>CM062804.1:68783342-68960652 GCA_031772625.1 Pinus tabuliformis | reverse complement strand
AAACAAAAATTATGCAAATTTTAAGAAAAAATACACACCTTTTTCTTGCTTTTAGGAGCTCAATCTTGAAACTGTTGTATATTTGTAATTTCATCTTCCCAAGGTTTGAAATTTCGTTATGTGGTAGCCTTTGTGTCCTATTTCCAACACCACCAGTTAGACCGAGATTGGATTCTTCAAGATAAAGTTAGGCCAAATATCCCAAGATGACCTGCTTATGGACTGGTTTAGTAGAGAAAACTTGTACAAAATTCCACGTGTCACTGTTTTAGCCTTCGACCCCAATAAACTGCAATTTGTGCACTTTCTACCACTTTTTACGAAATTCAATTTGGATGCCGAAATGAAAGTTATGATGATTTTCCCGAGACACCTGTTTGAGACAAAAATTGGAGCATACAAAAGCCCTAACTTCCTTGAATCATATCTCCGAGAATATAGTGAACCAAGCTCTGGAATTTTTACACTATGTTCACCAAGATTTCGTCTCCACGTGGTCGAAATTTCAGCTTCTGAAGCCTCGCAGAAAAAAGAAGAAGTTAAAGTGGAAAGCCAAGATGGCTTGCTTAAAGCACCAAAAGTTGAAACCCTAGTATCCAAAGCTCTGATACCAAATGTTGTGTAACTAGATCACAAAATAGAAGAAAAGATATATCGACGACTTGAAAATAAGCATCTTCGATGGGGCAACCTCCTTTTACATCACATAAATGAAAAATTCTTGGATGATACAAATGACGAGACCTCCTTGGTAAGTTGGTATATATAGGAGAGTAAAGGGTCACAATATAATAAGGGCCTACATAACAATAATAATGTAAGGGCACAACAATAACAATAGTGGGCTTCTATGGGGCACACCAATAACAATATGGGGGTTACATGGGGCATAATAAAAATTATATAGGGGTTAAACTAGTATTCCAGTGACCTAACAACTAGCTCCAAGTGGGTGAGTAAGATGACCTGGTCAAATATAGAAAGATACAATAAATGGGTTAATAGATACCTATGGAATACTTAAGGCGGGTGGAAATGATCCTAGTGGACCACCGATAGAAGTCCTTCAAATATAGTATTTGTACTTGAACCAGAACTGTCAAACACAACACTGATGAAGCCATAACTTGATCAGGGAAGGGTTTGGCACAATAGATCAAAGCCATATGTAGAGTGCACAACTACATGTGCACTGTAAATGATGTCATCAGTGTCATCTAAAAGACCCTCTCAACAGTTGCAAGCTGTCACTCTTATAAATTCTTCAAATTCCTGAAGACAAGTCAAGCGAGATTCACAACATTTGTACGACAAATATTGCTTATAGAATACTTCTTTATTAGATCTTCCCAAAATATATAATTAGACCTGTTGAAGAGGAAAAACAACCATTTTGAGTTCATTAGGTTGAACATCAAAAAGTTCCCTTTATAGACCAAAGAAGGAAATAGTACTAGCCTTCCAAGAAATTTGCATTGTTGTTTTCTGTAGTTAGGACAGTGTAAGCCTTAGCAAAAAAATGCAACCCAATTGGGAAATTATCATTGCGAAAACTAACTAGAAGATATGTTGGATTTTAGGAGTGGGAAATACCTAGGGAAGGAGAGCATTCTCTTGTAAAGTTTTATGAATAAGCTTGGAGAGGCTTGTTGCCTCAAAATCTAGTAGGTCTTGTGAGGGGAGCTCACAAGACAAGAACTAGACCAAGAGACAACAATGAGGTGGAGGACCACTATCACCACAACACACCACCTCTTGCTCTTTAGTGGATTTTCACCACAAAGGAGGCTTCCTGGTTTAGGTCACGTAGAGGATATTCTTGGTATAGGTTCAAAGGTGACAATTGAATAGGCTCAAACGAGGTACTCAGACTAAGAACAAGGCTCAATTCTATGTAATAAGGAGAAGCATACCCTCAAAGGAACCTATAAAGGAAATTTGAATAGGCTTACTCGAGATACTCAGACTAAGGACAAGGCTCAATCTTACTAGACAAGGAATAACGTACCTTAGGAGCAGCCTACAAAAGGCTCAAGGAGAGCACTCCAACTAAGAACAAGGCCCAATCCAGTGAAACAAGGAATAACATGCTCTCCAAGGGACCTATCAAAAGTACTTATGGCCTAGGGTTTAAGGGATAAGCAATGATAATGGCTTACAAAGGCACATAAGACCAAGAAAAGGCTTATGAAAATTGGTATGATCAACAAAAGGAGCCAAAAGCCTTCAAGTGACCCCAAGTTGAAGCCTTAGTGCAGAATTAGGGTTTTTCTAGCCCTAGAATTGCCTAGGGTTGATGACATTATCCCTAGGGAAGCAATTTCAACAGTGCAAATTGCTAGATTTTGATGTTTTAAAGCTTGGGAAGGTGAAACGACTTCAAACCAGCTCAACATCCAAGCCCTTGAATTCCGGCTAAAACCCTAACCCTAGCGGCTTGCCTTGAAAGGTTGAAAATTTGGGGGCCGGAATTTTAGGGCCAAAAATTTCAAGTCCGAAATTTTAGGGCCAAAATTTTAGGAGGAGAAGAAAAAGAAGAGACTTTTTTGAAGTTTTAATTTTTATTTTTGACCATCTATGTGGAAAGTCAAAGCTTGATCTTTGGTGATGGAGTCTAGAGGGAGATCTACTCATGGAGGAATCAAACCCTAGTATGCAGTAAGGGTAAGAAAACCTAGTTTTCAAAACCCTAGCTATCATTTTATGAGGGGATAAAATCATTGAAGAGAGCTTAACATGAAGATTCATTCGAGGGATTGTCACATATTCTTAGGGGTAATGCATACAATACCTTGCCAAGATTTCTTAGAAAAATATTCAACAAAACTAGCATATAGAAATCCTAACAGTAACCATTTCATGCAATAGCCATAAAAAGATATTCAATGACATATAATACTTAAAACAAATGCATGAACCAATCCTTTATTATCCCGAAATGATGTCTCCACACCAAGAGAATGTCTCCAAAAGAAAAATCTCCACAAAAGATCATATCTCCACAAATATACAAGATTGTTTCAGCTAGGTCAAAATCCTTCAAACACTGAATTGTTCCACAAGTGATGATGAAAAGACAAATGAGGTGACCTCTATTTATATGAGGTCTACGTCAACTAATTTATGACTAATGAAGCCCTTAAATCAAGTTTGACATAAAATAACCTTGGGTTATAAGCCAACCTATTAGCTAAGTGACAAAATAAGCCATAAATGGCCACATGTGTGAGTTGTAGCCTCTAGAAAAGTTGACATCATGCCATTTTAGGGCTCCAAATGCCATGTCATGGTGTGATGAGGCGTGGAAAAGTGCCATGATGCTAGAATTATCCAAAATTTGAGAAAGGTCCCTCAAATCCACCTCAAATCCTCCTATGGGGTCCCAAGTCCAGCTAGGGTGCCATCATGTCAGCTCCATGTGTCTCTAATTGTCAAAATAGGGCCTCCTTTGTCCACTGTTAGGGCTTTTCCAGGTGCAACAAGCCTACCCAAGTCTTTCAATTGGAGACCTCACCTGGGCTCTGAATCAAGTCCTGCCCATCAAGTTGTGTCAAGGCCAGCTTGGGGACATGCTGGGTCAAATGGTGTCATCATGAAGAATCTTCAATGTTGGGTCAAAGTAGACCAACTTCTTGGGTCGTGAGAGTGCTCTAGGACATGTAACATCTACTCAAGTCATCAGAAGGCCCAACTCTCTCAACGTTGCATCTGCTAAGCCATCTGTATCTCTGAAGAGGCCTGGGTACCTGTGGAGTGGGTGCCCTCAAGGCTAGGTTGTTGTGGACCACCTGACAAAAACAACATGAACTCAAGTGAAAGCAACCATCCATCAAAGACTAAGATCATATATGCATCTAAGTGGACCAAACTTGAATGTTAAGGGCATATTAATACTTCAAACAAGGATCACCTTCTGATATCTAACTAGACCAAGTCCCGTAAAGGTGTTCCCTACCTTGATAGAGGTGGCTAATGGTCAACCCTATTAGGTGCTTCCAACCCTCAAAGGGAGGTGACAGTTCCAAGTCAACCTCTTAAGCAATAGGTGTTAGTGTAAATGTATGAGAATGGAGAGGAGAAGGCTTCATGGCCAAGTGCCATGGTCAAGGAGACCAACTGATGGGGAGTCCACATCCTGAGTGTATGAATGTAAAGGAGGGAGAAATCATGGAGGCATGAGTTACCTTGCTCGGCCTGTTTTTTCCACGCCTCTAGCATGTTGTTTACTTCTTCTTAATAATGCTTTGTATTAAACATAGCTCAAGGGTCAGAGCTTTGCTCTTTATGATTTAGCATTTTTATTACCCCTTAAGATGAGACAGTACATCGCTCATTAGGGTTGGGACATGCAAGGGTTCCTTTTGATGTAAAGGAGCATCATGAGGAACTAGGTGATGGCTAATGAGGAGGGCAAAGCTCATGCTAGGCTTTTGCCCACTTGCTAACTTATGTCTGGACCATCTTTTGCATCTTAATTTTCTTATTTTTGTTTTATTGTGGCTATGATATCCTTTTCCATTCTTTTAGCTGCATCAACCTCCTATGCAATATTTTCCAGCCTAACTCAAGGAGTGTGGACATGTGGGTGCCAAATCCCAAAGAACCAATGACAAGTTAGACCCGAAGAATGGATGTGGTATATGGGGCTTGTAATGTGTGATGGAAAGTGTCAAGTATGGTATAGGGGATAATGAACATGCTATCTCAATTCAGATTTTCCAAGTAGTGCCCCTCCTATAACCATAAGGCCTCGAGGGAGGTCCCATTGGACTAAGGCTAAAGATTACCCCCCTTGGTAAAGTGAGAGAACATATTTACAATCAGGATCGGTCAATCTTCTGGGTTTTCCAAGTAGTGACCCTCCTATAACCATAAAGCCTCAAGGGAGGTCCCACTGGACAAAGGCTAAAGATTAACCCTTGTGGTAAGGTGAGAGAACATATTTACAATCAAGATCAGTCAATCTTCCAGATCACCCCTTTATCCATAGTATTCCATACTAAATGCCCAAATGAACAAGTATAAGCACTTGATTGCAAAATGATAAAAAGTACCTTTTGAATAGCAGCCCACCTTCATCCAAGTGTAAACGCTGGATGGTGAGAGGCACGTCGCTGATGCAAATGGTGGAGGCACATGGTATATCATTGCCAAATAGTGGCTGTCAGGGGCTGCTGGCTGGCTGGCTGCCCGTCTGGTTGTCAAATGGAGGAGAATAGTTTTCTCCTATGGGGTTACCCATTTTGGTGGGTAACAAGGCCCAAGAAGCCCTAGAAGAGAAGTGTGGCTTTTGTAGGAGGGTAAAACTCTTCTAAGAAAGAGAGATCCAAACTCAGTCCCTTTGTTGATCAAGAGAGAACTTTGGTTCATGTCTGAATGGAAGGCTGAATTAGAAATGATGGTGCAAAATGTTACCAGCATGAACAACTAATAGAAAACACTATTGCCAGGCACCAAATCAATGGACAAGATCTCTGTAGTTAGTGCAGAAACTGGAACAACAATAATAAGACTCCATCTGGTCAGCAGAAAGCACTATGAAAACTACTCTGAAACTCTCTAAACTTGTCTTCTTCTGTATACCAAAAGAGCTGGTTGCAAAATTACCAGCAAAATCAGTTAAGAAAAAGGCCTAACAGCAGCAGCAAATTAGGTAGGAAAAGTTGCACCGGCCCTGGTACTATGTTGAGTTTTTCAGAGAATGAGAGGATCAAATGGAACCAAAACTCCAACCTGAAATCTTGCAGCAAAGAGGGAGAAAATGGCAGTGCTCAACAGAGCACTCGAGCTGTGAACACATCTGCTGGAAAGAGAAGGATAATGTGCCCAAGTGAGAGAAAAAATAAACCCCGACATGAAAAGGAGACACAAGATGTGTGTGCTTGTAGGCTTAGCACTTGTTAGATTAAAGAATGATGCCCATAGGATAAAGAATGATCTTTTGCCTTAACGAGATTAGGGTAGAGAATGATCTTTTGCCTTCGCAAGATCACACACGCTATATATTACAAATGAGGTTGAGTTGTGTATTTATACACAACTCAAGTAGCATATCCTCCCAAGAAAATTTATATGCCCACACTAATGGGCTGCACTTCTCAAGAGAGTTATTGAACCTACATTTCAAACTTGATTACGTTGGCCTTAACCAGAACCTAGTGATACAATAAATAATCACATTAATGTCTGGCCTATTGTATTTATGACACAACAAGAGTTGGCTGTAGATGAATGTGATGATACAACCATTCTCAACTTTCCTTTATTTACAACAATTGGAACTTTAGAAGAGTTGGGTAGTGTTGATTGATGGTGTGAAATATCGATAGGTATTATACAATGTTAACAAGAGCTTCCTCTGCAGATACTAGATACTAACACACTACAGTGATTTTGTGCCAAGGTTTAATAGTGTGAAAATGATTAGCTAGGCCCTAAATGCAATAAACAGATGCAAAAAAATTTCATTGTTACTCAAGTCATGAATTGCTAACTGTTTGTGCGTTAGAACCCTCTTCATTTTTTAATCCTTGATGGGATCTAATTATAATTTTGATATTTTCACAAGGAATTTTGATCTGAAACTAAAGATCAACTTTCATGAACAGTGTGTAGTGGTGTTGCAAAGCAATTTTTTTTAACAATAACATAAATCAGAGACTTGTTGGATGCGGAGCATATCAGAAAAAACATTTGATTAGCTCTACAAAATAATTAATGTACAGTACTAGAATAAAGCTCATGCAAGATCTTGATTAAATGCCATGTACTAGTTATTCTTTTACAGTTTGTAGTGAATTTCTGGATTTGTTTGTTAACAGTCTTTTGTAAAGACATGAGAGAAGAGTTTATTTGGCTCTTTGTTGTAAGGACCAATGAAAGTTATAACTTTTTTCTAATATCTGAAGCTTTCTTACAAGAAAAGAAGTCCTGATCTCATACTGATATTTCTTCAAATGCTCTCTATCTCCTGCATCACAAGTTGTTGGAGCTTTTACAGTTCTTTCTCTTGCAGGCTATTTGTAAATGCTTGCTAATTTTCATTGTGAAATCAAGCTTTTCGGGTTTTCCTCTGTCAGATTGTGAGTGGGCCATATTTTCCTCTGTTCAATGGTTAAAGTCAAGATGCCCATTCTATTTTAGAAAAGCCCTGAAAAGCAATCCTTGTTTGGTGACATATGATGTCAAAAGGTAATCTTAAAAGAGTTCTGATGTTACAGGGAGGTGAAGCATATGGGGTTCATTTGAAGGTTAATGCAGAGGCCTAGTATTTTTAAGTTTTCTGCCTCTAATGTTCTAACCTATGAAAGTTTTGTTCCATTGGTTTTAAGCATATATAATTCATAATTCATGTGCAGAGAAAAAGGTCTCATAAAGGGCAACCATGGAAAAGATATGCATGGGAATCAGAGGGTGGGTCACAGGCAGAGGTAGATGGGAAAGAAATGCAATCTAACACAATGGGATGGCCAGAAAAGATAGTTGCTACTGACACGAGAAGTTGAGGAACATAGATAGTTATCGGGTATGATCAGTGATTGGTTGGGGAGCAAGTATTATTCTCACAGCCTTTTTTATGTCCGGACAATTTCATTGGCATCTTTTGCATTCACTATGTATCTGTGTTCATAAAATCCTTCCAGAAGACATTCACAATGTATGAAGATTTCCAGGTGAAAAATACCTGTTGGGATGTAGATCTGTCTTCTGTTGTGATGACAGTTGTCCGATGCACGTGTATAGTGTATAGTGTAAATATATCATCTAATGCAGAATGATGGAGGCATGGCTGCTGAAAGGAGATGTTTGCTTGGATATGGATGTGGATTGGGAATGTGAGCAACGTCATCCTGATCAAGGAAAAAAGAAAGACCCAAGAATACTAATTCCTGGTTGAAAAAAGATGAAGGTGAAATAGATGACATCATGGATGAAAATAAATGGATATAATACAAGCAAAGGGCAATAATACACAAAAAATGTCAATGGAAAGGAAATGGGCACAAGTTGAATTGTTGATTCCTTTAACTAGTGTTGGTTAAAATCTCTGATGTTGCCCGTTGAACAAATTGGTTCCTTACAGTTCATATGGAAATTGTGCTGCATGAGGTTGTCTAGAGGTCCAAGGATAAACTTACTGAAATCTTTGAGGATTATATGCAATGACTTCGATTTTGTGTTATTATTGGTTGAATGTAAACAACCAATACCATCGTATCTTTTCCTTCCCAATTTGTTGGTTATTTGTTAAGTAATGGTTGCATTTTTGTGTTCTTTATTAATTTCTGGTAAGTTATTTAACTAACTGTTCAAACTACTGTGTGTGTGAGAGAGAAAGAGAAATGATGGACTATTTTCCCTTCTTTCATTTTTCTTTTGTA
The DNA here is from genome assembly GCA_031772625.1 of Pinus tabuliformis. Lineage (NCBI taxonomy): Eukaryota > Viridiplantae > Streptophyta > Pinopsida > Pinales > Pinaceae > Pinus > Pinus tabuliformis. The sequence continues at coordinate 68,952,271 of CM062804.1, read as the reverse complement.
CACAATGAGTTAAAGGAAGGAAGAGAATGTATGCCACGTCATGGACAATTTGTTTCATTTAAAGATCATTTTCAAAACCAGGGAACAACCTTTTTTATTTGAGACAAATTCAAATCGTATGCTATGTTAAACCAGGATAGATTATCTGTAGTAGGGCAGAGGACTGACAAATTAGGTGCAACCAGTTCGATTCCGGTTCTTAGCGTTTCTAGGTAGATAAAAATCTTTATTCTCTATATTTTTATAGATATATAGATAGGGGTTGACAGATTTGTATATGTGCATAGTTGCAACATATACATATCCCCGACAAACAGATTGACATATCTTATTCTTTTCCTCTTCTTTGCTCATATTGTTCTTCTGTTCTAATTTAATCTTTGATGCTTTGTACACTTTGCAAAGTTGTTTCCATGGCTTAGAAGTATAGGAAGATTTGATGGTCTGAATAGATAGAATCTATTATCAACTTAAATTAGTACTTGTAAAATCAGAACACGTAAATCATTAATTCGTTTATGATGCGGCAAGAAAACATCATTGGTTCCATTCCTCCATTTCTAGGAATAATGTAAGAATTGAATGGATAAGCATTCGTTTAGAACATACATAGGCTGATTCTGTTTTTCCTTATTCCATCTGAAATGGGAAGTATTCTCCAACGGTAGATCTATAATTGAAAAATAGAAGGTTGTTTAGTTCCATTTGAATATTGTTTACTTGCTTCCATTCAATCAGAATCCTATATATCATAAAAGTTAGAGGCAATGTAATGTAAAGGCCAACCAATTCAACTTTCTAGCAGGAACATTCAGTCATAGTTGACTTTTGGAGACTTGGCTTGTCTACAAGATCTATTCTCCCAACTTCGGAGACAGAATTAAATTAAAAAAGTGAGTGTTGAAAGTCCTTTTTTTTCAAAAATAGCTAAGTGAAAAACTTATATGAAACTTTTATCTCATTTTAATCCAAAGCTAGAGTCATTTTTATCCATATGTTCTGTAGTTAGGCTACAGAGTTCCGTCAAGTTCCCTATGTTATATTGCAAATTCAATAATGGATTTTACCGTCTTTTAATGCCTATTCAACTAGTTTATTGTGTTGTGCAGGTTTAGTTTTTGTTGCATTGACTATATTACATGTTTAAATGCAGAAATGAAGTAAATTTTTTCTTATTCTGAGTATTCTACTATGTGTGCATAGATGCCCTACTAGCTCATTGCTCCTCGTTGCCCCCTAAGGGCAGCTATTTCCGGAACCACTTTCTCATGGGTGAGGTGTCACTGCTTGCATGAACTCTCTTGCTCATATCGTCGGGCTCAGATTTGTTTTTCTAGTTCTCTTTCATGATATATGATGAGCTTGCGTTGCATCACTCAGTTCTTTTGGATGACACATCCATGGTATATTAGCTCATTTCTCTTACACGTCAAAGGATACATGCACTTCGAAATGGTGCATCATGTTTTCATGCACCTGGTCATGGTACTTTGATTAAGTTTGGTTCACTTCACTTATTGTGCTATGTTCTCTTGTATGAGTTTGATATTTGGACATGGTGTTATAATGTCTTATCTAGTTGTAAATGTGGTAAACGCTGACGTGTGATTAAATAACATTTCATAACAGTAATAATTTTATAATATGCTTTGTTGTACTGTTACCCAAGAAAGTGGGTAACCCATAGGCAGAAAAATTTCTTCCCATTGGTCAACCAACCAGGGAACAACCCTATGATGAGCCACAAATAGTTTTACTTTAGAGCTCTCCACCTATGCTTTGGTCAATTTTCTCTTACTTTTGGCATGCTTCTTGAAGGAAGGTGGGTCATCAATTAGAAGATACACTAACCATTTCTGTAGTCATGTGCTTTCAATTAATGTTTTGGGCTATACTAATATGGATTACATGCCAAGATGGATGATTGACTGTTCCTCGTTGTACCCTTATTTGTATGTTTCACCTAAGAGGTTATTCTTTACCTCTAATCCAATTTGACCTCCCTTGAGGTCTTTCCTTTAGGAGGGGCACTAATTGGAGGCACTGAGTGATATAGTGTGCACAAGGTAATCCATACTTGCCACCTTCCATGTTTCCATTAGTATCCACATCTATCTTTTGAATTGATTGTCATTGGTCATCGGGATCGACAACCCTGTTGGAATTATGAGGGGCACTAATTGGAGGCACTGAGTGATATAGTGTGCACAAGGTAATCCATACTTGCCACCTTCCATGTTTCCATTAGTATCCACATCTATCTTTCGAATTGATTCATTGGTCATCGGGATCGACAACCTTGCTGGAATTATGAGGGGCACTAATTAGAGGCATTGAGTGATATAGTGTGCACAAGGTAATCCATACTTGCCACCTTCCATGTTTCCATTAGTATCCACATCTATCTTTTGAATTGATTGTCATTGGTCATCGGGATCGACAAACCTGTTGGAATTATGATTATATTGGCCAATTCATTGAAAGGCGGGGGAGGGGGGGTGTGAATCAATGTAATGACCAATTTTAATCAATCAAGACATTTTAAATGTATATACATTGTCAATCACATCAACAATATAAGAATACACCAAATTTGTTTGAAACTTCATTTAATCTAAATGATCTTGTAGGCACCAACTTATTGTTACATTGATTCACTAACACCAACTAGAAGGAGACACCAATCCCCTCAAATGATTCACTGACACGAACTGGAAGGAGACACCAGTCCCTTGAAATGATTTATTGGCATGAACTAGAAGGAGACACCAATTCCTTGAAATAATCTACTAGAACCCACCAGAAGGAGAGACCAATCCCTTGAAATAATCTACTGGAACCCACCGGAAGGAGACACTAGTCCCCTAAAATGATTTAATTGTGTTATGTACTGCACCATCTTGCTCAAGGTACTAAGTTTGATCTCTTGCACATTGCACTCTGTTCTTGTTCTTCACATTTTTTTTTTAATATATTTTCAGAATTTAAATAGGATTCTTGCACATTGCAACCAACATGACACTTGTAGATTTTAGAATGCTTATCTGCACTCATATTGAATAACTTCCCTGTTTAGGTGACACGTCTTCCTTAGACTTCATTCTCAGACTTCTGCATTCGGTCCCATAGAACTCATTTCTTGGTTCTTCTTTATACTTTTTTCCACACTCAATCACAATTTTCACACTTCAAACCTCTTTGGCTCAAGTTATTTATATTGCATTATGTCAACATAGACCTAGTTAGGGTCGACATGCCATGGGGATCCAGTCCATATAACCTGAATTACTTTTCTATTTTCATGGATGGAGATCTGATCAAATGACTCAAATGACTCTTATTTTCAAGATTCCTTGGCCCCCGGTGCTAAACCCTTTAGCACTTGTGACCATATGTCGTGACTGTGTTTAAAATTATTTCAAAAAACTTGGAATTGGCGCCCTCATATGTATAACGAATATATTGATTTTCAGATGCCCTGCTTACCAAAATTGTTTTACCATTGACTCCAACTCTAGGGGCTTGACTATCACCCCACATGACATTGTGTCAGGCCCACAATTTTTAAACAATTTATCTAAATATATCTGAAATTCGGGGATTCGCCTCAACCATATAGCATCCCTTTGTTTAAAGCCCAAATGAGCTGGAGGCTAGATACAATAAACAAATTCGGGAATCCGGGTATTTGCCTTAGTCTTACAACACCTTTGTTTGAAGCCTAGATTACTGGATGCCCATATTTCTTTTTCTTTTTCCGTTTAGCTTAGAGTGCTAAACATTAACTTTTTGTGACCTAAAGTTAGGATCGTGGTCTTAAGTTGAAAAGTAACAACTCAAGGATGAATTTCCTTGAATAAAAACTCATTTCTGACAATTCTAGAGTGACTTTCTAAAATTAGAAAGTCATGTTTAGCAGCTCAAGTATGACTTTTGAAAAATAGTAAATCTCCTTGCATCAATTGGTAATCAAGTATAGTTGATGGAAAATCACTTAACTTATCATAGTCAATCTTAATAGTTCAATTTCGACTTAATCATCATCATCATCATTATTATTATTATCATCATTTAAATAGGAAATTCAAGGAAGGAAAGAACTATAACAACCCTGGTTATAAGACCATGGTCACGGGACACGTATTCCAAGCTGAATGGTGGGAAAAAACAACCTAGTGGGTGTTCATTTTGGTTATTATGGCTAAAGGAATTTGGCAAAGGCAGCGACAAAGGCGTTGGATAGGCAAAATGATATTTTTGACACATTTATTTATGAAAATAATGGAAATGAGGAGAAAAGGAAAGTGAAAGGTCACATGTTGCATGTGAGGAGGAAAATGAAGGAAAATAATGGAAATTGAAGAAAATAAAGGCCTCATTGATAAAAATGTTTCCGAGGATCCGTGGGTAGACTTGGCCAGTGTAACCTTTTATCAATTCAGTTTTGGAGTTCTCATTCTATTCTCTCTCTCTCATACTCTTGGACACTTAGAGTTTCTTGGAGCACTCTTGGAGAGTGTGGCATACTTGGATGCTTGGAGCAAGAAGGCAAAGGAAAAGTAGGAAAACACAAGAGGACATTAGGATCAACAACATAAGAGGACATTGGGATCAACAACTACAACGAGTTTTGCTTACAGGTACTGACTTGCATGTATGTTTTCCTCACTAGTTTTGGCATGCATGGCATATGCATGTGGTTTATTGGTCATGATCTGTCATTGGCATGGAGGATTGCCTGGATTGGCAGTGGATTTGCCTAGCCTTGCCATTTCTTGGATAACCATGGTGTTGTGGGTTCATTTCCTTGTTTTTCTGGTTGTTTCTCATGTTTCCTTTAGCTTGGGCTGAGTTACTAGTTCCTGGAAGCCCTGGTTGGACAAACGCTCTAGAAGCCTTGTAACAGTTTGGTTTGAGTTACTAGTTCTGGAAGCCTTGGTTGGACAAACACTCTAGAAGCCTGATGACAACTATGGGTTGAGTTACTAGTCTTGGAAGCCTTGGTTGGAACAAATGCTTTGGAAGGCTTAGGTAGAGACTAATCTGGTGATAGTTTGTGATGTCTGACCATGAGGTGGAATCACTGTTTGATGGGTTGAGGTGGTTTGGCCTCTGGAAGCCATGTATGGTTTTGATTGATGTGTTTTTATCAGGTCCCACATTCATGCTTGGAATATGGCACGAGGGTGATTGACTGAAGAGAGATTTGGCTCAGCCATGTCTATGGTTGGGTGGTTCGTGGAAGTCCCAAACTTGGTTTGCCTTTGCATTATTAATATGAGGTTATTTCTCCTTGTTATTTCATGAGTATTATACTGGTTTATCTGTGGATTATATGACAGTTGTTTCCTTGGTATTTCTGTTGTTATTATGCTGGTTATGCACATGTATTATGACAATGGCTATGTATGGCTCTCATCATGTTTTTACTTGTAAATGAATGAACAATGTATCATTGACCTAATGGATGAAACTACGGCTAATGTGTTGATGCATGAATGCTTCTTAGCGATTCTCAGATGAGTATGAGACCCCTATGCTCATACTTGTTGTTTAAACCTATAGATTACATATTTGTGACATGTTTGACGAAATGTGTGTCATGGCTAGTAGCGGTCCAATCAAGTCCTTGTTCAAGTAATTGCGTTTGTATCATTGTTTTGTTGTTATCCTTCAATTCTAAAAGTGTCATTTAATTCTGGGCAGTGACCTGGCCTCTGGTCCTAAAAAAGTGGTTCAAATCCTGGAGACACAGGCACAACACTGGGCAGAAAAGTCCTTGGACGCATGCATACCCATGCTATGGGAGCATCTGGAGTCTCCTGGACGCATGCTTGCCCATATCAAGGGAGCATCCAGGGGTTTAATGGATACACTACACTTTCTCTTATACACTCATTAAATGCATGCCATGAAAGATTCCTCTTACACTCTCATTAATGCATATGCTACACTTTACTCATTTAAGTCATATGTTTCTTTCCTAAACATTGCCTCCTGTTAATGGCATAAGTTACTCTTCTCGAAGGCATGTGTTGCCTCTCCTTAATGGCATATGTTACTCTTCCCAAAAACGCATGCGTTGCCTCTCCTTAAGGGCATAAGTTACTCTTCGCAAAAAGGCATGCGTTGCTCCTACCTCATGGCATGTGAGTTGTACCTCCTTTATGACATGAATTTGTTGTACCTTGTATATATATGTGTGTCTCATATCATCTCACCTCAATACTTGTGCGTTGTGAAAGAACAATTCAAACTTGAGAGAGAGTTGGAGAGACTTGAAGAAAATTGTAAGAGAGAGACTTGGAGGGTAAGAGTAGGACTTGGTGAGCCAAGGTTGATTTAGTGTTTCAGTGTTGATTCAATTGGAAGGAATGTTGATTCTGAGTTTGCATCTGCTGCTGCTATCAATGATTTTTATGCTTCAACTTGTTTAGATTTGGGTGAACTTACTCATTTTCTTGATCTCTCATTGTACTCTGTATCTTTGCTGAACAATTGATATTTAATAGAAGAAGAATCTAGTTGGGTTTTCCCCTAGTAATTGGACCTAAATTCTCTGTGTCTCATTTTGTTCTTGGCTGTCTTCTATTGTGCATTTGGTTTATGTTCTATTTACATTTGCTTACCTGATATTGCAACATAAAAAAGATTTGTAATAAGTAATTGTTACAACATAGAACATCATAATTTCAACATAAGTCACCTCTTTGATGTATCTAGAGTCTAGGCTGCTTATCAACGACAAGATTTGGTTCGCATTTGAATTATCAGATGCTTGGATGAATTTTCATTTCCTCTTAGTGCAGAGCCTTGACAACACTTGGAACTTTGCTTTAACTACCTTTAGTGAATCCGACATTCGGGTCAAACAATCAAATGATTTACCTTAATGCACTCCCGGATGGTTGGATGCCCAAATTACTTGAAAAAAATCTAGCTTTGAAGTGAGACCCACAATTTGCCAAGTCATTTTCTAGGTCACTTGCCACTTCATTTGCCAAGTCACCTTCTGCAATCAACCAAAGCTTGCCATGTCTCTTGATGTTAACCTATACTTCCCATGTGTCATCTACCATTTGGCTGGCCAAAAATGCTTGCTTATCTTGCCATGTGTCCTATCCTAACACATCTACGTCACTTGTCTAGTCACGTAACCTCCTTGTGGCGCCCCCTGTCAGCGTCATCACTTGTGCCAACTAGATGAGCCAAACTCCGGATATCTGGTGATCCGACTTGGACTTATGATTACACTACTGCTCGTGACACGAATATGCCTAAATGGTTGGATTGCCTATTCAATTTTATTCTAGCTCCAAGGGCTAGATCATTGGCATCTCATGACCTTGTCCAGTAACCATGGGCTTAAGTCATTCTACTTATATCTTCAGAATTTAAGAGATTTTGTTATGCTCTTAACCTGCAAAATGATACCCAAATACAGAATATGCGAAGAAAAGATACCCAGAACACAGAATAGCAATGATTTTATTATTCAGAGAGTAATGTTCACTTGCCTCTTCGAGGGGGCAACCTCCAATAGAGCAGAGCTCGACTACAAAATAAGACACGATGCTCCTCGCAGGGAGTCTCTATCCTTTATATATGACTCATACATGCAATACCACGGGCCAATACCGTGGGTTTTATTAATACCATCTATCTAATACTACGGCCCATTTGCAACTAACTGTGGTCCCGTCATTAATTGCGGGTTAACCATTTACAAATATTAATATGGGCTTTATTGACTCTTGACTATGACGTGATCCCATAAATAAGGGGGTTAGGGTGGGACCCTAACATGCCCTCCCCCTTAAGACTAGCCTTGTCCTCAAGGCTGAAGCTGCAGAAACTGCTGAAGAATAGTGGCTGGTTCCCAAGTTGCATCTTCCGGAGAGGTGTCTTTCCATTTGACGAGGACTTCCTTAATCATGCGGCCGCGCAGGTGCTTGTCTCGTGTGTCTAGAACCTGTTCGGGTTGAAGCCAGATTGACCCTTCTTCGTCCAATTCAGGTAGACTGGTTTGAACTTGGCAATTGTTCCCAATCACTTTCTTGAGGCACGATACATGGAAAACTGGATGGATTTTTGCAGTAGGTGGCAAAGCCAACTTGTAAGCCACTTCTCCAATGCGCTGAAGTACTTGGTATGGTCCGTAGAATTTTGGAGAGAGCTTTTGACAACCCTTGTCTTTGAGTGATGTTTGCTTATATGGTTGCAGCTTCAAAAAGACCTGATCCTCTTCTTGAAATTGGCGCTCCGAGCGATGCTGGTCGACCTGTTGCTTCATGCGGTTCTGAGCTTGATGAAGATTCTCTCTAAGATGGGCGAGCATGGTTGCGCGGTGTTGTAGGAGTGGATCCACTGCTTGTACTTTGGAGCACCCCTTGAGATAAGAAGTAGGGGAAGGCGGAAGTTGACCATATATTGCTTCATAGGGAGTCATTTTGGTGGTGGCATGATAGTTGGTGTTATACCACCATTCAGCCAGAGGTAACCACTGTACCCAAAAGTGTTGCTTTTCCGAAGTGAAACACCTAAGGTAGGTTTATAGACATTTGTTGACGGCTTCAGTTTGACCATCCGTTTGCGGATGATAGGAAGTACTGAGTTTTAGTTGAGTGCCTTGTATCCTGAAAAGTTCCTGCCAAAAATTACTGGTGAAGATCGGGTCGCGACCAGACACAATAAAAGTGGGCATGCCATGCAATTTGAAAATCTGATCCATGAAAGATTGAGTGACGAAAGTTGGTGTAAACGGATGGGGTAGGGCGCAGAAATGAGCATACTTCGACAGTCGGTCCACAACCACCATGATGACTGACTTGTTCCCGGACTTTGGAAGACCTGTAATGAAATCCATAGAAACCTCCGTCCAAATTGATGTCGGAATGGGCAATGGTTGTAATGTGCCTGGTGTGTTGACGGTTTCCCCTTTGTGGCGTTGACAGACATCGCATTCTGCTACGAAAGTAAGGATGTCCTTTTTCATGCCTCTCCAAAAAAATGATCTTTTGGTGCGAGCATACGTCTTCTGAAAGCCCGAATGTCCTGCAATGGGAGATGAGTGCAATTAGGCCAAAATGCGACTTTTGAGGGTGGAGGTTGGTGCTATTACGACTCTGTCCCTGTAGCGAAGAATATCACCCTGCCACGAGTAGCCCTTGGTGGAATTTGGATCTACCTGCAATTGAGAAATGAGTTGGGATAGCCCGGGGTGTGAAAACCATTCCTTGCGAGCCTCTTCAATCCACTCTGGAATGGGGAGGGAAATTGCTAGCAGAGTACTTTCTTCCTCAAATTGGCGAGATAATGCATCTGCTACACTATTGTCTTTCCCTTTCTTGTAAATGATCTCATAATCATATCCCAGCATTTTGGCTAGCCATTTATTTTGTTGTGGGGAGGATAGGCGTTGCTCCAAAAAATATTTAAGACTGTGATGATCTGTGCGGATTTGAAAACGTCTCCCCAATAAGTAAGGTCGCCAGGTCTCGACTGCATGTAAGATGGCCATCATTTCTTTTTCGTAGGTAGATTGTCCCAGATTCCTCCCACTTAGTTGTTGGCTTGTGAAGGCCAAAGGTCGCCCTTCCTGCATTAAGACCGCCCCAATACCTGTCCTCGAAGCATCACATTCAATGACAAAGGATTTGGTGAAGTCAAGTAGTGCTAAGACAGGAGTGGAACACATGGCGTTTTTGAGAGCGGTAAATGCCTGTTGTGCTTCCTCGTTCCAGAAGAAGGAATTTTTCTTTAGGAGTTGAGTGAGGGGCTTCGCTATGCGGCCATAGTTGCGGACAAATTTACGATAATAGCATGTGAGACCCAAAAATCCTCTCAAGCTCTTCAAGGTCTTAGGTTGAGGCCATTCTTGCATTGCCTGGATCTTTTTGGGGTCCACCTTGACACCTTCACGCCCCACAATGTGGCCCAAATACTCAACTTCTTCCATGCCAAACGAACACTTGGACATCTTGACAAATAATTTATGCTTGCGGAGCAGTTGCAAGAGTAGATCTACATGCTGAAGATGTGCAACCCAAGTGCCACTATAGATGAGGATGTCATCGAAGAAGACACGGACAAATTTCCTGAGATATGGTTTGAGAATGTGATTCATAAGGCTCTGAAAAGTAGAAGAGGCATTACAAAGACCAAATGGCATGACCAGGAACTCATAATGGCATTCATGAGTTCTGAAAGCAGTCTTGGGAATGTCGACTTCCTTCATGCGAATTTGGTGGTAGCCTGAGCGAAGATCCAACTTAGTGAAGAATTGAGCCCCATTGAGTTCGTCCAGCAAATCATCAACCACCGGGATGGGAAATTTATCTTTGACTGTCAGTTTATTGAGGGCCCTGAAGTCGGGACACATCCGCCACTCCCCATCTTTCTTGAGCACCATGACCACTGGGGATGAATAAGGACTAATGCTGGGACGAATGACACCTGCTTCCAAAAGTTCCTTGATTATTTTTTCTATTTCATTCTTTTGGGTGAACGGATATCTGTATGGCCGCACATTTGGGGGTTGGGCCCCTGGAACCAAGGTGATGCTATGATCATGTTCCCCTCGCGAGGGTGGAAGCTCATGAGGCTTGTCAAAGACCGGCAGATGGTTATTTAAAATCTGTTGCATCTCAGGATGAATTGGCAGAGACTTGGTGTCGACTACCTGGATGGCATTAAATTGAGCTACCACTCCATGATGGCCCTTTTTTAACAATTTTTCCATCCGATGCGAGCTGATGATAAAGGGGGCTCTCGCCTGGAGTCCACGGAGGGTATGTGTGGAGTTGTTCTGCTTAAAACTCATATATAACTCCTGGAAATCCATTGTGATTGGCCCAAGAGTGCGGAGCCATTCAGCGCCGAGGACAATGTCGCAACCCCCCATGTGTATGGCAAACATGTGGGTTTTCAACTGATAATCCCCCATTTGAAGTTTGACATTTTCACAGCGGCCTTCACATTTCATTGTGCCCCCATCCGCAATTTGGACTTGGAAGTTAGAAACTGCTCGTACAAAACAATGCACTGCTTCTGCGACTTTTTGATGGATGAAATTATGTGTACTTCCACTATCAATCAAGACTACTACTGGGCGATGTTTAAGAAAACCTCTGATTTTGAGAGTTTGAGGGGAAGAAATCCCTGCCAACGCATGCAACGAAATAACTGGTTCGTCAGAGACATTGTCCTTTTGGTTGTCTTCTTCTAGCGCCTCATGTTCCTCAAGTGGTGGATCTTCCTCTGTTGAGCTGTAGTCAGTGGCATCTATTTGAAAAAATTTAGGCTCCTTGCATTTATGACCTGGGGAGTATTTTTCATCACAGTAGTAACATAGTCCTTGCTTTCTTCTTTCGGCCATTTCCGCAGGTGACACCTTTTGGACCTTAAGTGTTTGAGTCGTGTTGTGAGCTTGTGGGGGGCGACCTTTAGTGGAGAAATTTGGGCGACTGTATTGGGCTGCTAATGCACGTTCCACGTTACGGGCTACCTTGCAAGCCTCTGTCCATGTGGGAGGGTGGTGCAGTAAGACTTGAGCTTTGATGGCTTCTTTAAGACCGCTGATAAAACATTCCGTGTAGAACACATCTGAGAGACCCCAAGTGCGGAAGGCTAAGGCTTCAAAAGCTGTAATATATTCATCCACTGTACCCGTTTGTCGGAGCTTAGTAAGACGACCCAAAAAAGAGTCCTCCTGTTCAAAGCGGCTTTGAAGAGCTTTTGTAAATTGGGTCCAAGTCTTAAAAGGTCCATTGCAACGTTGATGCCATTCCCAGCATTGCCACCTTTCATTGTCCAAGTACATGCTCCCCAACATAAGCTGAGTCACATCATCTAAGATACGATTCAGTTTGAAATACTGGTCCATTTGTGCTATCCATGCGGATGGGTGTGAACCGTCAAATTTATGCATATCCAACTTGGGAGGTCGCTGACTGGGTGGTTGGTGGGTGTGCCAGACGTGAGGAGAGTGGCTAGACTCACCCTCATTGTATTCATGGCCATTATACGCCTCCTCGTGGCTGGCTCCTTGCCCTTCGGGATTAATTGCTGGACCTGGATACATAGTCCGCTAAGCTGATTGGTGAGGTTTTGCACGGATTCTTCAAGTTTGTCCATCCTTTCATTGGCCATCGCTTGGGCTCTAGTTTCTACCATACACCAACCTGATGAACAATTGGGACCGCCGAAAAAATTTTCACTAATAATTGAATGGTACCACCGTGCTCAGCCCGTCGTCCTGATTCTAATGAGCTATATCACCAATAAGCGCCCCGGAAGATCTCAGACTTTTTTTTTTTTTTTTGAAAACTCCGAATGGAGTTTTACTCCTTCCTGATCAATACTGCAGTCGCCAAATCCTCAAAATGTCAATGCGGCCAAAAGTCCTGCGAAAATTATACGCCGGTATAGGAACCCTTCACAACAACTCCGATCTAGTGGATCTGAGAGATCTGAATGGCGGATCGGATAGCTCTAGGCTGCGGAACAGACTGTTGCTACGGATCGGCTAGATCGAATAGATCGGAATGACTGATCTTCGAACTCGAGACTGCAGGACTGATGTCTGCTGCTGCTACTGCACTCCTTTGCACAAGCGGATCTGATATAGATGATGTGCGATCCCCCGATAGAAAAGGGAACTATGGTCTTGAGGAGTGTCAGGTGCTACAGATCGCAATATACATAAGGGTCTGGCAGTAGTACTCGACCCAATGTTTCAGGGCTCTAACTAAGGAGGATCTACCGTACCCTTAGCCGTACAACCCGACTACCCTATCGTACGGGCGAGTAATCTCTCCGAGTGCTGTTCTCGGTGTACTGTAGCCACAAGACGGCCGACGGTTTATCTATGGCGAGGTTTCAAGGGAGCCTAGGGGGCTTCCGATATACCCAGAGGGTACGTGGAAGATAGTCCATGCGCGGTTCTGTCTAATGCGCTACTACTCGAAGGGGTACCCACAGGGGTTACAAGGGAGTCCAACAGACGTGACCACCTCTTGTATTTCCTGCGTGCATGCCTCCCCAAATCCGCAGGTTTATGCGCTCAACGACAGATCCCGTGGTTTAAAGACGCCGGAACACATCTCTAGCCGATTTTTTTTTTTACTAAGAATTGGAGATCCCACCGGCCCTGGAAAGTGCTCTGATACCACTTGTTATGCTCTTAACCTGCAAAATGATACCCAAATACAGAATATGCGAAGAAAAGATACCCATAACACAGAATAGCAATGATTTTATTATCCAGAGAGTAATGTTCACTTGCCTCTTCGAGGGGGCAACCTCCAATAGAGCAGAGCTCGACTACAAAATAAGACACGATGCTCCTCGCAGGGAGTCTCTATCCTTTATATATGGCTCATACATGCAATACCACGGGCCAATACTGTGGGTTTTATTAATACCGTCTATCTAATACTACGGCCCATTTGCAACTAACTGTGGTCTCGTCATTAATTGCGGGTTAACCATTTACAAATATTAATATGGGCTTTATTGACTCTTGACTATGACGTGATCCCATAAATAAGGGGGTTAGGGTGGGACCCTAACAGATTTGTCGGGGATAATGCTTAGAGCGCGCCAGAATATGTTAAGGGCTGAATGTCATATTTCATCCAGATGACGGAACAAATTCAAATTCATCTAGATTCTTTTGCATCTGGTAAGGACACCCAGATATGTTGAGTGGTTAGATATCATATTTCGATGTCTGCCCTGATACTGATTCATCTAGATTCTTTTGCATTCAGATTTCTACCTTACATGAAATTTCTTTTGCATTCTTAAGGCATAGGCAAAGGCTCCCCCTGAAGCAATCTTCTCCTTATCATGTCAACAATTTGGATAGTAATGAATACACCTTTGACATCAATGACAACACATTTGCAACAAGCCTTATATTCTCATCTTTGAGTTAGAAATTTTTCCTAAGATTTTGATATAGCTAAAAGAAAGATAAAAGCTTATGAAGCCACAAATAAAGAAAATGAAAACTGCAAAAGGTGGCTAGGACATAATAAGCACTTGGGAAAAAGGCTTAGCATGAAATTTATGTTAGAAAATAAGAAAGGCATAAATATTTCCTTATATAGTTAGTTAATTGTGATATATTTGAATTCTTATAAGCTTTTTTTTATGTTTTCTATCATCAAGCAACTATTAAAACCAAATGCATGAAGATCAAAACAACAAGTGACATAATATGTAGGGTCTCAGCCAGGGAAAAACCCCTCTTCAAGGGGGAAACCCCAAAAATTCTCTTATTTTCCTTTAGAACAAATCAAATGAGACAACCAAGACCTTTTAACCAAGACAAAGATCTCCTCCAATCCACCAAGTCATCCTTTCAAGATAGTCCTTCCAATCAAATTCTAATCAACAATAGTCAACCTTCTTCAATACTGCATCAACCATAAATTTCGGTCCCACTGCATCAGAATTTCGGCCTTACTGCAGACGTGTAATTTCAGCCCCTTCTTGCAACCTAGAAACTCACATGTGTGGGAGAACAAGAGAGAAATTCGACTCTTTTAGCTTGTTTGGTTTCTTCCTTCTTTCTAACCTCTTCACACCTTTTCCACTTCAAATTGCAAGTCAAACTTTTTGTTGGATTGATACACAAATAAGTCGAATTGCACTTCTATATATTGTCCTTTTGTGTGGTCGACTTCCCTTAATGTGGCCGACTTGTCTTCTCTTGAGGCTGACTTGGTGGAGGAAGCACAAAATACATTTTTGACTCAATTACAAATTTCTCTCTTGATATAAAAAGCCCAAGAAAGGTCTATTACATAATGACAAGGACTATGACATATGACATAAACCCTAGAAGCACTCAATGGGTTCTTTGAACCAGAACAAAAATAAATGAAGCATGTAACCCATGCTTATAAATAATTTTATTTTACAATAATTTTATTTTTCTTTCTTTTAACAAATACGTACAAATTACATCATGTTATGAGCTATACAACAATTATGAAGATCGATACTAGTTACATTTCTCAACACAACCTCTTAACTAGGGTGGTATTCATAATTGTTCAATCGATACAAGGTTGACCTCAATTTGAAATGTTCCAAGAAGAGTACAACAACATATGCAATGCTAGAGATACCAAAATTGCCAAGGTATCCAACACATCAAAGATCCAAGTGTTAAGAAACTATTTTAAGGATCCAAGTGTCATTTCCAAGACACTTAACAAGGATCTAAGACATTAAAAGGGACTACAGTGTCATCAAGGCAACTTGCCACTATAGGTACCATCAAGCTACAACCCTGCTATTAATCCAATAAGATATAGATACCATCTAAGCCTTCATGCAAAGACACCAACCCTCATGGCTCCAAGTATCATCAAGGTCGAACATTAAAACAGAGCTCCATAAGACCAAGATACCCTCCCACACTGGGATCTAGACATCATCAAGGCCAAACCATAACATGAGATCTCAATACCAACTAGGCCAAGATGTCCTCCCAAGTACCATCATACAAGCAACTTATGGTACTCATCTCTCCCTCTCAACCAAGCTAAAGATATCCACCAATCCAATCATGCTACTTAAATATACAAACTTCTCAGGGAGAGATCAACACATCAACTACTTGTTCATTCATCTGAACATATTGTAGCTTCACGACCCCAATCACTTCCAATATATTGGTTCTTATTATTGATATTCTAGCACAATCTCTGGGGTCCTCAACCATTCTAATGTTGCTTAGGTCATCACAATATCCAAACAAATCTCGACGAAAGCTTCCTTCTCCAACTTCACCAACAACACCAAACTCAGCTTCAACACTTCTCAAAACAACCGAATATTATTCAACACATCCAACAATATCTTAGTTATTCTCTGATCTGATTTTTCTCCTTACTATACGTATGGTTGACACATCATGTCCTCCCTCTCAATTATGGAGGATGTACACTTTCCTTCATTAAGCTCCCTCTCAACTAGGGATAAGTCTATTATCAACAACTTTTATTCTTCCAGCTACACAAGCTCTTTCTTTTGCTTCATCATATCATCAGAGAACTTTGACCTTCAAAAAATCATTCCTTTTATCTTCATATGTCAATCATGTCATCAAGATTCTTACAACGCCCTCTTTCCACCATGCTTAACATCGTCATAAAGTCATCATCAAGTATGAGGTAGGCATATCTCTTTATAATATCTTGAAAACTATGTACTTGCAAATTTGTTCAACAAGTACAACCAAGCACAAATATATATGTACAAGAGCATAAAGATTAACTTTATTACAATGAGAGCATCTAGGGTTATCAAAAACTTCAAATAAGAAATTAAACTTTAGATATGCAGAACCTAAACCTGGTTAGGATCACAATCATATCGAAAGCAATGAACTAGGGTTTCACTTTCATGCCCTAGATGCTTATAACAACCTTAGGTAGGGTTTTGTCACACACCCTAGACATCATCATCAAAACTTTAATATTAAACTTTAGAACATGTTAGGGTTTCAACCATATCAAAAGAATTTACACTTAGGGTTTCGTTGTTCATGCCCTAGGATCTTTTATTAATTGCTACAAGGGTTTTGTCATAAACTCGATATACTATCACCAAACCCTAAAAAGCTAGGGCTTTATCGTATGTCTTATATATCATCAACAAACCCTAAAAATAAGAAGGCTAGGGTTTCTACCAAAGTGAACAAATGAAACAAATACCTTAACAATATAAGAATTCTTATGATTCTATAACAAAACCCTAAAGATAAAATTATTGTACCTTATTTCATAATGAGGACTTGCTACGAATCTTATGATCTTAAACATACCTTGAGTTGTTCTCTTTACAAACCTTGAAGGGCTTTCTTTGCAATAAATCTTCTTTCATAACTCATGTATTCCTTTTGTAGGCTCCCTCTTAATCTGGTCACAATCCTTTCTTTAGAATATTCTTGTAAACCTTCTTTCAAGGAAAAACACAAGGAAAGGATTATAATCAAGCATAAAAAACAAAATAAAGTTAAATATATAGAGAAAATCAACGAGGTAATGAAAGGAATAACGAAAACTTATCTTTTTGAGAAAAGTAGGAGTTCCCTCTTGATTGGGCATTGATTCAGACATTTTGAGGGATTCCTTCAACTAATTAAAAGAACTCAAGAACTTCCTATCAAAAACATATTCGATCTACAAACCCTAAGAATCAAAAGAAGGATTAATCCCATAGTTAATTATAAGAGAAAATTCTGCAAACCCTAAAAACAATGACTTATACTATAGATAAGTGATATACAAGGGATAACATCCCTAAAGACTTAATAGAATAAGTCTTTGACTTTAGAGTCCTCAATTTTGGTCTTCTTTGGTGGAGCTTCATCGATTGCAATTGTAATTTGATCTCTTTCTCTTTTCTTATTCTCAGGATTACCATGATGTTGATTCTTATAATGTCCTCGATCTAAGTGGATATTGGTGGCCACCCACCTATTACGCCTTGACCCCTAGTCAGTTTCATTAGTTTCCTTGATTATAGTAACATTTACTATTTTTATCATTTTTTTAGGTTCTAAACTTCCAGAGTTGTTTTGACCCCCTAAACGACGTTTTTTTTTTCAGGTCTGGCGCATGTTCGTAGCTATAGTTAGGGCCCTGCCACAAATCCTGTAGTACTTGGAGAGATCTTTCTAATGAGGTATCGTACGCGCCAAACGAAGATCATATGACCAAGTTACAACCCCGGGAAGTTGGCTAACTAACTAACCCCAATGAGGCCCATAAAATCTTGGCATTCCATCTCCTAAGGTTATTTTTTTTGGTTGTTTAGGTTTCCATTTGTTGTTCAATAATAAAAAAAGCCGTTGAGCCTCATTGTAACACAGTTCAAAGGTATGTAGCCGCCACATCTCTTCTTAGAGATAAGCTACCATCGCCCGAGCTAGTTTATTTCCATTCTGTATGTAAGCATATTTCAGTTCTTTGATGTTAATGAAATGAAGTTTTATTTCTGCTGCATCTCTGTGTTTATGTTTATATCTGTGTTCTATTGCGTTCCTACATAACTCTGGATCATTGGTATCAGAGTGGTCTGCTCTTCTCTGATTTTTTTTGCATGTCCCCAACGAAGTCAGGGTATAAGGAGTTAGGGCTCGAACTGGTTGAACCTTTGCAAGACCAGCCTTGCAAACCTCGATGACCTCCCATAGCGGAAGAAAAAAAAGACAAGGGAGCAGGAGATTCTTTCAAGATATTGCTCGAAGAAGCCCTCGAGTGACAAAGGAATGCGATGATGGACAATTTTGCCCATAATATTTAGCGGGTACCCACAGGTGACACATCTTCATCCATTTGCCACTCTGGAGGTGCCACTCCCTTTAAGGTACAAGTCAACTTTGACATTCCCACATTTGAAAGCTAGATAGATGTAGACGCCGTAGATAGATGGTTAACTTCGTTGGAAGGATATTTTTCAGTTCATGATTTTTCCAATCGGGAAAAAAGTTACG
The DNA here is from genome assembly GCA_031772625.1 of Pinus tabuliformis. Classification (NCBI taxonomy): domain Eukaryota; kingdom Viridiplantae; phylum Streptophyta; class Pinopsida; order Pinales; family Pinaceae; genus Pinus; species Pinus tabuliformis. The sequence goes on along the minus strand of CM062804.1, from coordinate 68,933,754 downwards.
TTTGCACTCCTCAAAGCTGCCCCCCATGTCAAAGACTAGTGGGAAACCTACTGTGAATAGAAGGATGAGAAAAAACCCTCACTATTTTCAGCTGCACCCACTTGGAATTTTTTTCGAGACGCCATCAAGGAATAATATTACCCTATTGGGAGTTATGAAGATAAATACATAAATTGGACCACACTGTGGCAGGGAAGAGACCAAGACGTGCCAGAGTTCACAAATATTTTTCATACCCTTCGCACGGAGATGGGTATCAAGGATTCTGAGTGACGTTTGGTACTCAAGTACTGAAAATGTCTACACAAGTACATCCAGGCTGAGATGGAGTTCTTGGACATCTCCTTGTAGAAATTCCTTGTAGATTCAAACTACAGATTATAATATGTTAAAACAATTGACTTGAATCTACTCTACTCATCAGCAGAAACAATAAACGATCAATGAAATCATGAAGCATAAAGAGAAAGAATTCAATCACACATAACACAATGATTTTCTGGGGAGAGCCACAACTAAAAACCCTTGCTATCTGTATATTAAATTAGTAAAAGAATCTAGATGAGTACAGTATGCTATAGTCAACCTTGAGCTCAACTTGCACAAGTATTTTCTATCCTCTGCCTGACTGACTGCCTTTGGCCAATACTTAGCCAAATTTCCAAGCCTCCAAGCTCCTAATTCCTTGCACTATCCCCTTGGGAATTAGTTTCTATTTAATGTGGAAATTCCTCCATTATTAATTATGCAATCCTCATAGGCCTTTCTCTGATTGCATGCACCATCGGTTTAATTTAGATGATTTTACAACTGATAGTACATTGTTTATGAACTCCAATCTCAACTGGATCTTTTTCCAATTTGACATGCATGAGTTAATTATGAGTGAATGTTCAGTTTACTGTTTGACCATTGCAGGTTACACCCCACTATAGTAGGTTATACCCCACTACACCCCACTGCAGTAAGTTCCACCCCATTGCTGCCGGTTACACCCCACTACTGCAGGTTACACCCCACTACTGTAGGTTACACCCCACTACTAGACCTCCCACTAATTCCTCCATCATTTGGAGCGAGTTTAACTAACTTTAACTCGGTTGGACCGAATTAAATAATTACAACTCAAAATAAACTCAACTAGTGCTCATAATTGTAGAAGACACTCTACATGACTCTAGTTAGACCTTTAACTCGAATTAACTGAGCTAACTAAGTCAGATTAACTTAGTTAACTATTACAAGTTGTCATGATATGTGGAATTACAATTTTATTCCCAATTTAATTCAATGACAAATTAAATTAGCATTTTATTTCTTGACGTTATTTTAACATTTCTTGTTGCTATTTTCAACACTCCTCGCTTGGTACCGCCTATCGATATGCTGCCAAGATCGAGCAAAAATTTAAACAAAAGAAGCGAGACTTTGGATTTGTGAATCCGAAGCAAGGGAAAGGCGCCCCCAAACCGCAGAACAGAAGACAAAGCCAAGGTTGGGCGACCCAAAATAACCCGCCGAAGTTGCAAGCAAAGAACAACATGAAGACGAAGGACACAGGAAAATGGTGTAAGTTCCATAAGAGCCCCACTCACAACACAAGTGAGTGTCAAGCCAAGCAGCCATCAGTGGACGAGTTGAAGGCTTCTAAATCAGATGCATGTTTCGACTTTGAGTCAGAACTCAACAAGTGGAAAGACAAAGGGAAGCAAATTATTGATGCAGATCCCAGTGCCACCGTTGCCACCATAAGATCTAGAAGATTGAGCCCGAAGATCCAGAGGAGGGGGAACGTCTCTTTCACTCACAAATGTGGGTGAAGGGTTGTTCGTCGCAGTTCATTATTGACAATGGGAGCCAAAAGAACCTCATTTCAACAAAGGTTGTGAATCGGTTGGGCCTACCTGCCACACCACACCCGCAACCGTACACCATCGGGGGGCTTCACCAAAGACGAGATCTCCGCATTAGTGAGCAATGCCGCCTTCCTTATAGCATCAAGCCCTTCACATATGAGGTACTGTGTGATGTATTATTAGCCTGCCAATCATACTTATGGATGTGTCATGTTGTGTATGAGTCTAGGCCTCACACTATTATTATTATTTTGGGCAATAAGTTATACATGATACCAGAGGTAGCATTGCCTACCACCATCTCTTTGATCTCTGCGAAGCAATGCAGTAAGATCATTTCCCAGATCAGAAAATTTGTCTTCCTTATGATTCGCCCTCAGGGAAAGAAGAATATTGTGGCCACATCCATGGTCTCCAAACATGGCTCCTCCACACAGCAACAACAGATGGAAAAGGCTGTGGAGGAGTACATGGAAATCTTCACCTCACCGATAGGGGTAGCCCTACACTATCAGGTCAAGCACTCCATTGATTTGATTTGACCTTGGGCGCGTTGCTACCCAACGAACTGATCTATCGATCTATGTTATGGAGAACGACGAAATCAAGAGGTAGATTCAGGAGATGTTGCAGAAAAGGCACATTAGGCCAAGTTCATCACCTTGTGGAAGCCCGATCGTGGTAGTATTGAAGAAGAACAAGACCTAGAGACTCTGTATTGACTATCAGGTGCTGAATAAGATCACTGTCTAGAATAGGTATCTAATCCCACAGATTGATGACCTTTTGGACTAGCTTAAGGGGGCCAAATATTTCAACAAGATTGACTTGACGTCAAATTATCACGAGGTACCAATCGAACCCTCCGATGTGTGGAAGATTTCCTTCAAATCCAAGGAGGGCCTTTTCGAATGGTTGGTCATGCCTTTCGGGTTGATAAACACCCGTGTAACTTTCATGTGGCTGATGGACGATATCTTGCGACCCTTCACCAACTCATTCGTGGTAGTGTACTTGGGCGAAAACCTGATATTTAGCTAGTGTTGGGAAGAGCACCTTCACCATATTCAATAGGTCCTCCAAACCCTGTGTCAACACAAATTGTATGCCAATTTGGAGAAATGCACTTTTGGTGTGAGCCAAATTCAATATGCGGGGTTCATCATTGATGAGCAGGGTGTGCATGTTGACCCAACGAAGATAAAAGTTATTCGGGATTGGCCAACCCCAACCACTCTAATAGAGCTTTTCAACTTTCTGGGTCTTGCCAATTTCTACCGCAGGCTTGTGTTGGGTTTATCTCATATCACTTGGCCTTTGAGTCAAGTCACCAAGGGTGGAGCGAAAGTAAAGTTCTTTTGGTCCAAATCTCAACAAAAGGCATTTTCCGAGTTGAAGCATTGCCTCTGCTCTGCACCAGTGCTCACATTACCAGACCTGCAACAACCATTTGAGATTGAGACATATGCCTGCGACTATGCTATTGGTGCAGTTCTTACCCAGTAGGGGCATCCAATGACATATCATAGTGAGACACTTTCATACACAATCTGAAAGTATCCCACCTATGACAAATAGATCTACTCCAATGTGCAAACTTGACGACAATAGAAGCATTACATTCTGGGGAAGGAAACAATCATCCACACATACCACCGATCCCTACAATTCATACAGACACAAGGAAAGTTGCAAAACGATTGCCATAAAAAGTGGTCCACATACCTGCAATAGTTGCATTTGAACATTAAGTACAAGAATGCAGGAAACACCAATAACGTTGCAGACCACCTCAGTCGACCGTTGGTCATGGCGCTGGCCACTGTGCTCGACTCTTGTTGACACAAGACTTTAGAATGGCCACATCTTTACAAGAGTGACCTAGAATTCGACGCCACATACCAGATGCTCTTGGAAGGTAAGAAGGTTCCAAACTTTCACCTCTAGGACATGCTATTATGCCATCTGGGACACCTCTGTGTACCTTCAAGTGAGCATGCCAAGATGATTCGGGAGGCACACTACAGTTGAGTCGCTAGACATTTTGGGGTAGAAAAAATAGTGGCAGTACTGTAGAAGTATTTTTATTGGCCAAACCTTCGACATGATGTTGGAAAGTACATCAGATCCTACATTGCCTATGCCATTGCCAAACCTACAATCAAGACGCAAGATATGTATACTCCTCTGCCTACTCCTAGTCGACCCTGAGAATCCATCTCCATGGATTACACATTGGGCCTTCTTTCTACCGAGCATGGCAATGTTTGTGTTTTCATGGTCGTCGAAAAATTCTCTAAGATGGCCATTCTTGCGGCCTACAAGAAGAGTATCTCAGCAAAATCCATTTCCAAACTCTTCTTTGAATGAGTATGGGTACACTTTGAGATCCCACAGTGCATTATCTCGGATCGGGATAGTCGGTTCCTAAGTGAATTCTGGTCAAGCCTCTGGTTGTTGTTGGATACCAAGCTCACTAAGTCCATGACCTTTCACCCCCAAATAGATGACCAAACAAAGGCCATCAACAGGATGATCATGCACATCCTGCGCATGTACAACTCGAAACACCCACACACATGAGATGAGAGTCTCCCCTATGTACAACACAACTACAACAAGGCTCTCCACAACTCAATTGGCCATAACCTCTTTCAGGTGGGATTGAGATTTCAACCACTATGTCCCATTGATGTTGCCATACCATTTGTAGCTACTTAGGCAGATTCAACACATGTCCAGTTCGAAGTTAACATGGATAACAACTTCATTAAGTGCATTCAACACATCCGCCAGTGGGTCCATGCCATATTGGACAAAGAAAATGCAAAGTACAAGCAACGTCATTATCAACATCGGGTGCCACACAAGTTCTAGGTGAGCAACAAAGTTTGGTTACATTTGTAGAAGGAGTGCCTCGTTGGGCCCCACCGCAAGCTTCACCCGCTCCGATATGGGCCTTACACCATCACTAAGGCTGTAGGGGACAATGATTTTGAGCTCAACATTCCACCGCTCCTTGGCCTGCACTGGTTGCGGCCATACTTTCCACCATTGTTGGACACATCTGACGTTGCTAAACAATTGATACCAGCAATGCTCAACCCAAGTTGTATTAAACATGCCACAAATGATAGGATCATGGACACACATATCAATAAGACTCGCCAACAGAAGATCCAACTATATCGAGTTGTCAGTGCATGCCAACTCCTTCACCAAGTCAAGTGGCTCACTAGGGAAAGGTTCAATAAAAATTTTCTCACCTCATGGAGCTCTGCATGCAATGGGGATCATTGCTTCCTAAGGGGGGAGGAATGATCTAGGTGGATATTGTTGGCCACCCACCTATTCCACCTAGATCCCTAATTGGTTTCATCAGTTTCCTTGATTATAGCAGCATTTATTGTTTTTGGCAGTTTTTCGGGTCCTGAACTTCTGGAGCTGTTTTAACCCTCTAAACGACATTTTTTTGAAGTCCGTTGCGGGCCACTAGCCATAGACAGGGACCTTCCGCAAATCCTGTAGTACTTAGAGAGATATTTATAAAGAGGTATCGTACACGCCAAATGGAGATTATATGGCCAAGTTACGACCCCGAAAATTTGGCTACCCAACTAACCCCAACATGGCCCACAAACTCTTGGCGTTCCATCTCCTAGGATTAGGTTTTTTGGTTGTTTAAGGTTTCCCTTTATTGTTCAATAATAAAAAGGTCCTTGACCCTCATTGTAGCACAGTTCAAAGGCATGTAGCCACCACATCTCTTCTTAGAGATAAGCTACCATTGCCTGAACTTGTTTATTTCCATTCTGTATGTAAGCATATTTCAATTCTTTGATGTTAAGGAAATAAAGTTTTATTTATTCTACATCTCTGTGTTTATGTTTATATCTGTGTTCTGTTGCATTCCTACATAAGTCTGGATCATTCTGATCCTGTGACAATGATAACATTCTATTTTAGAAAGGTTAATCTTCCCATGATTTTTCTTTGACCCTTTGAATTTCTTGTTTCCTCCTTTCTTCTTGAAATGGGAAGAATAGACGTTTGAGGTACTTCATTTTCTTGCTCACCTCCTATTAAGGAAAGAAAAGCTTCTTCTTGAGTATAGGCATACCACATTTCTTCAAAGGAGGGAGGATTTTTCCAACTACTAATTCTAGCTGCAAAGGCATTTCAAGACTTTGGTAGTCCTAGAAGGGAACAATCCCAAGTTCCCTATCAAGTGTAATTATTTCATCAACTACTTGTAGTTCATCTCTTATACATACAATTCTTACAAAGCAAGAGGACATTATATCATATTTGGTCATTTTGACAATTCAAAATTCATTCTTTATTTAGACTTGCCACTTGGCCAATATACTTGATTGTAAATAACTTGGAGAGAGCATCATACATTTTCTTTCAAGTATCTAGCATGGATATGTATGGAATCAAGTTGTATTTAACTCTATCCACAATTAGTCTCGTGGCTATAATGTCTTTTTCTTTGTACTTCTCCTTTCTAGCATCATCTATAAGTCCTTTGACTTTTCCTTGTACTAATTTCCAATACCTTATTCCTTGCAAGGATGAGGTCCATCCTTGTTTTCCATGCTCTAAAGTTAGAGGCTCCTTGAAGTTTATTCTCAAATTTCATTGATGATGCCATATGTATACTTGTCAATGTCACACTTTATGAAATATAGATATTTTTGTAGCCTTCAATAGGTTTTCTTATTCAAACCAACTTATAGGGAACCAAAACTTCTATATTACCTTTCAAGACTTCCTTCCTTCTTGTAGATGAAACTGTTCCTTAAGATGATGAGAGCTATTGATCTTCAAGCTACTTTTTTCCTCTTCTACTTCACCTTAGCTCTGATATCATGTTAGAAAATCAGAAAGGTAGAAAGATTTCCTTTGTGATATATTTGAATTCTTATTAGCTCCTTTTATGTCTTCTTATCATCAAGCACCTACCATAACCAAATGCATGAAGATCAAAACAACAAATGACACAATGTTTAGGCTCTCAGCCAAGGCAAAACCCCTCTTTTAGGGGAAAACCCAAAGATTCTCTTCTCCTCCTTTAGAACCAAATAAAATAATACAACCAAGACCTTTTGACCAAGACAAATACCTCCTCCAATCCACCAAGTCAACCTTCCAAGATAGTCCTTCCAATCAACTTCTAATCAACAATAATCAACCTTCTTCAATACTGCATCAACCATAAATTTCGGTCCTATTGCATCAGAATTTCGACCTTACTGCAGACTTGTAATTTTGGCCCTTGCCTGCAACCCATAAAATTGCATGTGTGGAAGAACAAGAGAGAAATTAAGCTCTTTTAGCTTGACAATTGTTTCTTCTTCCTTTGCTTTGGTTTCTTCCTATTCACACCTTCTTTTCTACTTCAAATTGTAGATTGAACTTTTGGTTGGATTGATACACAAATAGATTGAATTGCACTTTTCTATATAGTCCTATGTGGTTGAATTCCCTTAATGAGGTCGACTTGGTGGAGGAGGCACAAAATACATTTTTGACTCAATTACAAATTTTCTTTCTTGATATAAAAATCCCAAGAAGGGTCTATTACATAATGACAAGGACTATGACATATGAAATAAACCCTAGAAGAAACCAATGGGTGCTTTGGCCTAGTAAAAGAATAAATGAAGAATGAAACCCATGCTTATAAATAATTTCTTTTACAATAATTCTCCTTTTCTTTCTTTTGACAAATACATAAAAATTACATCATGTTATGAGCTAGACAACAATTATGAAGACCGATACTAGTTACATTTCTCAACACTTTACCCCCCTCATTAGCCATCATCTAATTCCTAAGCATTTCATGATCTATCTATGACAAATGAACTTATCTCCAAATCCTGATGAGTGATAAATTGCTACATCTTTAAGGGGTATTGAAAAAACATAAAGGAACCCGAGTCTCCTAAACTATGCAATAAAGAAAGATAAATCATTAAAGTACAAGCACACCAAAAGGGTGGAATATAGGTTGGGGGAAGGGGTATCTCATGCCTTCATGATTATTCTCTCTTCCCATTATTGTACTCAAAGATGTTTGACCTCCTCTATTTTATACCATGGCTACAAACATCTTCCTTGAAGTCTTGCGCATTCCATGGCCACCCTTGTCAGATGCATCTATGGATTGATGGGTCTATATGTGAAATATCTTTTCCCTTGTGGATTCGAAGCACCTAATAGGATTAATTGGATAATCATACCTAATAAAAACATGGTAAGTTTCTTACAAATCTCGGGCTAGAAAGACATTCGAAGGCAAGGCTTGTGTGAAATATTTTTGTGCCCTAACATTGAATATGGTCCACTACGATATTTTAATGGTTTTTGTATCTAGTAATGTTGATCTCACTTGATCTTGAGGGTATGTTTAAGGTGTCCCATTACACATGTAGTATATATCGCTTGAGGGATGGTTTGACACGTCTCCAACATCACTCAGAGGACATCTAACCCAGTTTTATGAGCACATATGACTTTGCAGCCTTGAAATTGTCTTCCTAAGATGAACATTGTTGGGTGTGGAGCCTAATTATCTTCATGGCTAAGAGGTTTTGTGTTAGCCATGTCTGGATCCAAATTCCTAACGGTGCGATAACGTCACCCATCTAATTTCCTTCAGGGGGTTCGAGTGGGGAAGGGTGTGATGACGACTTTTATGAGCCCCCCCCCCCGGGCGAGGGTTGGGGGTAGTGCCTCCAAAGTTAAAAATCGATGAAAAATTGCCTTGTAAAATATTGTAATTTCATAGTCAGTCTGGGTCGCTCATTATGCAGATGATTTGATGATAGAAGTTATGTTAGTTTAGGGTTTTTCCCTAGAAGGAAACCTTCGGTTTATATGAGGGAATTGTGTTGAGGTTTTGTATGTGTATTCTGAGCGAGAAAGAAGAGGAGATTGTGTGAGGGAAAAGATGAAATTACAATGGATTTGATGTAGGTTGTATCTCTTCATTTTGCTGGATAATTTAAAAGGAAGAACTGACTGTTTCTCCATGGACGTAGTCCAAATTGGGTTAACCACGTATATCACTGTCTCTCTTATTTTATGCGTTTTCTGTATTTGTGTTTCCGCAATATTTAATGTGTTTCATTGCTTTGTAATATATAATTTTCTAAAACTTGGTATCAGAGCCAAATGTTTATTTCGTTGATAAACTTGCAGGAGAGAAGGGTTCCTAGTTTGAGTGGGAGTAATGGCGGAAGATGGTAGGTTTAGGGTCGAGAAATTTAACGACCAAAACTACCAACTATGGAAGATGCAAATGGAAGATTATCTATATCATGAGCGGAAAATCAAAGAAGCCAACGAGTATGATAGACGCAGAATATGAGATTCTCGATAGAAAGACACTAGGAACAATACGACTGTGTGTGATAGTGTTAGTGGCATTCAACATTTCAAAGGAAATGACAACAAAAGGTTTAATGATGACATTAACCAAACTGTATGAAAAAAACCTTAGCATTAAATAAGGTATTTCTTATGAAGCATCTATTTAATATTAAGATGTCAGAAGGTGGATTTGTTGCTGATCATTTAAATGAGTTTAACACGGTTACTAGTCAGTTAAGTTCTGTAGGGGTAAATTTTGATGATGAAGTTAGGGCTCTGTTATTTCTGTGTTCATTGCAAAAATGTTGGAATGACTTAGTTATGGCTATTATTAACTTTGTCTATGGATCTAGTATTTGAAAGTTTTATGATGTTGTTGTTGCCATCCTTAGCGAGGAAATGCGACAGAAAAAATCTAGTGAGACATCACGTAACTCTTTGATTGCAAAGACCATGGGAAGAAAAATGGAATGAGGAAGAAGCCCAAGAAATCAGAGTAAGTCAAGAAAAGGGAGATCCAAATTTAGATCACGAATAGTGTGTTGGAAATGCAGGAAGAAATGACACCTTAAGAAAGACTGTAAATCTCGGAAGGGAAAAGAAGAAGACTGACAACAAGAGAACAATCATGAAGCGAATGTGATAGGTGATGTGTTGCAAAATGATTTGATTCTTTCATTAGAGAATATTATAAATGCATGGGTGGTAGATTCAGGGGCCTCATTCCATGCCACACCTGATAGGAAACATTTTCATGACTATGTTCAAGGAGATTTTGGACAGGTTTGTCGAGGTGATGATAAACTCTGTAAAATCGCTGGAATGGGTAAGGTTTTTATAAAGCTACAAAATGTAAACCAATGACTATTGAAGGAGGTAAGACATGTTCCATGTTTGAAGAAAAATATAATTTCAACATGGCAGTTGGGAGGTGAAGGTTGTGTAACTACTTGGAAGGTCACTAAAGGAGCCTGTTATGAAACCAACTCACAAAAATATAGAAAAAATAGATCAACGACTTCAAAATCAGCCTCTCTGAGAGGGAAACCTCCTTTACATTACACAAATGAATAATTTTTCGATGATACAAATGACAAAACCTCTTTTCTATATATAGGATTCTAAAGGGTCACAATATAATCAAAGCTGACATAACAATAATAATTTAAGGGCACAAAAATAACAATAGTGGGCTTCTATAGGGCACAATAATAACAATATGGGGACAATAGGGGCACAATAATAACAATAAGGGCTACAATGACAATAGTAATGGGGGAATCACTAGTATTATAGGGACCTAACATGCCCCTCTCCTTAAAAAAAGTGTTGTCCTCAACGCTTGAGTAGTTTTGGATGCTTTTGTATAAAATTCTCATCCTCCCATGTGGAATTTTCAGTGGGTAAGTTCTTCCGCTTGATGAGATAATCTGAAATTGATCGATTTCGTAGCTGTCGAGCTCTTGTTTCTGTGACTGCTTCAGGTTCCAATATGATTTTTCCTTCCTCGTCAAGTTCTGACAATATTGTTTGAATTGGGAGCTTGTCACCTATAACCCTTTTTAAGCACGAAACATGGAAAATTGGGTGCACTTGGGAGACTGCAGGAATCTCCAATTTGTATGCCATAGTACCAATCTTTTGCAACACCTTGTATGAACCATAATACTTTGGTGATAGTTTATTATCCTTATTATCTTGCTTGAGGGACATTTGTTTATATGGTTGTAGCCGTATGAATACCCAGTCACCTAAATCAAAACTTCTTTCGCTGCGATGTTAATCTGCCCGTTGTTTCATTCTATTCTGCGCCAAAGTGAGGTTATCCTTTAAGAGTTGGAGAACTTGTTGTTGATGCTCAATGTGAACTTCCACTGCTTGAACCTTAGAATTTTCTCTTAAATATGATGTGATGGATGGTGGATGATATTCATAAAGAGCCATAAATGGGGTCATTTTTGCTGCAGTATGGAAGGAAGTGTTATACCACCATTCAGCCAGAGGCAACCATTTCACCCATCGTCTCTGTTTATCAGAGACAAAGAAACGAAGATATCCTTCAAAACACTTGTTTACTATCTCAGTTTGCCCATCAGATTGAGGATGATTAGATGAGCTATGAGCTAATTGAGTACCAGGACAAGAAACTAATTGTGTCCAAAAATTTCCAGTGAAAATGGGATCTCTGCCGCTCACAATAATCTTTGGGTTTCCATGTAGTTTTTGAATTGTTTCCATAAATTCCGTAGAAACTGTATTGGCTTTAAATGGATGAGATAATGCACAAAAGTGTGCATACTTGGTAAGTCTGTCAACTACCACCATGATGACACTCTTTCCTTCGGACTTGGGTAAACCTGTGATAAAGTCCATTGAAACCTCCTCCCAACGTTGGCTTGGAATCGATAAAGGTTGTAATAGACCTGGGGTCTTACTTGTTTTAACTTTATTTTGTTGGAAAACCAAACATTTTGCCACAAACTTTTGAATATCCGATTTAAGGCCATCCCAAAAAAATTCCTTCTTAACACTGTGGTAAGTTTTTAAAAATCCTGAGTGCCCTCCTAAGGGAGAAGTGTGTAATTCCATAAGAATCTTTTGTTTGAGTTGGGAATTCTTACCTAGGTATAAGCGATTTTTGTACCATAACAAATCATTTTTCCAGCTAAATGTATCAGATGTACTGGGATCTTGTTGTATCTTTTGAATTAGTTCCCACACTTCTTTGTCATTCTTCCATTCATCCCTTGCTTCGTTTATCCAACCTGGTTGGATAATAGAAATGACGCAAAACAATGCTTCCACATCCGCATCCTTTCTTGGGAGTGCATCTACCACAACATTTTGCTTCTCTTTTTTGTCGATCATTTCAAAGTCACAACCCAACATCTTTGTGACCCATTTTTGCTGCTCTTTTGAAGATACTCTTTGTTCTAAAAAGTATTTAAGACTATCATGATCCGTTTTTACCTTGAAGTGTCTTCCCATTAGGTAGGGTCGTCATTTCTTAAGTGCATGTAGTATTTCCAACATTTCCTTCTCATAAATAATTTTGTTTAAATACCTTCCTTTGATTGGATGACCCGTGAACTTCCCCAAAATTAAGGAAATTTAATTTTTTAAGTGTTTTAATACATATACGTGGGTTTGGGTATTGACTGACCCGCATGTACACGGGTTTATCTCAGGCCAAAGTACCGTACAGGGAATAAAACACTATTTTTTATATATTTGGACCAAGTCTGGAAGAAGGGGTTGCCCTAGGCCATAAACAAAGCATCATATATACCAAGAGTGATAAATGGTGCTATAACAGTAGGGTCGTAATTTCTTAAGTGCATGTAGTATTTCCAACATTTCCTTCTCATAAATAACTTTGTGTAAATACCTTCCTTTGATTGGATGACTTTTGAAAGCAATGTGCCTTTCTTCTTGCATTAAAACAACACCAATTCCATTTCCTGAGGCATCACATTCCAAAATAAAGTTTTTTGTGAAGTTTGGCGTAGCTAAGACCAGTGCTTGGCACATTGCCTCTTTAAGATGTTCAAAGGCCTTTGTTGCTTCTGGAGTCCATGAAAATGCATCTTTCTTCAATAATGTTGTTAGAGGTGTTGCCATTCTCCCATAATTCTTAACAAACTTGCGATAATACCCTGTCAACCCGAGAAATCCTTGCAGATGATTTATGGATGTAGGGATTTACCATTCCTTAATGGATTTAATTTTACTAGGGCCTACCTTAACACCTTCATGAGATACAATATGACCCAGATATTCCACATCTTGTACTCCAAAGAAACATTTGGAGCTTTTTGCATATAATTGTTTCTCCTCCAATAGTTTGAGTAGCGTATCAACATGTTGAACATGATCCTTCCAAGATTTGCTGTAGATTAGTATATCATCAAAAAATACTAACACAAATTTTCTAAGCATTTGAAAATGGAATTCATCAAACCTTGAAATGTAGAAGGTCCATTGGTAAGGCCAAAAGGCATGACTAAAAATTCATAATGACCCTCATGAGTTTTAAATGCTGTTTTCGGAATGTCTTCAGCCTTCATTATGATTTGATGATATCCTGAATGAAGATCCAACTTGGTGAAGTAAATTGATCCATGCAATTCATCCAATAATTCATCAATGACAAGAATGGGAAATTTATCTTTAATAGTGAGCTTGTTGAGCTCCCTATAATCCGGACACATGCACCATGACCCATCCTTCTTGTGCACCAATACTACCGGAGCAAAGAAAGAACTTTGACTAGGTTGAATTATACGAGCCTCTAGCATTTCTGCAACCATATGTTCAATTTCACTCTTTTGGGCATAGGGATATTTGTAAGGCCTGATGTTTGGAGGAACACTTCATGGAATCAAATGAATAGCATGATCATGATCAAAAATAGGTGGGAGGCTTTTGGGAGTATCAAATACCTTGGAATGATTGTCCAAGGCTTTTTGGAGATTTGGAGAAATAGATGATTTCGATATGGGAACCTTTAGCGAACATAATTGTGCAATTACGCCTCATTGTTATTTCTTTAGAAGCTTTGTCATTACGTTAGAGCTGATTATCTTTTCCGGTTTTCTTGTAATACCCCTTAATTCAACTTCCTTTCCTTCCGAAGAAAATTTCATGAAAGGTTCTTGAAAATTAAAAGCTATTGTACCCAAGGATTGTAGCCATTAGACTCCTAGTACAACTTCAACGCCACCCATTGGAATGGAAATCATTGGGCTATTCAATACATATTCTCCCATGGATAGCTTGATATTATGACACTTTCCAGAACAATTTATGGTTCCTCCACTTGCAACCATCACTTGACACTCTGGTGCGGGATATTGGAAACAATTCAATTCCTTGGCTATCTTACAATGAATAAAATTATGGGTACTTCCCGAATCAATCAACACTGTTACCTTTTTCTTCTTGATATGTCCTTATATCTTGATAGTTTGAGGAGTGGTAATTCCGGCCAATGCATTACAAGATATGGTCGGATTCATTTCTTCTTTCTCTAGGGTTTGTTTCTGGTGTATATCCTCTTCTTTTGATGTTTCTTGTTCCTTTTCTTCCTCCTCTTCACAATCTATGTAAAATGATTTCTTCTCAGCACACTTATGACCTTTAGTGTATTTTCTATTACAACTGTAACAGATCCCTTTTGCTCTTTTTTCTTGCAATTATTGTGGTGTCAACCTTGTAGGTTGTGGAAGACCAGGGGCAACAACACTTCCATATTTATAGTTGTGAGTGGTAGGCTTCCTTGTTGCCATAATTTTGCTTTCCATTTTTCTTGCCACTTGAATGCCTTCTCCAATGAATCAGGCTCCCAAAGGCAAACTTCATGTTGGATGTTAATGAACACATGAATCCTATGTTCCTCTGGAATATCTTTTACCCTTATATTCAATTTTTGGAAGTCCTCAATGTGCCCCATCATTGAACCCATTTGTTTGAGATTTATCAATTGGCTAAAAAAAATGTTGCTTTTTGTATCCTCATAATATGTTATCATTTCTTTCGTAAAAATTGCCCAAGTAACAATTTGTTTACGAGAGCAAAGCCATCGATACCATACAAACTGATATGGTTCCAAATATAAAGTTGCAATGCGTACCTTTTATGTGTTTTGCACATTATGGAGATCAAAATATTGCTCCATCTGTAGTATCCATGTTACGGGCTCCTTGCCATCAAACTTCTTCATATTGATCTTTGGAACATGGTGGGTCTTCAATCCACCATTAGAGTTTATGAAATCATGATTAACATTTATTTTCTTCTCATCACGAGTTTTCTCTATTACCTTTTCGCCATTAGGAAGCCTTTCTTGTAGCGACTTTGTCAAACCTTCCTTCAAACCTTCCATGTCCTTCTTCAAATATTCAATGTTGTCTTTCATACCATCCATCTTAGCTTCCACGCCTTTCTTTAAACCATCCATCTTATCTTCCACGCCTTTTTTTAAACCATCTATCTTAACTTCTGTTACTTTTTGTGAGAGTGAAATTTGTTGCACTTGGTCTTGTAATTTTGATATTTCATGTTGCATTTCTTCCTTTTTTTCATGAGTCATGCTCGAACTTTCAGGTTGCTTACTAGGTGTTTCCATTTTCTTTCTTCGGGCATCAATTAATGATAATTATTCTTCACCATGCCCTTTGAAAATCCTCCAAACTATTTTTTCAAACCAAACTTATGAAAAAAAATTAAAAAAAACTACACACCTTTTTTTCACTTTGTAGGATCTCGATATTGAATTTGATGCATCTTTGAAATTTTGGATCTCCAAGGTCTGGAATTGCGAACTATGGTAGCCCTCAGAGTCCTCTTTCCAATGCCACTACTTTGATCGAAATTGGATTCTCCAAGAAAGCGTTATGCCCAATCTCCCAAGATGGCCTGATTATACACTTTTTAGCGAAGCGAATTTGTACGAAGTGCCACGTGTCACTGTTTCAACTTTTGGACCTGAAAATGATGCACAGAAAACTACAGTCCGTCCTTTTTCTGTAACAACTTATGAAATTTCAATCTGATACTTAGAGAGAAAGTTATGACGATTTTCCCAAGGTCACCTATTTGGGATGTATTTCGGGAGCCTACAAAAACCCTAACTTCCTTGGATCATATCTCCAAAAAAATAGCGAGACAAGATTTGAAATTCAGACTTGAGGGTCTTCGCGATTTTGGCTCATATGGGATTTTTTTTTAGCTTCTGAAATGTCGCAGAAAAAAAGTTATAGCGAAAATGCCACGATGACCTGTTTTGGAGCAGCGGAACCTTAGAATCCGAGCTCTGATACCAAATGTTATGAAACCAGCTCACAAAAAGATAGAAAAGATAGATCAACGACTTTAAAATCAACCTCTTCGAGGGGGCAACCTTCATTAAATTACACAAATGAACAATTCTTCGATGATACAAATGACAAAGCCTCGTTTTTATATATAGGAGTCTAAGGGGTCACAATATAATCAAAGCTGACATAGCAATAATAATATAAGGGCACAAAAATAAAAATATTGGGCTTCTATGGGGCACACTAATAACAATATGGGGACAATAGAGGCACAATAATAATAATAAGGGATACAATGACAATAACAATGGGGGAATCACTAGTATTATATGGACCTAACAGAGACCTGGTAATAGAAAAAGGAGAAAAGGTTGGTACATTATATTTATGCAATAATATTTCTAATTTTGTTAATGATTTAACCTCCATAGGAGAATACAAGACACTTTGGAATCATAGGCCTGGGCACATAAGTGAGAAGGGGATGCAAATTCTTCACTCAAGAAATTTGTTGCGAGGTTTGAAACATGTTGATTTGGCTTTCTATGAAAATCGTGTTTATGGAAAACAAAAGAAAGTCAGATTTATCAGAGTTGGGAAGGAAAGGACAAGTGAAAAATTAAAGCTTGTGCATAAAGATGTATGAGGACCTGCTCAAGTATCATCTGTCAGTGGCTCTCACTATTATGCTACTTTTATTGATGATGCAACTAGTAAAACTTGGATTTATTGTATTCAAAAGAAATTTGATGTATTTGATACTTTCAAGGAATGGGAAGCTTTGGTTGAGAATGAGACATGAAAGGAGTTGAAGTGTCTCAAATCAGACATTGGAGATGAATACTGTAACAAATAGTTTGATAAGTATTATTTAGAGCATGAAATTCGTAGAGAGAAGACAGTTCCAGGAATACCATAGGAAAATGGTGCGTTAGAAAGGATGAACAAGACAATCATGGAGCGTGCAAGGTGCATGAGATTGCATGCATCATTGCCTTTAAATTTTTGGGCAGATGTTGTAGATACTGTTATTTATATAATAAACATAGGGCCTTCAAGTTCCTTGTATGGTGGTATTCCAGAGGAGGCATGGACATGTAAAAAGGTAAACTACTCATTTTTAAAGACTTTCGGTTGTGAAGCCTTTGTCCACATTAATAAAGAAAATAAAACAAATTTTGACGTAAAATCAAATAAAAGTATCTTTTTTGGATATGGTGTTAATGATTTTGGTTATCACTTATATGATTATGAAAATAAAAAAATAATTAGGAGCATAGATGTCATATTCAATGAAAAGGCCTTGTATAAGGATCAAATGCAGGAAAAGAAATAGGAAAAAAAAAAACAAAGAATACATAGTGCTTGATGAGATCACAGGAAACGTAAATTCAAAGGTGTCCAGAAATCATAATGATCAACAACACAAGAATAATAACAACAATAACCACAACAACCATCAACACCTCAAACACTTGAAAGTGGTGTTAGAAGATCTACTAGGACAAGTAGACCTCCTGAACGATACTCTGTTTCATTATATTATGTATTGTTGACTGATTCTAGTGAACCAAAATGTTATGAAGAAGCAATGAAAGTAGAAACCAGGAAGAAGTGGGAGCTGCCATGAAATAAGTGATGGACTCCTTGGTACATAACCAAACTTGGGAGTTAGTTAGGTTACCTGTAGGTAAAACACCATTGCAAAATAAATGGGTTTATAGGTTGAAGGAAGAAGATGAAGGTAGAAAGAGGTACAATGCCAAACTTGTTGTGAAGGGTTTTGCACAAAACAAAGGTATAGACTTTGATGATTTTTTTTCTCTTGTTGTTAAAATGAGTTCAATCAGAACTATTTAAAGTCTAGAGGTAGCAAAAGATTTGCATCTTGAGCAGTTAGATGCAAAAACAACATTTCTCCATGGGTATTTAGAGGAAGAGATCTATATGCAACAACTATAAGGGTATGAGGTCAAAGGGAAGGATAAATTAGTGTGTAGGTTGAAGAAGAGCTTGTATAGCCTAAAACAGGCTCCAAGGCAGTGGTATCTGAAATTTGACAGGTTTATGTCTGAACAAGGTTATACTAGATGTCACTCTAACCACTGTTCTTATCTTAAAAAGAAAAATGATGGCAACTATATTATATTTCTATTGTATGTAGATGACATGCTTGTTTTAGGGTCTAACATGCAGGAAATAAATGTTCTCAAAGGAAAATTGGCAAATTCATTTGCAATGAAGGATTTGGGTGTTGCAAAACAAATCCTTGGTATGAGAATAACTAGAGACAAGAAAAATCACAAATCAACATTGTCTCAGAGTGAGTACATACAAAAGGTGTTGGAAAGATTTAATATGCAGGCTGCAAAACCAGTTAGTACACCTTTGGCTAACCATTTCAAACTAAGTAAGGAGATGTATTCCAATACCCAAGAAGAGATGAATTATATGTCTAAAGTTCCATATGCATCAACAATTTGTAGCTTAATGTATGCAGTGGTTTGCACAAGGCCTAATATTGCACATGTAGTGGGTATTGTAAGTAGGTACATGAACAATCTAGGAAAAAAACATTGGATGGCAGTGAAGTGGCTTCTCAGGTATTTGAGAGGTGCCACAAATAAAGCATTATGCTTTGGTGGTTCAAACCTTGCTCTATAGGGATATGTTGACACATATATGAAAGGTGATAGAGATAACATGAGGAGCACCATAGGGTATGTGTGTACTATAGGTGGAAACAATGTTAGTTGGGTTTCAAAAATGCAGTGTTGTTGCACTTTTAACAATAGAAGTGGAGTATGTTGCTGCTACAAAAGCTAGTAAATAAATGATTGGGTTACAAAGGTTTATGGATGAATTGGGTAAGAAGCAAAAGATGGGCAGGTTATACAACGACAGCCAGAGTGCCATTCATCTTGTAAATAACTCATCATTTCATTTTAATATTAAACATATACAACTCAAGTACCATTTCATGCCATCAGTGTTAGAAGATGGACAATTGAAGCTGGAAAATATACACACTAGTCAGAATCCTAAAATTATGTTAACAAAAGTTGTAACTGGGGTTTCAATTGGTCTTCGAGTATGATGGTGAAGATGAGAAACAACCAAGTCCAATTGGAGTCATTGTCCAACAAGTGACGCAATGATGGAGTTTATATAATCCGTCTCCAAGTGAAAGATTGTTGGCTGTGGAACTTGATTATCTTCTTGACTCAAAGGTTTCGTTTCAGTCGTGTCTGGATCCTAGTTCCTAATGAGGCAGCAATGCTGATTGTTTAATTGTTGTCAGGGGGGTCCGGAGGGGTGGGGGGGGGGGGGGGGGGGGGGGGGCGACAACAACTTTTATGAGCCCCACCTGGCAAGGGTTTGGGGACAACGCTCCCAAAACTAAAAATAGATGAAAAATTGCCATGTAAAATATTGTAGTTTCATAGTCAATATAGGCTGCTCATTAGGTGGATGATCTGACGGTAGAAGTTATGTTAATTTATGTTTTTTTTCCCTAAAATGAAACCCTTGGTTTAGATGAGGGAATTGTATTGTGACTGTGTATGTGTATTCTGAGTGAAAAAGAGAGAGGAGACTTTGTGAGAGAGAAGAAGAAATTACTAGGTTGTATCTCTTCATTTTGTTAGATAATATAAAAGGAAGGACTCACTATTTCTTAGTGGACGTAACCCAAATTGGGGAGCCATGTATATCTGTGTCTCTCTTGTTTAATGCATTTTTTATGTTTGTGTTTCCACATTATTTTATGTGTTCCATTTCTCTGTAATATAGAATTTTCTAACAAACATTGGGTTTTGATGAGCCTTCACATGGTTATATTCCCCTTGTTACACCTCTGGATGCTGAAACATTGAGCCAACAAGCCAAGGTGTTGGTTGATTGATGATGTGCTCGTATGAATTCGAGATGCCCCCAAGATGGGATTGAACTCGTTTGATGGATATTGCCTTGTTCTTAAGCCCAAATGATGATGGCGGCCTCTAAAATGATTTGAGAGGGATATGACACCATGCCTATATGCTAATGCTTGCTCGTAGGTTACCACTTCATCCATACATGTCCCATAAAGATGTTGTGAGCCTCCTTGATGATGATGTCATGAGGGAGGAGATGTTACTTGGAGATGTACCCATGCACTTTAATGATGTACGTTGGGGTGAGGAGCACTCTTGGACCCATTTTCCACTTAATTGATGGAGATGTCCATTATTGGAGGGGAAATCATGTTGGAGAGCCTTTCCTCCCATGTGTGGAGAATTTGTGATGTGTTTCTCATGTTTTATTGTTTTGTAAGGCTATCTTAAGGTTGACTTGTGACTTTAGGCTTAATTGAACACATCAAGCAAACTTTTAGGGATTTTTGTTGTGAATTTGTGGAGAGTGACTTGGTTGCCCTCATATAAATAGATAAAAGTCATTTTCACTTTATCACCATCACATCCACTCACTTCTTCTCTATAAAAGGTGCACACTTGTTCTCTTGTTCTTTTCTCTTGGTCACAATGGATATTTAGTGGAGACAATTGTCTTGGGAGGGAGATTTTTGCATGAAGATATTTTTTTGAGATTGATGAAGTGATTTTTGATGAAATATTGTAAGCTTACTATCGTATTTTTCCATATTACATGTAAACTTTATGAAAATATGGTTTCTATTGTTTCATATTAAAAAGTGCAATATCTTTTTGGAAATCTTGATTCTTTTTATGGTTATGCATACTTTGTCTCTCAACAATCCATCAAAGGAACTTAGTGCATGTATCCTGTGATCTTAAGTCTCTCGCATAAATAAGTCGCTAGGATTATTATGAGAAGCATTTTGATCTTCCGCCCTCTTCATCCAAGGCCCTCTATGATTGATCTTGCCCTAATTGACTCCATTTCGCAATTGAGTAAAGTCAATACTCTAGTAGTGGTGATCATTTTAAATTCTTACCTCGCTTTCCTAATTTCTTATTAACTATGGTTAGGGTTTGGTTTAAGTTAAAATGATAAAATCTAACATTAATTGTATTCTCCACCCTAAAAGTAGGGATGACGTCTAGATATTTATTGTTGTTTTATGCATATAGAACGATTAAAAACCTTAAAGTTTCATAATCCCTTGATTACCTCTTGATAGCCTTTTATCCTTTGTTGAAACAATCACTTAGAGGCTGTTTCTTTGATGCTATATACTATTGCATGTTGCAAATTTACATATTATGAAATCCCTAGTTCATGACGACCTTCTTTTAGTCAATTGGGGTTGGTGGAAAGTGTGTTTGATTAACTGTAATTCTTAGCATGGCCATCATGGCCTTGCCGATACCTTCTTTTGTAACCATTATACCTTGGCACCCTTGAGCCCTTATTAATTGAAGATCTTGTTGGGTGATATTATTTACTAGTCCTTTAGAGATTCATTTGCCTTCGGTAAATACCCTCTAAGATTTATTAGGGAAGCCTCCCTTGTGGGGATAACATCCACTATTTAACGACAAGAGATAGGATGCTAAGTTTGTTGCCATAATACCTAGGTTTCCTAGTGAGGCTTTGCACTAGGCCTGCTACATTTTGCGGTGATATTTTTCACGCCATTGTGAGGAAGGAGTTGAGTCCTCCTTGTGATCCCAAGCCTATGCTTCAATGCTTTTTGATGACAACACACCAACGGAAAAATTAAATTTCTCTATAGGAAACTACTAAGTCTTATTTCAATACATGAGCTTCTAGTAGTAGGTCCAAAACAATCATTCCTTATAGAAAGAAGACTATTCCTAAGACCCCTGTTACTCCTATAGGAAAATCCGTTTTTGGAAGCCTTCAACCTCAACCAAAAACCCCTTGATATGAGTGCCATTCATGTTAGGATATTCCGACACATAGGAAATAGTTAAGTACAACTTGGTCTAGTATAGAGTTAGGTAAAGTGTGTTTCTTTACCGTTGTACATTTTGTAACTTACAATCCGACGGTTCATTCTCTCCTCGGTATTACCGACACTTGATCCGTGGCTTGACACCCGATTGGTCCATGAATTCTATTTAAAGCGCATGGAGGGTCATTTGTAGGGTGATCCGTGCATGAGAGAAACATATGTAAATTTTCATTCTTTTATTAATAAATTGCCTGAAGTGGCCACGTTGGCTCAGGCCGTGGACTGTTTCCCTCTTTGAGGGTTTTAACCACGTCAAAATACTGGTGTATTGATCTGCGATCTGGTTGTGAGCGGTGTCCTTTTGGTGTTCTGTCTGAGGAACTTACCCTGTAAATTCCTACATGGTATCAGAGCTATTTGAGGGCCGCGTCCGTTGGTGATCCAAATCTGAAGCCGGTAGAACTGCATCCGACTGCCGTTTCCTAGATCTGCTGTTTCTGACTGCTTTCGGGCCGAGAGGACTGCTCTGTTGTGTTGGGAGCATCTGTTCCAGTGAGGAACCCCTTTCGTTTCACGCGAAAAGGTTTCCGGTAGCCCTAGCTGCGTCATTTTTAAGATCTGGAGGTATACAGTGTTTATTTGCAGTTTACTGTTATTTTCTCTCTGTTTATTTCGGTTTCGGTTTATTTAGCCTTTTTTATTACCGGATCTATACCTTTCATTTCTGCGTATGCTCTTTGCCCTGCGACTCTGTGCGATCTGGGCAAATCAGAAACAGAAAGGAAGGATTTTTCTCATGCGTATGCTCTTTTCCCTGCGCCTTAGGGTGATCTCGGAAAATCAGAAACATTGAGGAAAATATTTAGTTTCCGGCCAAAGCTAACTTTGAGCCGCAAGGTTCATTTTTGAAAATATTTAGTTTTTTGGCTAAAGCTAACTTCGAGCCATAAGGTTCGTTTTCTTTGCATGTCCGTGTTGGGTTTTGTGTTTTTTGTTTTGTAGGGAAAAAGAGCTTTCTCAAAGCAAGCACGCAACCCAAAGCACCCCCCCCCCCCCCCCCCCCCTCTCTCTCTCTCTCTCTCTTTGTATAGATCAATTGGTTCAAAGCTATTTTAAGAGAGTAGAGGTCTTGGGTTCAAGTCTCCATTTTGTGGGGGCGGACTTTTTCATTTCCGCACATTCCCGCACTTCGTCGGCAACTTCAACAACTTTTTTTTAAAAAGCCATAACTTCTTCATCCGGAAGCCGTTTTCAGAGCCGTTTTTTTTAAACCAGCCTAATTTTTCGAGATCTATCCATTGGAACACTTATTTTCAGCATCTTTAGCTTCAGTTTCCATTGAAATGGAAAGTCAATACCAAGTTACCCTTGACAGCACCAACTACTTCCAATGGTTGGCTTACATTGAGGATTTACTTAGAAGTAAAGGTCTCTACAGAATAGCCTCAGGCCAAGAAAAGAAACCGAAGGATGAAGATAAGGCTGCTAAATGGGAAAATAGGCAAGATCAAGCACGTGGATTGATAGGGATGTCTATTTCTCCAGATCTTAGATTCCATATTGCAGAAATTGATACTCCTGATGAAGCAATGAAACAAATCAATAAAGTTTTTGGGATTAAAAATGAAATTAGAGCCCATCAACTTGAAAATGAGTTGCTTACATTGGACCCTAATAATTTTTCTTGCATTGAAGATTTCTTGTCCAAGTTCAAGACCCTTAGATATCTTTTGGAAGGTGTTAAAGTTAAGAAAGAAGATAGTAACCTTATCTATTCCATTCTTACTAAGTTGGGACCAGCCTACTCTGTGTTTGTTTCCACCTTCCATTCTACAAGAGAAGCCTTCATTTCTCAAGGAACAGACTACAAGCCCCTTCCTTTGACTCTTTTTGTGATTCTTTAATAAGAGAACAAGAAAAACTCTTACACCTTGGTCTTCTTAATCTTGGAAACTCTTCCAAGAAAGCGTTAGCCGCCCAGCAGCAACCAAATTCAAAGAATCCTAAGAAGTCATATCCTAAAAAGAATGGTCCTAAACCAAACAAGGGTCCTAAGCAATTTCAGCCCCAAAATGAAAAATCATTTCAACAAAATGATAAGACAAATAAAAACAAAGGGAAGAAGACTGATAGACATTGCAATTTTTGTAATCGAGATGGCCACTTAGAATCAAAATGCTTTAAGAAGATGGAAGCCTTGGAAGCAGCAATGAAAAGCATAACATCCATTTGGGGCAATCTTCAACTTCAACTTCATCTTCAGGAATGGCACTTTCTGCATGTGGTTGTCAAGCATCTCGGTCTGGCTATGCATTAAATGTATCTTCTTCTTCTCATTCTCATGAGTGGCTCATTGATTCTGGAGCTTCTTATCACATGGCCAAAAACAAAGCCATGTTTTCTTCTTTAAATGATTGTAACACCAAAAATATATATGTTGGTGATGATAGATCTCTTAGTGTTGTAGGGACTGGAACTGTTCATCTAGACAATGGTCAGTTTAATGATGTATTATGTGTTCCAACCTTATCCTGCAACCTTCTATCTGTATATCAGATAACTCATTCAGGTGAAGGTAAAATCGTTGAATTTTCACCTCATGATGTTGTAATCAAGGACTTAAGAGATCCTAAACAGATTTTGGCTACTGGCATTGCTGATGATTCTACAAGGTTGTATAAGTTTCACAACTTTGGGTCATCAAATCTTCCCTCAGTATTTGTTGCTCATAACGATGAAGTGAGCAAACTTTGGCATGAGCGATTTGGTCACTTAAACTATCGCTCCCTTCAGCATCTATGTAAAGAAAATATGGTGACAGGTCTTCCTATGGTATCTTGCAGAGATGGTGTTTGTTCCGGATGTGTACTCGGAAAACATCATCGGGACAGTTTTGAAAAACGTGCCTCTTGGCACGCCTCAGCCCCTTTACAGCTTGTGCATAGTGATTTATGTGGTCCACTTCCAGTTGTGTCATTCTCTGGCTGCAAGTATTTCTTAACTTTCATTGATGATTTCTCCAGACGCACTTGGGTATACTTCTTAAAACTCAAGAGTGAAGTATTTAACACTTTTTTGGCCTTCAAGGCCTTTGTTGAAAAACAATCTGGACATCAAATTCTTAAGTTAAGATCTGATAATGGCGGAGAATATGTTAAAAACACATTCATCAACTATTGCACTGAGAATGGAATTCAAATGCAACATACTGTTCCATATACTCCACAACAAAATGGTGTAGCTGAAAGGAAGAATCGCACCTTAAAGGAAATGGCTAATTGTATGCTACAATCTAAAGGACTTGGTCTTAGTTTTTGGGCAGAAGCAATTAACTGTGCAAATTACATAATAAATCGCACTCCTACTAAGGCTTTAAAGAATATCACTCCAGAAGAAGCATGGAGCTCAATCAAACCAGATGTAAGTCACTTTCGTGTTTTTGGAAGTGAAGCGTGGGCCCATATTCCAGATGAAAAGCATAAAGCTTTAGAACCTAAGAGTGAAAAATGTACTTTTGTTGGATATTCTGAAGATGTCAAAGGCTATAGACTTATTCCATTTAAGTCCAAAAATGTTATCATTAGAAGAGATGTAAAATTTGATGAAAATATATCGGCCTGCGAGCCTAGTCCGGCGGATGTGCCACCTCTCCCTATCTCTTCTACTTTTGAAAACATTTCTTCTTCAGATGATGAAAGTGAGGATGACAATCCTCCCCCACCATCTCAGGATCCTCCTTCAGCTCCTCAGCTTCCAAAATGGGTTCGTGCTACTCGAGATGCAGCAGGTGATCTTGCCGGTGATCCTACAGATCAGCGACGTACACGTTCTCAGTTCGAGAGAGCCTCTTCTTTACTGGCTCAAGCTCCAGTAAATTATGATCCTGACACCTTTGCAGAAGCTTCAGGCCATCCAGATTGGGAAGCAGCTATGAATGAAGAATATCATTCATTGTTGGCAAATGATACATGGGATCTTGTTCCTCTACCAAAGGGACGAAAACTTGTTAGATGCAAATGGGTTTACAGAACCAAGTATGGACCAGATGGGAAAGTTGATAAACATAAAGCTCGTCTTGTTGCTAAGGGTTTTTCACAGGTTGAAGGCATTGACTACACTGAAACCTTCTCCCCTGTTGCCAAAATGAACTCTATCCGCCTTGTTCTTTCCCTTGCTGCCTCTTTCAAATGGGAAGTCCATCAGATGGATGTTAAATCTGCCTTCTTGCATGGGGACTTGCATGAAGAAATCTATATGGAACAACCCATTGGCTTCATACAAACAGACTCCAGCCTTGTATGTCGACTTAAGAAATCCCTTTATGGTCTCAAGCAAGCTCCTCGGGCTTGGTATGCCAAAATGGATAGCTTTCTTTTAGAATCTGGCTTTTCTAGGTGTCATTCTGACAATACTGTCTACACCAAGAAAGTGGGCAACTCTCTTATCATCCTTGTTCTTTATGTTGATGATCTTATCCTTACTGGTAGTGATCCCAACCTTATAAACCATGTGAAGTCTAGCCTTAAAAGGAAATTTGAAATGACAGACTTAGGACACTTACACTATTTTCTCGGTCTTCAAGTCTTGCAATCCAAGGAGGGTATTTCCCTTTCCCAGTCCAAGTATGCTTGTGATATTCTACGTCATTTTCACATGGAAGACTGTAAGCCAGCCCCTTCTCCCTTTCAGTCTGGAGTCAAACTTTCAGTCACTTGTACTTCTCCTGAAGTTGATGCTACCTTATACCGTCAACTTGTAGGAAAACTTTTGTATCTAACCCATACTCGTCCTGACCTTTCCTTTGCTGTTGGCCTTGTTGCTCGGTTCATGCAAAACCCCCGTGAAAGTCATTGGAAAGCAGCTAAAAGAATACTTCGTTATGTTCGAGGTACAGTTCAGTTTGGGATTCATTACAGTGCCGAAGCATCTCCTCTATTGGTTGGTTTCACTGATTCCGATTGGGCTGGTGACCCTGATGATCGGAAGTCTACTGCCGGTTATGTGTTCACTCTTGGTTCAGGACCTATTACATGGGCTTGCAAGAAACAAGGTGCCATTTCTCTTTCATCAGCAGAAGCAGAGTATCGTGGTGCCGTAGAAGCTAGTAAGGAAGCCTTGTGGCTTCGTCAGATCCTATCAGAGTTTGGCTTTGAGCAGCAGCATCCGACTACACTTTGGTGTGATAATCAAAGTGCCATTCAGCTATGCAAAGATCCAGTCCAACATCAGCGCAGCAAACACATTGAACTGCACATGCACTTCATCAGAAAGCTCATTCACGACCATGTTCTTGAAGTGCAATATTGTTCAACAGATGATCAAGTTGCAGACATCTTCACAAAGGCTCTCACAGAGGCGAAGTTCACTAAACTTCGATTTATGGTTGGAGTTCAGGAAGTTGTCACTAAGGGGGGATAGGCTCTAGTGCCTCCTTCCTTCTCCTATTGTGTCATATTTGTAAATCCTTCAATCCTATCCCAAGTTGTTCTTAAGGGGGGATGTTAGGATATTCCGACACATAGGAAATAGTTAAGTACAACTTGGTCTAGTATAGAGTTAGGTAAAGTGTGTTTCTTTACCGTTGTACATTTTGTAACTTACAATCCGACGGTCACGATATGTAGTGATCCGACGGTTCATTCTCTCCTCGGTATTACCGACACTTGATCCGTGGCTTGACACCCGATTGGTCCATGAATTCTATTTAAAGCGCATGGAGGGTCATTTGTAGGGTGATCCGTGCATGAGAGAAACATATGTAAATTTTCATTCTTTTATTAATAAATTGCCTGAAGTGGCCGCGTTGGCTCAGGCCGTGGACTGTTTCCCTCTTTGAGGGTTTTAACCACGTCAAAATACTGGTGTATTGATATGCGATTTGGTTGTGAGCGGTGTCCTTTTGGTGTTCTGTCTGAGGAACTTACCCTGTAAATTCCTACAATTCAAATACACTCTCATAGGTTGCTTGATAAATATGAGGAATGGTTTACCAAATTCATTGGAAATGATGTAGTCACCGTTGAGCAACACATCGGTCAATTTTATTGGCATGTAGGTGGAAGAGACATCCAAGATGAGAATGTAGTCATGAGATGATTTTCCCTCTCTGTAAAATATAATGCTAGAACTTTGTACCCAACTTTTCCTTTAGGAGAAATCTAGAACTAGGACCAATTTCATGAGACTTTCAATCAAAGGTGGGAAACTGTCAAAGACTAGTTGCAATTTTGGGCCAAATTCCAAGTGGTTAAGAAAATAGAGAAAGAAAGTGTTAAGGATTTAAATCAAATATTTAATAAATTGCTTAAGGAAGTGCACATACTCTATAAGCCCACTGATCAAACAATCCTAACACCATATGTAGATGCTTTTCTTGGACATGTCTCATGTGTCTTAAAAGACAAGGAACCTACAACTATTGAGCAAGTCAAAGCTTATGCTATAACCATTGAATACAATTTAACCACATCCAATATTGGCTTGTTATCTTATTCTAGATCCAAAGTTGAAGTCAAAATTAGGCCTTCCACTTAGGTTGACCCATCTTTGCAAGCTTTTACCCAAAAATTTAACAAAGTGACTAATGAGTTGGTGTAGGGATAACTTGCCGTTATGAATAGGTGTACCGTATTAGACAAGGAAAGAAGTTCCCGTCCAAATTACCCCCCAAGCCTTAATATATCAATGATAAGGCCAAAAAAAGGGATCAAAACCCAAGTGGTGGGATGAGCGTTCCTCAATTGAGTGTACCTAATACTCTTGTCTCTACTAATATGATAAATCAAGAGGGTTTTCCTCGGTGTTAATGATGTAATGATTTCTATACTAAAGAAAAATGCCTTCATAATTAGGTTTAAGAAGAGGATAACATAAAGCATTTAAACTTGATAAATGAATCCAATCCTTTTATTGTCTTTCCAAATATAATTTTTCCTCATACTCAACAACAATATGAATAAATGATCAAAGGATATGTGAAGAATGATCATGAGCACATTAATGTTGTTGAAGTTAGGGATAAGTTCAAAGGGTTGCGATTGTATTCTTCTGAAAGACAACAACTAGGGCTGGACTCAGTTATTAGATTACGAGAATACGACATTTAGATGTTGCTTTTGTCTACAAACTGGTCATTTACAAAAAACATGTCCTTTGACAAGGAAAAATCTTAGAAAGAGAAAGCAACCAGTCAAGAAACCTAAGGGATGGCAATTCCCAACCCAACAACTTGATGAAGAAGAGGAAGAGGATCCCATAATTGAGGATAACTCAAATCCACAAGCTCCCCCAACAAGCAAAGGAATCAATCAGGAAGGAATGGTGGCAGCAAGGTTGCACAATCCAGATGTAGAAGGAAATCTTGTTCAAGAAATGCAGAAGGAGAAGGAAATCAGAGGATCCAAACATCCTTTTTCCTTTGAGAGCTCAAAATCAAATAAAGAAAATATGAGGAAAACAACAAACAACCAACTAATCATTGTAACCCCCACTCCTGATCAAGGAGGATGTCGAAAAGTAGAAAAGAAGAAGGGTAGAAAGGGGTGACTAAGTATCTTTTCTTAGTCCCAATTTTCTTTCTTTCTAGTTGATTTTTGATTTTAGGCGCTAGCTATTGACTGACCATGTAATTTTATATTTTACTTTTTTATTTATTTTATTTTTTTGGGGCATCAGTCGAAAGGCTGATATAAAGGAATTCCTACAAGCATCTACAAAATGTAATTTTGTTCCTTGGTTTTCAGGTTGAATAAAATTACGATTTTTCTTCGGATTTTTTTTTTTCAAAGGGTTGCATTATACTAGGAAGGGTAATGAATTGGGTAACCTTGATGCAAGTAATAGTTTTTCTTTGCCGAATAATTTGACTAGGTCACCTTTACTCTTTATTAAGAACATTCCCAAACCTACACCTCCCAATAAAATCAATGAAATATCATTACACGTGGATCTGGGAAATGTGTTGACTAAAGTAAATGTGCCTGTTCTTGTCTTAGAGCTAGTGAAGCTTAAACCCTAAAGAGGGAAAGCAAGGAAGATTCTCAACCTTGATAGGGAACCGAAGGATCCTCCTATGATATTGAAAAACATTTATTATGATCAAAATAATGGAGGACATGAACCTCTTTTGTTGTCATTTGTGGTCAATTATTTGAAATTACACAATTGTATGCTTGACTCCGGAGCTTTCGCGAATGTGATTCCATTAAGATTCAAGAATCAATTGGAATTGCAAATCACTAGACCCTATAGAAATGTGTGTAGATTTGACTCAAAGTCTATTCTTGTCCACAATTTGATCAAATATGTCAAAGTTTCCTTAACTACTAACTCTGATATAGCTATACTTATGGACATAATAGTTATTGATGTTCCTGATGCCTGGGGTATGCTACTATCAAGAAACTGGTTGGCCACTATTGGTGCGCATCTGCAAATTGGACTTGTCCTATGCTGCAATAGCCACATTAGATGGAAAAATAGTCATCCTTTATAGAGAACGACATTTTTCACATCACGTTGAAGACATTAGGGAAAAAAATAACTTTGCTTTCAATGTTGACAAATGATTGGAGGATGAAAATCCTACCAGTTCAAGGATGTCAACTGATGATCCCTTCCCCTTTCCTCTTTCACCTAGAGAGTCCACCAAGGAAGAAGAGAATCTTGAGCCTTTGAACCTACATGCAACATGGAAACATTTTGAGCCTAGTTTCATTTCGAAACCAAAGGTTGATGAAGGAATTGGAGGATGTGTGACAAGTGAATCATTTACCTTCCTCCAAAAAAATTAAGCAAAACATAAAAAAAACAAGAAGAAAAAATGGGTCAAGAGGCAAGTTGAGGATTTCAAAGTCAGAGATATTGTCCTTGTTGACGAGGACCCTTATCCACATAAGGTCCATGAAAAGGTAGTGCTTGGTTACTTCTATATATCCAACCTTGAGGGGTGCCTTTTACAATGGAACATGATGTACCTAGTAGTAGGAAAACTAGAGTAGGATTGTGTGACTTGCATTATTGTTTTTGCATCCTTATTTGATTTTCTACGTGCTAATTTTACTTGTATACTAGATAGGTTTATACTTCCTTTAGTTAATGTTTTATCATTACAATTCTCCTATATCGTAAGGGTGATGATCAACACCTTGCCTAGTTACTATCAAGTTGTTGTGAGTGTTCATGTAATAGGTCTGCAAGTACTAGGTATTGCCGAGATTATCATGCACTCTTCATTCGAGCACATGGATCATGCATTCTACGGTGAGCACACCTCCCCAAGTTGGAGTTGGATGATACCCACCAAAAGTGGGGAACCCATAGGATAATTTATTTTTCTCCATTTGTAAACCAACCAACCAACAACCTTATGATGATCCACAAATATATTTACTTCAAAGCTCTACACCTATGCTCCGGTCAATGCTCTCTTCACTTTGGTGTTCTTTTTGAAGGAATGTAGGTCATCAATTAGAAGGCACACTAACCATTTATGTAATCACGTTCTTTGATTAATGTTTTGGATCATACTAATATGGATTACAAGTCAAACTAGATGATTGACCGATCTTGATTGTACTCTTGTTATCATGCTTCACTTGGGAGGTTATCCTTCTCCCCTAGTCTAGTGTGGCCTCCCCTGAGGTGCTTCCTTTAGGAGGAGCACAACTAGGAGACATTGATTGACATAACACACCCAAGGTAATCCATACTTGCCACCTTCCATGTTCCCCTCATTATCCACATCCATACTTTTTTGGTTGATTGTCATTGGTCATTGACACTGACACCTATATCCTCATCTTTGAGTTCAAGAAATTTTCCCTAAGAGGTTAATGCAACTGAAAGAAAGGTAAGAGCATATGAAGCCACAAATAAAGAAAATAAAAAATGCAAAAGATGGTTGAGACATAATAAGCATGTAGGAAAAATTATAGCATGAACTCTACCCCTATTAGCCATCCATTAGATAAATTTTGAGGTCTAAAATGGGTCTCCTGAGGACTATTATAAAATAATAATGGAAATAATAAAATAAGATTAGATTACCTCATCAAGTCTTGGAGGGAAAAAAGAAAAAAACTATTTTTCTCAACTTATCTCCCCACAATTTATTCAATTTTCGAGCGGGATCACTCGTTGGATGCATAATTTAATTTTGCATCCAAAGAGTACCCATGTTGCATACTTTTGATGGGCCCTAATACATGAAAAATGTGATTGCAATCATGTTTTTAATGTATTTCACATTTTTCTATAGTCGGGTCCATCAAAAGTATGCAACATGGGTACTCCTTGGATGCAAAAATAAATTATGCATCCAAAGAATGCTCGTGGTCAAAATTTGAGTAAAATTGTAGAGAGATAAGTTGAAAATACAAGTTGAAAAAGTAGTTTTATTTTTTATTTTATCTTTTTACCATTTTACTCCAAAAATGGTGAATCATCCCCCATGGTTCACATCATCACGTTGAATCCTATTGGCTCTTATAAAGTTGATTTAATCTGTTGTACATTTTTGTTTTGAGCCCCATTTTTGACCTCAAAATTTCTCTAATGACTTAGTTCCCATGCATTTCATGCTCATCTAAAATCAAGGAACTTATGTGCCAACCTCAATGATCGATAAACTACTACATCTTTAAGGGGTATTGCAAAAACATAAAGTAAGTTGGGCCTCCTAAGCTATGCAAGGTATAAAGATAATTATTATAAAAGAAACACTAGAGGGGTGGACAAAATAGTTTTAGGAAAGGGGCAACTCATGGCTCCACAATTGCTTCCTTGTCTGATGCCACGTGTCAGCTAACATATACATCTCTATTTAGCACTTTTGGTTAGTCATGCCCCAGTCAAATAAACCTTCATTTGATCTTGGTGCTAGACAAAATGCGCAGACGAGAACTTTTCTGTCATTGGATGCCAATTTTGACGTCATGCCTTCTGTCAATCACGCCATATGCAAAGGATGACCCTTGTAAATATTTCAATGAGCAGGGTCCGTGTTATGAAACCAGCTCAAGAAAAAGATAGAAAAGATAGATCAACGCCTTAGAATTCAGCCTATGGGATAATAGGGGCACAACAATATTAATAAGTGGTACAACTACAATAGTAATGGGGTAATCACTTGTATTATAGGGACCCAACAAGCCCCTCTCCTTCAAAAAAGTGTTGTCCTCAACGCTTGAGTAGTTCTGGATACTTCTGCATAAAATTCTCATCCTCCCATGTGGAATCTTCAGCGGATAAGTTCTTCCACTTGATAAGATACTCTGAAATTGATCGATTTCGTAGCTGTCGAGTTCTTGTTTCTGTGACTGCTTCCGGTTCCAATATAATTTTTCCTTCCTCGTCAAGTTCTGGCAATATTGTTTGAACTGGGAGCTTGTCGCCTATAACCTTCTTTAAACATGAAACATGGAAAACTGGGTGCAATCGAGAAGCTGCAGGAAGCTCCAATTTGTATGCCATAGTACCAATCTTTTGCAACACCTTGTACGGACCATAATACTTTGGTGATAATTTATTATCCTTCTTAGCTTGCTTGAGGGACATTTGCTTATATGGTTGTAGCCGTAGGAATACCCAATCACCTACATCAAAACTTCTTTCACTGCGATGTTGATCTGCCTGTTGTTTCATTCTATTTTGTGCCAACACGAGGTTATCCTTTAAGAGTTGGAGGACTTGTTGTTGATGTTCGATGTGATGTTCCACTGCTTGAACCTTAGAATTTTCTCTTAAATATGATGTGATGGATGGTGGTTGATACCCATAAAGTGCCATAAATGGGGTCATTTTTGTTGCTGTATGGAAGGAAGTGTTATACCACCATTCAGCCAGAGGCAACCATTTGACCCATTGTGTCTGTTTATCAGATACAAAGCAACGAAGATATCCTTCCAAACATTTGTTTACTATCTCAGTTTGCCCATCAGATTGAGGATGATAAGATGAGCTATGAGCTAACTGAGTACCAAGACAAGAAAATAATTCTGTCCAAAAATTTCCAGTGAAAATGGGATCTCTGTCACTTACAATAATCTTTGGGTTTCCATGTAGCTTTTGAATTGTTTCCATAAATGCAGTAGAAACTGTACTGGCTTTAAATGGATGTGATAATGCACAAAAGTGTGCATACTTGGTAAGTCTGTCAACTACCACCATGATGACACTCTTTCCCTCAGACTTGGGTAAACCTGTGATAAAATCCATTGAAACCTCCTCCCAACGTTGGCTTGGAATGGATAAAGGTTGTAATAGACCCGGTGTCTTAATTGTTTCAACTTTATTTTGTTGGCAAACCAAACATTCCGCCACAAACTTTTGAATATCTGATTTAAGGCCATCCCAAAAAAATTCCTTCTTAACCCTGTGGTAAGTTTTTAAAAATCCTGAGTGCCCTCCTAAGGGAGAAGTGTGCAATTCCATAAGAATCTTTTGTTTTAGCTGGGAATTCTTACAGAGGTATAAGCGATCTTTGTACCATAACGAATCATTTTGCCAGCTAAATGTATCAGACGTACTGGAATCTTGTTGTAACTTTCGAATAAGTGCCCACACTTCTTCGTCATTCTTCCATTCCTCCCTTGCTTCGTTTATCCAATCTGGTTGGATAATAGAAATGGCACACAACAATGCTTCCACATCCTCATCCTTTCTTGAGAGTGCATCTGCCACCACATTTTGCTTCCCTTTTTTGTAGATGATTTCAAAGTCATAACCCAACATCTTTGTGACCCACTTTTGTTGCTCTTCAGAGGATAATCTTTGTTCTAAAAAGTATTTAAGGCTATCATGATCCGTTTTTACCTTGAAGTGTCTTCCCATTAGGTAGGGTCGCCATTTCTTAAGTGCATGGAGTATTGCCAACATTTCCTTCTCATAAATAGCTTTGTGTAAAAACTTTCCCTTGATTGGACGACTTTCAAAAGCAATGGGTCTTTCATCTTGCATTAAAACAACACCAATTCCATTTCCTGAAGCATCACATTCCACAATAAAGGTTTTTGTGAAGTCCGGTGTAGCTAAGACCGGTGCTTGGCACATTGCCTCTTTAAGATGTTCAAAGGCCTTTGTTGCTTCTGGAGTCCATGAAAATGCATCTTTCTTCAATAATGTTGTTAGAGGTGCTGCTATTCTCCCATAATTCTTAACAAACTTGCGATAATACCCTGTCAACCCAAGAAATCCTCGCAGATGCTTTATGGATGTGGGGATTTTCCATTCCTTAATGGCTTTAATTTTGCTAGGGTCTACCTTAACTCCTTCATGAGATACAATATGACCCAGATATTCCACCTCTTGGACTCCAAAGAAACATTTGGATCTTTTTGCATATAATTGTTTCTCCTCCAATAGTTGTAGCACCCTGTCAACATGTTCAACATGATCCTTCCAAGACTTGCTGTAGATTAGTATATCATCAAAAAATACTAACACAAATTTTCTAAGGAATGGTTTGAAAATTGAATTCATCAAACCTTGAAATGTTGAAGGTGCATTGGTAAGGCCAAAAGGCATGACCAAAAATTCATAATGACCCTCATGAGTTCTAAATGTTGTTTTCGGAATGTCTTCAATCTTCATTCTGATTTGATGATATCCTGAACGAAGATCCAACTTGGTGAAGTAAATTGATCCATGCAATTCATCCAGTAATTCATCAATGACAGGAATGGGAAACTTATCTTTAATAGTGAGCTTGTTGAGCTCCCTATAATCCGGACACATGCGCCATGATCCATCCTTCTTGTGCACCAATACTACTGGAGCAGAGAAAGAACTTTGACTTGGTTGAATTATACCAGCCTCTAGCATTTCTGCAACCATACGTTCAATTTCACTCTTTTGGGCATAGGGATATCTGTACGGCCTGATGTTTGGAGGAACACTTCCTGGAATCAGATGAATAGCATGATCATGATCACGAATAGGTGGGAGACCTTTGGGAGTCTCAAATACCTTGGAATGATTGTCCAAGACTTTTTGGAGATCTGGAGAAATAGATGATTCCAATGTGGAAACATCTAGCGAACATAATTGTGCAATTACACCTCTTTGTTCCTTTTTTAGAAGCTTTGTCATACCATTAGAGCTGATTATCTTTCCTGGTTTCCCTGCAATACCCCTTAATTCAACTTCCTTTCCTTCCACAGAAAATTTCTTGAAAATTAAAAGCTATTGTACCCAAGGATTGTAGCCATTGGACTCCTAGTACAACATCAGCACCTCCCATTGGAATGGAAAGCATTGGGCTAGTCAATACATATTCTCCCATGGATAGCTTGATATTATGGCACTTTCCAGAGCAATTTATTGTTCCTCCATTTGCAATCATCACTTGACACTCTGGTGCTGGATATAGGAAGCAATTCAATTCTTTTGCTACCTTACAATGAATAAAATTGTGGGTACTTCCTGAATCAATCAACACTATTACCTTTTTCTTCTTGATTTGTCCTTCTATCTTGATGGTTTGAGGAGTGGTAATTCCCGCCAATGCATTACAAGATATGGTCGGATTCATTTCTTCTTCATCTAGGCTTTGTTCCTGGAGTATATCCTCTTCTTTTGACCTTTCTTGCTCCTTTTCTTCTTCCTCTTCACAATCTATGTAGAATAATTTCTTCTCAGCACACTTATGACCTTTAGTGTATTTGCTATCACAACTGTAACAAAGCCCTTTTGCTCTTTTTTCTTCCAATTGTTGTGGTGTCAACCTTATAGGTTGTGGAAGACTAGCGGCAACAACACTTCCGTCTTTATAGTTGTGAGTGGTATGCTTCCTGGTTGCCATAATTTTGCTTTCCATTTTTCTTGCTAACCTGAATGCCTTCTCTAATGAATCAGGTTCCCAAAGGCGAACATCATGTTGGATATTATCCTTTAAAGACCCTATGAACACATCAATCCTATGCTCCTCTGGAATATCTTTTACCCTTATGTTCAATTTTTGGAACTCCTCAATGTGCTCCATTATTGAACCCTTTTGTTTGAGACTTATCAATTGGCTAAAAAAAGTGTTGCTTTTTGTATCCTCATAATGTGCTATCAATTCTTCCGTAAAAATTGCCCAAGTGATAAATTGTTTACGAGAGCAAAGCCATTGATACCATACAAACTGATTTGGTTCCAAATATAAAGTTGCAATACGTACCTTTTGTGTGTTTTGCACATTATTGAGATCGAAAAATTGCTCCATCTGTAATATCCATGTTGCGGGATCCTTGCCATCAAACTTCCTCATATCGATTTTTGGAATATGGTGGGTCTTTGATCCAACATTAGAGTCTATGGAATCATGATTAACATTTCTTTTGTTCTCATCATGAGTTTCCTTTACTACCCTTTCACCATTAGTGACCCTTTCTTGTAGCAACTTATTCATATTTATCTTCAATTCCTCCATGTCTGTCTTCAAATCTATCTTCAAATCATCCATCTTAGCTTCCACGTCATTCATCTTAGCTTCTACACCTTTCTTTAAACAATCCATCTTAGCGTCTACACCTTTCTTTAAACCATCCATCTTAGATTCTATTCCTTTTTGTGCAAGGGACAGTTGTTGCACTTGGTCTTGTAATTTTGATATATCATGTTGCATTTCTTCCTCTTCTTCATGAGTCATGCTAGAGCTTTCAGGTTCCTTACTAGGTGTTTGCATTTTCTTTCCTCGGGGCATCAGTTACCGATAATAATGCTCTACTATGCCCTTTGAATTCCTTCAAAATAAATTTTCAAACCAAGTTTAAGCAAAAATTTAAGAAAATCTATGGTGAGCTCCAGTATTGTAGCAATAATGCTACAACTCCTGGGGCTTCATGTCTCTCATTTTATCAACCCGGTAGTTCGTACAAACTTGGAAGCGACGGTGCTGTATGCACAAGTACTAGCTCTTGTCGCAGCTGTCACTTGGTCAGCTGGCACAAGTCCGCTAGGGCTCAAGCCAACTTCTATAGGCTCACAGAAGAAGCTTTATCAATGATGGACGAAAGCTAACTCAAAGGAAGGCTACTCTACTTGACAAACTGAATCAAAAGCAATTTAAAGCATGTGAATCTATGAAACCCTAATTTAACTAGTCTATCCTCTATAATGCAAAGAATGTGGATGCAACTCTTATGAATGCTGTCATTACCTCTAACAAGTGTAAATGCATGGGTCTAAGCTACTTGCATCATGAGAAATGTGTTTTTGTGTTTTTCCTTTAGGTGTGTGGAATGAGTGTGAACTTGGCCTAATTAGGGTTTGATTGTGCAGGTGGGATGTAGAAGGAAGGAAAGTGTGGGACAGGTTGGGAAGGCTAGGGGAGGTCCCTAAGGATCCTTAGCATCCATCCACAGAGGTTCCTTGCATTCAGATGCTCAGCAACCGAGAGAGTGGCCTCCTACAGGATGGATGTGGAGAATCCTACAGGATACTTTGTTTTCTACAGGATGTCTACAAATGGCTACAGGATGACCTACCGTGAGTGGTTGGAGTGATGGAGGAGTAATGGAATGGTAGGGGGAGATGTGCAAGGTGGGGATGAGGCTGGTGATGGATGTAGAAGTGAAGGAATGGGATAGGGAGTGAATGTAGGGAGTAGGTTGGAAGATGGAGGACTAGGTCAACAACGAGGGCTAGAGAATGGAGCTATGCGAGGAGTGAAAGTCTTTGGAGAGATAGCAGAGCGGAGTGAAGGTCGAGAAGATGTGTGTGCATGTGTGATCAAGGTGGAGGAGAAGGTAATGGGCCGAGAGGGAGAAGTGTAAATGTAACAAATGCTTATGACTGTTATCAAACCGAAAGTGCATCAACCTAACTACCTGTGCTCATAATTCAATGATCAACAATCAAAAACGCGAAGGAGAATGTGCATGAAGCTGTGGTAAAGGAGTGCAGTGCATGAGTGGATGACAAGGAAGCATCTAACGTAACAGTGACTGTATTGCAGCAATCATCAAGTGAAGAAATGTGTGTTTTTGGTGGCTAGCTATGGCTGCACCCCAATCTTCAAGAAAGATGGCAGTGAGTCCTAACAGCCTTTTTGTTGGAGCTCCAAGAGATTTATTCTACCAACCTATCAAACTTGAATACTGAAAGCAAAGCATCATACCAGTCCTATCTATGTTAATGAAAACAATTAAACTAACAAGCTGGAAATCCGAATTGCATAGGAAACTAAACAAACTCAAGTGCTGGAACTAATGGTAAATGCATTACAACACTGAGGAGGTCTATGGCTCTCAGGTTGGGCCCTAACCTGAGAGCTATAGCTCCTTGAGAAAACTCAGAACTAACTCAAAAGTGGCCTTCTTTATTCATAATCTGATAACATGCCAAATTGGCTTACAAAAGAGAACGAAACTTGAGCTGTGCTCCAAAATGACAATAGCAATACGAGAGTTTCAACAACCTAACCAAGGCTAAGGCTTCTATACTTATACAAAACGATGCTCCAACAAGTATCCATGATTCTAGGAGCTCGGCTGTTCAATCTATAGTTTAACTGCTGATCCTGTAGGATGATCATAAATGCTGTTTCCTGTAGAGCAGTTTTGAACTGCTGTTCCTGTAGAACAGCTGGCCGTGTATTAAGCTCGAAGGGAGGATGGAGTGGGGCTCGGAGTTCTTGGTGAGGATCACGAGGAATGTCCCCCAAGACCGTGGACAACCTCTCCTTACGTCAGCAATGCCAACTCGTTGTCTCCTTGCCACCTTTTCGTTGTCTTTTGCTCCCTTTTAATGCCAAAACCTGGAATCACAATGCATTAGCTACGTAGATAAAGTGCCTATCCTCTCTCCTACAAACAACATGAATAAACTAAGAAGTGTATGCATAAACAATAAAAATGAATGGTTTGAGCAAGCAAAATAGGCCAAAAATGAGCCTAAATTGTACCAAAATTGGGGCTCATCATCACCCCCCAGCTGAACCATTTGCTCATCCTTGAGCAACCTTGCCCCTGCTCCTCGTCCTTGGCCGAGGACTCGGGACCGGAACAGGCTGTTTCTTTTCTGCTTTTGATGGCCCTGCCTTTTCTGCCGCTGATGGTGATGAGGGTGATGCTTCCTTCCCTTTTTCTATTTCTTTGAGTCGGGCTTCAGAAGGCGACTGGCCTATCTTTCGTGTCCAGGAAGTTATTTTTGGGCTCCCCTTTTCGGGGGTAGCTGATGGTTTAGAGGGGGTTCTTGCACTGGGTGAAGTAGGTACATCCCCTGAAGTGGTATGGCCGCTGGGTGAAGGCTGTGGCTTGCTCGGGGACATCCTCTTGCTTCTCCTGGCTTCAGGTGGCAGAGGGGTCTCCCTCTCCCTTTTCTCTTTCGGTTTTGGAGGTGTGCTGAGGGCAGCCAGTGCCGCTGCTGCCTCCTTATCGAGGATGTCAGCCTTCTCTTTCTTGTGTTTTTCTCCCTCGGAGCTCCTTGTAGAGGGTCCCTCCTTTTTTGATTTCAGGCTTCCTGTGGAAGACCCTGCTTTGCCCGCTTCCGGGCCTCCTGTAGATGATTCTTTCTTTGTCTTCGGGCTTCCTGTAGAAGCCTGTGGTTGTATTGTCGGGCTTCCTGTAGAAGCCTTTGTCTCCGTCTTTGGGCCTCCTGTAGAAGCCTATTTTCCAACAATTTTCGGGCTTCCTGTAGAAGCCTTGGTCGTTGCTCTTGGGCTTCCTGTAGAAGCCTGCTCCTTACTGATCTTCGGGCTTCCTGTAGAAACCTTTGTCTTTGTTTTCGGGTTTCCTGTAGAGGCCTGAGTTTGCGTTTTCGGGCTTCCTGTAGAAGCCTGTGATTGCGTTCCTGCAGATGCAACTCTCACCACCTTCTCTTGCCTTGTTTCGTGGCTTTTGCGTTTGGCTTTGACTGCAGAAGCTGACAAGGTGCTTGGGCTGGCAGGGGCCACCTCAGCTTTGACTGCCCTGCTTTTCACCCTCTGTTCCCTTGCTGATAGGATGGGGGTGTCCTCTTTGACTTTGTCATCTTTTCCCTCTTCCTTCTTCTTTCGTTCCTTCTTCTGTGCTGGAGCCGGAACTTTTTGGCTTTTTCCTTTCTTACTCCCGGCTGCTGGCTCTTCTTCTTCTCCGTTAGAGGATTCCGCTTCTTCAAGCAACATTTTTATGTTCCCCGTTCTGGATAAGTTCCTAAATGATTCCCAAGCGAGGGGGACTTTATATGAGCGGAGAGCATCCTCCACGAGGAGCTTGACTAGCCCATGGTGGGCTATCTAGTCCGGAATTCCGTCCTTGAGCTTGGTGGAACACTCCATTAAGGACTGTAGTAGAAAGTAAGGAATGCTCAACCTCTGTGCTGCAGGGAGGTCAATCTGGTGTCTTAGTTCGTTAAGCAGCCTGAAGTGATACGCATATACAATGCTATATCGACCCTCACAGGTGATATATTTCATAATTTGTAAACTGACTTCGTTCCATGGCGGCAACAGGCTTGCCCTTTTGACTCCATTTTTGTCTTCGGTGAATGATTCTTCCGGTGGGAAGAACTCCTTCTTTGCTTGCTGGCTCATTTTCCGCTCTTCTTTGTCCCACGGCAGACCCATGGGCAGCTCTGTAATCCGACTGATATGCTCTGGGGTGAGTTCGAGGCTGAGACCTCTGAAGGTTACTGTGGCCAATGTCTGTGATTTAGGCTGCAGAGCCTGCAAAAATTCCTCGGCTACTTCATCGTCGTAGCCCTGTAGTTTATCACAGAAAGGCATCCATTGCGCTCTAGTGAAGAGCTCAACCACTGCCGGGTTTCTCCTTAATGCATTTGAATTAGTGGGCTCTCGCCTGATAAACCCACCAGGCATGATGAACACAGT
Source organism: Pinus tabuliformis (assembly GCA_031772625.1). Taxonomy (NCBI): domain Eukaryota; kingdom Viridiplantae; phylum Streptophyta; class Pinopsida; order Pinales; family Pinaceae; genus Pinus; species Pinus tabuliformis. The sequence goes on along the minus strand of CM062804.1, from coordinate 68,892,024 downwards.
GGTTTATACCAGAGGTGGTGGATACACAGGAAATTCGGTCTTAAAGACAGAACATGCAATGAATTTTCAGACCACAGTTGATTATACAGCTATCCTGTAGGAGCGATAGTATAGGCACGGCAATCCAATTTTTTTATGACCAGCTGGTGAAAAAAATGACTTTGCCACCTTTGGAAAGACAATTGCGGAAGGAGTTGCAGGGTTACCTCTTTTCTGCCACCTTTTTTTACGTGAAGACTTCACCTTCCTGTAGAGCCGCGTTCCTGTAGAAACTGCTTCCTGTAGGACGGCGTTCCTGTAGAAACTGTTCCTGTAGGAGCAGTGCGCAGGCTTCGGGAAGAGCTTTAGTTGGCTGGCGGTCGAGAGGTGCTTTACCAGCGTTCAGGTAGCCGAGAGCTCGGCGTATCAACATGCAGAGGTAAGCAGAGGATCGACTCGAGTTTTGAAGTGAGGTTGATGGAGATACACGCTTAATCGAGCCGATTAGATTTTGAATCGGCGCAGCTCGTGGCGCGGGGGTGAGCTGTCCCCGCCGGACCGTTGGGTGACGTCACCCATCATCCGCCTGCACATTCGTTTGTTGCCGCATTCATTCCCACAGATCTGCCGCCGCCCTTTTCGGTTAAACTTCACTTCTCGGTTGACGGGACTGATCTTCACGTGCTTGCTGCGTGTTTCTTTCGTCGTCGCTGCCACCTCGTCCTCTGACTATCCCTTTACTAACCGACGTGGCCAATCACTGGCCTTTAGGCCACTCAACCATTCACCTTTATGCCATGCAAAACAAATCGAAGTAATAATCATGCAGTTTGATGGAGAGAAGGATTAGAACACTTACCTGCGCGCGGTTGCACATGATTTCCAGTTTTTTTGAGCGATGGATCTACCTGCCGCATGTGGCTGCACATTCCTGTAGGGTCGTGGTTACAGGATGCTGCCGATGGTGTGAATGGTTCTGCGTTCATGCGCCCGTGTTTGATCTCAGATGGCGGTGCTGTGAACGGTCTTCACTTGAGCAGGTTGAACTGTTACAGGATCCCCGCGAGGGGTCTTGTCACCGTTCTTTCTCCTCGGGTGTATGCTGCATGCTGGCGGTTCTGGCTTCTCGATCACGATCCCAGCGCTTCTGATGTATCAACGTGGATGTGGTATGGTTCTCGGTGCCTAGTTTTCCTTTGACAGATGCTTTCTCACGAGAACTGATTACTTTGTTGTGCTGCTGCAGGGATCTTGGTTGCATGGCGACGAGGATGGTGGAGGACGATAATGGCAATGTTCAGGGGTGCCATCATTGGCATGCATGCATTCAATCCACTCCTCAGTCGCTAGATCTTCATTTGAAACACATTTCGGCCATCGTAACCTTCTATAGGAAGTTTCCTGTAGAACACAGAGCTTCCTGTAGAAAATTGGCACTTTCCTGTAGAAGATCCGCGTCTTCCTGTAGGAAGACTGTCTGTTCCTGTAGGAAGACTGTCTGTTCCTGTAGAAAAACTCTATCCTCCTGTAGAAGATCCAAAGCATGATAATAATTGCACATACCTTAAAAAAACATTGTTGTTCTTGGAGGAGGTGCTGATGACATCCTTTGCTAGCATGATGAAGGCCCCTGGCTTGGAGTGGAGAGGCTTCTTCTCCTCCATAGAACATCTGCATGCAAACCTTTTATGGTGCTGATTGCTTTTTCCTTTTTTTCTTTCTTTTTTTCCCTTTTTTTTTTAGAAAGACAATAGGAGCGCCTCAATGAGGTTTTCACCCCTACTACATGCCTTGGGCGCCTCAGAGAGGTTTTCACCCAAGGATCTTTATTTTTCTCTCTTTTCTTTTTCGAAAGACAATAGGAGCGCCTCAATGAGGTTTTCACCCCTACTGCCTGCCTTGGGCGCCTCAGAGAGGTTTTCACCCAAGGATCTTTATTTTTCTCTTTATTTTATTTATTTATTTATTTTTTTTTTTTTTTTTTTTTTTTTTGTGTTTTAGATCCTTCAGGGTATGCCCAAAGTGGAGGCAGAACCCTTCTCTATGACCAAAACAGATTTCTCCATAGTGCTGATAAACTCTTGTCTTGAGAGAGGTCTTCTATAGATCTTCAATCGGTGCCCATTGACAAGCATGGGAATGGATTCCTCATCAATGGTTCGAATGAGGACAGATCCATTTTCATGGCACTGTTCCACCACATATGGTCCTAGCCATCTGGTTCTCAACTTCCCCTTGAAATCTTTGAATCTGGAATCATACAACAAAGCCCAATCTCCCGGCTGAAATTGCTTGTCATGGAGATGTTGGTCATGCCACACCTTCCTCTGAAGTTGAACCACTTCTGAGTGAAGGAGGGCCTGCATGCGGTGTCCATCCAGTCCATTCAGCTGCAATAACCTTTCTTGCTGTGCATGGCTGAGATCTAGGTCCAGCTGAGCTGCCAACCTCAAAGTGTTATACTCAAACTCAATGGACAGCAAAGCTTTCTTCCCATAGACCAGCTCATAAGGTGTGAAACCGGTGGTGGTCTTCCAAGTGGTGTTGTAAGCCCATGTGGCCTCAACTAGGCGATCTACCCAGTCTTTTCTGCTGCTGCTCACCACTTTGGTCAAGATCCCTTCTAATGCTCTATTGGTGACTTCCACCTGCCCATTTGCTTGAGGATGATAGGGGGTGGAAGTCCTATGCTTGATCTTGTGATGAGCTAGTAGATCTTCAACCAAGTTGGATGTGAACTGGCTCCCTTGATCGGTCACCAGCTCTCTTGGGTAGCCAAACTTGTAGAAGATGTTCTCTCTTAAGAACTCGACCACCTTCTCTTCTGTTGCTGCTTTGATTGCTTTAGTCTCTGCCCACTTGGTCAAGTAGTCAGTACACACAATGATGTAGGATCTCTGCCTCGAAGAGGGATTGATTGGGCCCACAAAGTCCATGCCCCACTTCTCAAATGGCTCGAGAGTCACTTGAGGTTGGAGAGGCATCTCATCCCTTTGGGTCGGTTTCCCCATTCTTTGGCATTGGTCACACTGGCTAACATATCTCCTGACATCTTGATGAAGTGTGGGCCAATAGTAGCCTGCCTGCAGGATCTTGAAGGCAGTTCTCTTTGCTGCAAAATGTCCTCCACAAGGCCCATCATGACAGGTGAGGAGAATGTCAAAGACTTCCTCCTCCCTTACACAACGCCTTAGGATCTGATCAGGGCCAAGCTTGAACAGGTTGCCCCCGATCCAAGTGAATGAGGCACTTTTTCTGATGATTTTGCTCTTCTCTTTCGAAGAGAGGTGCGGAGGAAACTGAGCTGAAACAAGATAGTTTGCTATATCAGCAAACCATGGAGAGAGTACTGAGATAGCAAACAGATGCTCATCAGGCATCTGGTCATCCACCGTCCCATCTTCACCTGCAGACAAATCCAATCTAGATAAAAAATCAGCAACAACATTTTCTCTTCCTGGTTTATCAACAATGGTTAGATCAAACTGCTGCAATAAAAGTAACCATCTAATAATACGAGCATTCACATCTGGTTTATTCATCAAATATCTAATAGCAGCATGGTCAGTATGTACAAATGTTTGATATCCGGTAATGTAATGACGGAACTTGTTTAGTGCATGGACTACAGCTAAGAACTCTTTCTCGGTTACAGTGTAATTCAGCTCAGCTTTGGACAAGTTCTTACTAACGAAGTAAATGGCATATGGAAGTTTTTCCTCAATTTGTCCTAAAGCTGCCCCTATGGCTTTGTTTGAGGCATCAGTGTGGATGTGGAAAGGTAGGGCCCAGTTTGGACCTCTCAAGATTGGTGCTGACACCAACTTGTCCTTTAACTCATTCAAACTCTTCTGACAAGCGTCAGTCCACTTAAACTCCACATCTTTTGCCAACAAGCCAAACAATGGCGAGGCGAGCTTGCTGAAGTCCTTAATGAATCTCCTGTAGTATCCCGCTAATCCCAAAAAACTCCTAACATCCCTTACCTTTTGTGGAGGTGGAACCTTCTTGATTAGAGCAATTTTGTTGGGATCCACCTGCAATCCTTGGGAAGAAATGGTATGGCCTAACACTGTCCCTTCAGTCATTAGGAATTCACATTTCTCAGGGCTAAGGGACAAGTTCATCTTGATGCACTTGGTTAGGACCTTTCCCAAGTTGGACAATGCTTCCTGGAAGTTGGCCCCATAAGGGGTAAAGTCATCCATGTAGATTTCCACTGCATCATGGACCAACTCCGAGAAGATGCTCAAGACAGCTCTCTGAAAAGTAGCAGGAGCATTGCATAGCCCAAAGGGAAGGACTCGGTAGGCAAAGGTACCCCAAGGACAAGTGAAGGTGGTCTTATCTTGGTCTTCCGGGCTGATTTGGATTTGATTGTACCCGCTGAACCCATCCAGGAAAGAGAAGAACTTCTTTCCTGCCAGTCCATCCAACACTTGATCTATGAAAGGTAGAGGGAAATGGTCCTTCTTGGTAGCTTTGTTCAGCTCCCGGTAATCTACACAGATCCTCCACTTCCCATTCTTCTTGGGAACCAACACTAGAGGGGACACCCATTCACTATCTGAGATGGGGTAGATGAATCCGGAATCTAACAATTTTTGCAATTCTTCCTTGACAATGTCTTTAAGGGCTGGATTCATTCTCCTCTGCGGTTGCCTAATCGGTTTACAGTCCTCTTTGATGTATATATGATGAGTACAGACCGAGGGATGGACTCCTTTCATCTCCTTATAGCTCCAAGCAAGAGCATCTAAGTGGCTGGCCAACAGGTTGCACAGCTCCTTTTCCTGAGAAGGAGATAGGGAGGAGCTGATTTTCAATGCTCTCTCAGGGCCGAACTCCACATTCTTAACTCTGGGAGTGACAGGGTTGGTTGTACAAAGATCCACTAAGGTGCTGGCTTAGGCATCCTCCACCAATTTTTCTAAAGGTAGTGCACTGGTAGGTGGGTTTTGGATCAAGTTCTCGATCAAATCATCCTCGGTTGGGGGATTTCTTCTATTGGTTTCTATGGTACATAGAGGTGCTGAATACACCTCGTCTTCTTCTCCTTCTTCCAACCAGAGTGGTAAGTCATGCTCTAAAGAGGGTTGGGCAGGAGGGTATAGGACAAGTTGCTTGGACATAGGACCATTTTTGATGGTCATATTTCCGTCACGACAACTGATATAGGCATCTGCAGTGGCTAACCAAGGCCTTCCAAAAATGAGGGGATATCCAGTAAGCTTTTCCTTTGGTTGCAGAACCAGGAAGTCTGCAGGATACTCCCAAGAGTCAATAGAGACCAAGACATCCTCCACAATTCCTTCGGGAGTCACAGTGGAGCGATCTGCTAATTGCAGTACTGTCGAGGTCTTCCTCAAGGAACCTTGAAGATTGAGCTTGCACATGGTATCCCTGGTCATTACATTAATGGCAGCCCCCAGATCAATCAGGGTGTGGGGTATGGTGGTGCCATTGATGTGGACATCTACTACAGGACTTCCAGGATCTAAGTACTTTGGGCAGATGACTTGTCCTAGCATAAGGTCAGACAGTTGTCCTATGACATTGATAGTTGAAGCATCTTTCTTCCGTCTGCCTGGATGTTTGAAACACTTCTCCTTAACTAGCTTGTTATAGATTGGCACATCCTTGATGGCCTGGAGAAGGGGTATCTTCACACACAACTGCTTGAGCTCTCCCAGAAGCTCATCTTCCTCCGGGTCGGGTTGTGTGGTGGCTGTAAGTCTCTCAGGAAAGGGTGGAATAGGCTTTGGTTCACTCTCCTGATGGTTTTCCTCATCCTCTGGGGGAGGAGGTTGGCGATCTGGGAGAGTCTTTCCAGATCTAAGATTGATCTCCTGGATCTCCACAGCATAGGTAGGGCATGAGGTCTCCCCAGTATATACCTGCTGAGCCTGTCTATTGTTGGGGTTCGGGTTCGGTTGAGCAGGCATTTGAGGTTTCCTTGGAGGAGCAGGAGGTAATGGTTGTGGCTGAACTGGAGGTGGAGGCAGAATGGCGGGAGGGTTGTTGTACTGAGGCCTCCACCCCGACTGAGGTGCACTCCACTGAGGCTGTGACTGGGCATGTGAGTGATATGAATGAGGAGTGGGTTGAGTAGGATACTGAGGTGGATAAGACCATGGCGGAGGCATGGACCAAGAAGGATGAGCAGGGGGACCCCAGGAAGGCATAGGAATCGATTGGTTGGGGTTATAATAGGCTTGTGGTGCCCCTTGTATTCCCTGCTGATAGGGTCTAGATCCTTGTGGCCTCCTTTGGTTGATGAAGTAGAGAGGTTCAGAGGGGGCTTCAGTCCCTTGGTACATGGCTTTAAACCCAGGTAAGGTGGGACACTGATTTGTAGGATGGTCCTCCTCACAAACAAAACACACTTCAACCGAATGCAATGGGCATTCGTTCTTAGGATGTCTTCTTGTGCACCTAGGGCAGAAGACAGCCAGGGCTCTCTCAGCTTCTTCTTTCTTTTGCTGGATCCTGAATGTGTCCAGCTGCATGGCAATGGTATGTCTCACCTCACTCTTAAGATCTTCTAATTGGTTTGTAAGCTCATGTTTGGAGAAAGGGACACCGGTGGAGAGGAGGTTTCCTCTACCTCATTTTCTAGCTGCCCTGGAATGATTTCGAAACACAGTCTTGATGTCCTCATAAGGCAGTTGGTAAATGTCCCCCCCAGCTAACATGTGAAGGGTATCTAAGAGATCTTCAGGTACTCCTCGGAGCAGAACCAACTTAAGGGATTCAGGGTCAAGTGTGCACCTGGCCCGCTTGTAACTAAGTTGGAACCTTTCCTCATAGTCCTCTAAAGATTCATCGTTTCCCATGGTCATCCGAAAGATTTCCCCCTTTGTTTCCTTGGACCTACAATAATCCCGGTACTTGGTGTTGAAGGCTTGCTGCATCTGAGCCCATGTGGTGATACTATTCCCAGGCAAACCCATGAATCAGCGTAGTGCTGCATCCTTGAGAGTAGAAGGGAAAAGTTTTAGCTTTTGTTCATCCTCAGTATAGTCATAGGTCCTACAGAGGACAGCAAACTCAAATAGGAAGGTATCAGGATCCTCAGTGGTCATTCCATGGAAGTGAGGCAAAGCAGAGGGGCTAATGTTTTTCATTTTCATCTCACCATTGGTCTCTCGGATGGGGAAAGCTCCTTCTATCCTCTCATCCTCTCTATTGTCAGCCATAGCTTTAGGTGGAGTGGTCTCTAACTCTTCTTCTTCTATAGGATTTCGGTATGTCTTGGGATGTTCACCTATAGTTTCCTCTGAATCACTGTCACCACCGAAGAGTGAAGGGTGACTAAGTGATGTGGTGGGGGTGTTTGGTAGGAATTTGCCTGATCTATCTCGGTTCCTACGAGGCATGAAATGGAAAAGAATTCTCTTTTTTTTTTTTTTGATTGCTTTTGTTTTTCTCTGTGCACCTGCAAAAATGAAACAGATTGATTGCAAAATTGAAATTCTAATCTACACTTGCAGAATTGAAAGTCTAATCTATGAAAGCAGGAAATGCTAAGATATGAAAGCAGGAAATGTTAAGCTATGAAAGCAGGAAATGCTAAGCTATGAAAGCAGGAAATACTAAGCTACTTTTGCAGAATGGAAATGAAATAAACTACTAAGCAGAAGTAAGAGTACGAAAGTAGAAGAAAAGCAACAATTACTAATACTCTGACGCTTCCCCGGCAACGGCGCCAGAAAGATGGTGAGCTCCAGTATTGTAGCAATAATGCTACAACTCCTGGGGCTTCCTGTCTCTCATTTTATCAACCCGGTAGTTCGTACAAACTTGGAAGCGACGGTGCTGTATGCACAAGTACTAGCTCTTGTCGCAGCTGTCACTTGGTCAGCTGGCACAAGTCCGCTAGGGCTCAAGCCAACTTCTATAGGCTCACAGAAGAAGCTTTATCAATGATGGACGAAAGCTAACTCAAAGGAAGGCTACTCTACTTGACAAACTGAATCAAAAGCAATTTAAAGCATGTGAATCTATGAAACCCTAATTTAACTAGTCTATCCTCTATAATGCAAAGAATGTGGATGCAACTCTTATGAATGCTGTCATTACCTCTAACAAGTGTAAATGCATGGGTCTAAGCTACTTGCATCATGAGAAATGTGTTTTTGTGTTTTTCCTTTAGGTGTGTGGAATGAGTGTGAACTTGGCCTAATTAGGGTTTGATTGTGCAGGTGGGATGTAGAAGGAAGGAAAGTGTGGGACAGGTTGGGAAGGCTAGGGGAGGTCCCTAAGGATCCTTAGCATCCATCCACAGAGGTTCCTCGCATTCAGATGCTCAGCAACCGAGAGAGTGGCCTCGTACAGGATGGCTGTGGAGAATCCTACAGGATACTCTGTTTTCTACAGGATGTCTACAAATGGCTACAGGATGACCTACTGTGAGTGGTTGGAGTGATGGAGGAGTAATGGAATGGTAGGGGGAGATGTGCAAGGTGGGGATGAGGCTGGTGATGGATGTAGAAGTGAAGGAATGGGATAGGGAGTGAATGTAGGGAGTAGGTTGGAAGATGGAGGACTAGGTCAACAACGAGGGCTAGAGAATGGAGCTATGCGAGGAGTGAAAGTCTTTGGAGAGATAGCAGAGCGGAGTGAAGGTCGAGAAGATGTGTGTGCATGTGTGATCAAGGTGGAGGAGAAGGTAATGGGCCGAGAGGGAGAAGTGTAAATGTAACAAATGCTTATGACTGTTATCAAACCGAAAGTGCATCAACCTAACTACCTGTGCTCATAATTCAATGATCAACAATAAAAAACGCGAAGGAGAATGTGCATGAAGCTGTGGTAAAGGAGTGTAGTGCATGAGTGGATGACAAGGAAGCATCTAACGTAACAGTGACTGTATTGCAGCAATCATCAAGTGAAGAAATGTGTGTTTTTGGTGGCTAGCTATGGCTGCACCCCAATCTTCAAGAAAGATGGCAGTGAGTCCTAACAGCCTTTTTTTTGGAGCTCCAAGAGATTTATTCTACCAACCTATCAAACTTGAATACTGAAAGCAAAGCATCATACCAGTCCTATCTATGTTAATGAAAACAATTAAACTAACAAGCTGGAAATCCGAATTGCATAGGAAACTAAACAAACTCAAGTGCTGGAACTAATGGTAAATGCATTACAACACTGAGGAGGTCTATGGCTCTCAGGTTGGGCCCTAACCTGAGAGCTATAGCTCCTTGAGAAAACTCAGAACTAACTCAAAAGTGGCCTTCTTTATTCATAATCTGATAACATGCCAAATTGGCTTACAAAAGAGAACGAAACTTGAGCTGTGCTCCAAAATGACAATAGCAATACGAGAGTTTCAACAACCTAACCAAGGCTAAGGCTTCTATACTTATACAAAACGATGCTCCAACAAGTATCCATGATTCTAGGAGCTCGGCTGTTCAATCTATAGTTTAACTGCTGATCCTGTAGGATGATCATAAATGCTGTTTCCTGTAGAGCAGTTTTGAACTTCTGTTCCTGTAGAACAGCTGGCCGTGTATTAAGCTCGGAGGGAGGATGGAGTGGGGCTCGGAGTTCTTGGTGAGGATCACGAGGAATGTCCCCCAAGACCGTGGACAACCTCTCCTTACGTCAGCAATGCCAACTCGTTGTCTCCTTGCCACCTTTTCGTTGTCTTTTGCTCCCTTTTAATGCCAAAACCTGGAATCACAATGCATTAGCTACGTAGATAAAGTGCCTATCCTCTCTCCTACAAACAACATGAATAAACTAAGAAGTGTATGCATAAACAATAAAAATGAATGGTTTGAGCAAGCAAAATAGGCCAAAAATGAGCCCAAATTGTACCAAAATTGGGGCTCATCAATCTACACAACTTTTTTCACTTTGTAGGAGCTCGATATTGCCTCTGATGTATCTCTGTACTTTCCAATCATCTAGATTTGAATTTGTGACCTGCAGTAGCCCTCTGTGTCCTCTTTATAATGCCACAAGTCTGACCCAAATTGGATTCTCCAAGGAAGAGTTATGCGAAATCTCCCACAGTGACTTGATTATAGACTAGTTTAGTAGAGTGAACTTGTACGACGTGCCACGAGTCACTGTTTCGACCTTTGGATCTGAAAAATATCTACAAGAAACTATAGTCCGTTCTCTTTCTATACCTTCTTACGAAATTTCAATCCTATCCCCAGAGAGAAAGTTATGACGTTTTTCCCCAGGTCACCTGTTTGGAATGTAATTCAGGAGTCTGGAAAAAGACCAACTTCCTCAGATCATATCTCTGCAAATATAGCGCGAAAAGATCTGAAATTCGGACCCGAGGTTCAACGCGATTTCTTCTCAAATGGGTTTTTTTTGCAACTTCTGAAACGTCGCAGAAAAAAGTTATAGCGAAAATGCCACGATGACCTGTTTGGAGCAGCGAAACCCTAGAATCCAAAGCTCTGATACCAAATGTTATGAAACCAGCTCAAGAAAAAGATAGAAAAGATAGATCAACGCCTTAGAATTCAGCCTCTTCGAGGGGGCAACCTCCTTTACATTACATAAATGAACAATTCTTGGATGATTCAAATGACAAAACCTCCTTTCTATATATAGGAGATTAAGGAGTCACAATATAACCCAGCCAACCTAACAATAATAATATAAAGCCATAAAAAGAACAATAGAGGGATTCTATGGGGCACAGTAATAACAATATGGGGATAATAGGGGCACAACAATATTAATAATGAGTAAAACTACAACAGTAATGGGGTAATCACTAGTATTATAGGGACCCAACAGTCCGAGATGATGTGGTGTGTTACGTGGTGCCACCTGACATCCACCTCATCCAGTTCCATGTCATCTGTCTCCTACTCATCTAGCACACGTCATGTTGATGTCACCCTACCATATGGTGTTGTCTAATGTTTGCACGTGCCATCTAAATTTTCAATTTTTACCACCTAATAAGGCTGATTCTACCTGCCACATGTCACGCCACAGAGGTGCCACATCAACAATATTCCATGTCACCATCCACATGGTGTCCACATAGCCTTGCCCAAACTACGTGGCACTTGCCACCTCATCTTAGGTTGTGGGCTCCAGTAGGCTAAGTCCTTTCTACAAAATGAATATTTCATGTTATATGAAATCTCAAGGTTCAATGCGTGATTCCCCGCCGTGCCTCTGTGTCATTGTGGAATATCTCCGAGAAGAGAGGTAGGAACTATGCCAAACTAAGCATGACACGACATGAAATTTCATGTCAGTTGATGGGGAAATATCTTTCTGGCACCTTCTGTCAAGCGCGTATGTTTCCAAAACATCCATCATATACAACCATTAAGGGAGGCGCAACACAGCGTCAAGTTTCACGTTGGATGCCAGGAATAAGTCTGTCCCACGCCTTTTGTCAATAATGAGCCTTTTTCCAAAACGATTAACACATATCACTTATTGAGGGAGGCACGATGCATATTAGTGCTAATTACATCCATTAAGCATTAAAACATCAGATTCATTAGGAGAATTTTGAGGTCTAAAATGGGCCTCCTAAGAAAATCTACAACCAAAATAAACTTTACAAGAACCAATAGGATTCAAGATGATGATGTCAACCACGGGGGATGATTCACCATTTTTGGAGTAAAAAAATACAAAGATTAAAAAATAATAAAATAATAAAACTAATTTTTAACTCATATTTTCAACTTATCTCCCTAACCTTTACCTCAAATTTCGATCAGGAGTACTCGTTGTATGAAAAATTTAATTCCTCATCCAAGGAATACCCATGTTGCATACTTTCGATGGACCCTCCTACACGAAAAATGAGAAATACATATGAATACATGTGATTGCAATCACATTTTTCATGTATTTCTCATTTTTCGTGTAGTAGGGTCCATCAAAAGTATGCAACATGGGTACTCCTTGGATAAGGAATCAAATTCTCAATCAAACAAGTGTTTCCGCTTGACATTTGAGTAAACCAATAGGGAGATAAGTTGAAAATACGAGTTGAAAAAATAGTTGTCTTTTATCCCTCTAAATTTTTTTGATGTAATCTAATCTTATTTTTTTATTTCGACTATTATTTTATAATTACCATAGGAGGCCCATTTCCCTTAATGAATGGTGTTAATCCATGATTACGAGAAAACCTCCATTATTCGTTAACAATTCCTTCAGACACCAAATTTACCAGGGATTTAGGGCCTGAACTTTATTAAATTCTTGGCTCCTTCCAAGGAGTTTTCAAGACTATAATGATTCAATGGATGTCCTCAATTCAAATCAAAAACAAAATCTCCATGAGTGTCGCTCTATTAACGTTTGAGTGAAAGAAGAGAAGAAAAGGTTTGGAAACTACCAACCCTACTACTCTATGGAGGTAAGGGTGAATACCATTCACATTATTTTAAACTTAAAACTCCATAGCTCTAGCAGGATCTTATACAACACACAAATCATATCCATCACATGAATGAGCAATGTATTTTACAATATGAAACACGATAGAGAGCTTTTTGATCTATAAGCATGCCAACCATCGAATTTCTAGTAATGGCAATTAACCGCATGTCATCATGCAACCAGTCACATGTGCATATACCATCAAGAAACATTCATATCATTCACATAAAGCTAATATTTTAACTTAGCAAAAGAGCATACACAACAAATTTCCAATCAAATACATGCAACAAGTACAATATCCGTTTATGGGTAATGTTAAATCATTCATCAATTAATGACATATTAGATAATTCACACATACACACACACACATATACCCAAGACATTACACTTATCTGAATGACTTAGAGATGGTTGTAACTAAAGGTGGGACTTCAAATCTCCACCCAACCATAGGCCAATTGCACCATAATATTTTTTACAACTATACATCCCCAAGTCAGATCCACAATCCAAGGGATTTCTCTCTTAGGAATTCCAACCAAGATCAACTAGGTTATTGCTTGGTTTTTCAGGAGTATGGGTTTTATTTATAGGTGGTTTATCAATTTTATTTTCATGGTAAGCATTGTAGGAACATGTAGCACACTGTTTGGGTGGTTTATCAACTTACTTGACTAGCACTGAATGGTTTACCAGCTTCCTCAATAAGCACTTATTGGTTTATCGACCCTTTTTGGCAAGCACCCAAGTGGATTGCCACCATGTCTAGTGGTTTATCAGCCTTACAACACACACCTAAGTGGTTTATCAACTTAATGAGTGGTTTATCAACTTCCTCAACAAGGACTTAATGGTTTATCAACCCTTTTCAACAAGCATTTATCATTTGATTCCTCCTTCGAGCCTCCCATTGAACTTTCAAGAATTGGACACATACATAGTCTAGCAAATCCAATGCATCAATATTGGGGATTAAATTCCATTAGTCTGAGTTGAATTTCTCCAGTGCGCAACACCCTTTCTCTTGCACTCCATGCTTGCTTCTATCTCCAACATTCTCTCACACTCACTGTTTGTCCAATGTTCTACTATTCACATCCTATATTTTGCTTCTCATTCTTTATTTTCCTCTAGGATCTTCGTGATGCCCCCAATGGACTGTTTTCTTCCCCTCCCCTTCATGTTATGGAAGCAAGGAATGTGGGAATCTCCTCTACCGAAAATTTCTTGCCATTTGTTAGGTGGTGTGCATTCAACTACACCAACCAACACCACTCACTGCTCTCCCTTAGATCATGGATCCCTTTGTTTCATTCATTAGTTACAACAAACATAATTTTTTTTATAATCATAGTCATAATTTATCATTACAAAATCAAGGGCTAACTCAAGGGTTGTTACAAACCCCACCCCCTCAAAGGAACACTGTCCTCAGTGTTTTCTGTAACTATAAAGCAAAATGACAAAAAATGAGCTTTATATAATTTCCCTTACATTTGCTTTTTTATCAAACAAACAAAAGTATAAAACCCTCATTTGTTTTTCCATCTCCCAGATGTCTTTATTGGGTTCAAAGTGCTTCCATTGCACCTTGACCTGCTCAATTACTCGATTTCAGAGCACGATTTTCCTCCAGTCTAGGATTCATAATGGTCATGGTTTGAACTCTACCTCGAATTCCACCTATATCATAAACCAATCAACAATATGATTAGCATCATTTACACACTTCTCAAGCAATTAAATGTGAAAAACATTATTTGCTTTCATTGTGGGTGCTAAAGCCTATCTACAGGCCATTGACTCCACTCTTTCCAAGATATGAAATAATCCACAAAATATGGGTGCCAACTTGACACAAGACTCCACTTTCAGTGAGCTCTTCCTCGGTTGGATGTGAAGATATACATGCTCTCCCACTTGGAATTCCTTCTGCTTCCTATGATGGTTTGTATAACTCTTGCCTATCCTGGGCTAGCTTTAATTTATGTGTGATCTTGACCACTTCATGCTCCATTTCCTTTAGCATATCAGGTCCAAGAATTACTCTGTTTACTAGGTCATCCCAACTGATATGATTGTTTCATTTTCGAGCATATAGTGCCTCTAAATGACTCATCCCTAGTGACTCCTGATATCTATTGTTGTATGTAAACTCCACCAATGGTAGGAAATATTCTTGCTTCTTTGGTTGATGCATGACATACATTCTCAACATGTTCTCCAAAATTTTGTTTACTCTTTCTGTCTAGCCTCCTATCTGAAGATGATAGGCAGTGCTTGATCCTAGATCTGATATTTTATTGAAATGTGATTTATTATCTTTTATAAAGAGTTAATGCATGACTTTTTAAAACACCATTTAAATTGCTTTAAAACTTGAAATTGAGACTAAGAACTTGAAAATGGAAATTGCAACAATTCAGATAATATAACAACAAACGCATTAACATAATGATACTGAAAGTTTGATAACAAAGTTCAGTTATATTCAGGCCTACACCTTCGAGCCTTGGTCTTCAATGGGGAGGCCTTTATATTAAATCTTCAAAACCACAAATACATGAAAAAAAATTGCTTCAGATACAATCCTGAACAATCCTATTGCAATCTGCTTTGTCTTAGGAATCTGTAGCAACTCTCTGTTCTAAAAAAGGCTTCCCAGATCTCCTAAGAAGTGCCTTCAAGGTTTCAAGTCTCGCTTCTTGTCGCTGCACAAGTACCTCTATTTTGAATGAAAACATAACTTCTGCTCCCTTTAACACACTGCTAAACTTTATAACAAAGTTTGAGAGGTCGGGGGGGGGTGGGGGGGGGGGGGTCAAATCTTCACCTCCCCGCTGTTCCATTGTGATATGATAAGATAGATAACAAAATTATATTTTTAAATATATGGTTGCGGGGGTCTAGCCATACCCACCTCCCATTCCCTCCACAATATACAATGTATAACCATAACCCTTATCACTCCACAATCTACAACATATAACCATATATCACATTAAATATTAAACAAAATAATATGCGTTAAACCATTGGTGCGTGGAGATAGGTTTGTGAGATGGATAAGATATGACAGAGGTTGATATGGCGGGGCCACCAATCTTGGCGGAATATGCCATTTTTTTTGTTAAATATAAAAAGATTACCCCTTAAATATATGTGGCTGAGGTTTGTTTAACAAGCCACTTGCATAACTGTTAAATTGGCAACTAGGGCCAAACTCCATGTGGGTCAGCTTATTTATGGCAGCTGATATTTTTTATTGGATCCCTCTCGTCGAGAGGTGTAGGATTGATCCAAAGATCATCCGATTCCGATAAGTATTTATGGAGATATGAATTTATTTTGTTTATGTAATTATTATCAAGCCGACCAGCACATATGTAGGCTCTAGAAGCCCAACCGACGTGTCTATTCAACCCCTACAAGTTAGTATAAATAAAAGAGGATTTGATGTCATTTGAGACATACATTATTGTGGTGATCTCTTCCTCTCCACGTCTTGGGTTTTTGGAGCAGGAGAGAGACACCATGAAAATGTACGCTGGCCTATGATGCCCTAGCCACAGTAAATCTATCAGCGGCATTTAAGGGTGCCCTAGCCATAGCATTTGAGGGTACTCTTGACAGCAATAAATGATAATCTAATGCAGCAAAGGGAGGCACTTATATGCAGTCTAGAAGAGACTTAATTCCACTAAGAAAGGAGGTTCTAAACACAACCATAAGATGCCCTAAGTCACAGCAAAGGGAGGCTCAATATGCAGTCCATGAAGGCAGAGTAATTAGATTCTTATACGCTGTTCTATATGCAGCAAGAAGAGGGACTTCGTTGTCCCTATAGACACAGTCCTAGGAGACCCTTTAACGCAGGTAAGAAGATGCCCTAGGTACAGTTCAGTGGGTGCCCAATCCGTAGTCATAATGTGCCCTAGCCGCAGGCTTATGAAGAATCATATACGCAATCCTGATTCACGCAAAGGATACATGCAGTCCTGTTCACACAAAGGATTCACGCAATGGATAAAACGCAAATCTTATAATGCAATTCTGTTCACACAAAGGATATACGCAATCCTGATTCACGCTAAGGATAAATGCAATTCTGTTCACGCAAAGGATACATGCAGTCCTGTACACTTGTTATATGCAGTCAAATGGATTAGAAGTATCCTCGGGAGGGTCTAAGGTACAGTATCCCTGTAGCAGACAGCAGTATAACTTGGCATAGGAATATATTACAATGAGAAGACCAGATCTATTATTCTCAGCATACTTGTAACTTGATGATCTCATAACAGTATACCTCAGCGTCCTTCATTCTTGCTTCAACCACACATATTTGTGATCACTGTCTCAGTCCGGATACCCTCGTGGAAAGATACAGCAGTGAATGATCTTGGTGATACAGCTGTGAAGTTGTAACGGCGATGGTTTCAGTATCAAGTAAGATCTTGTTAAAGGCTGTTGTAGTAATGACAATGATAGTTACATTCTCGGCATATACAGAAGTATTTTTGTGCCCTTACTATCCTCACTGTTTGGGTCTAATGGAGATCATAGTAATGCTGTAGTTGCTATCTCAGTCTCAGCATTGATGTGATCATGTTGGAGAGTATTTAAGTGATGACTGTGTCCACTACACTCTAAGCATAATCTACAGTGATAGAATGGCATACCTGTAGCAGCCATATGACAATGAATAACAGTGATAGAATGTCATCTATTAAGGCAGCAACATGATGATGATGCACATTAGTATGGGCAACATGAAGTTGAAAGATGATCATGGATATGAAGGGCAGCATGATGATGGATAAGATCATGGACATGGGAAACATGATGTAGATCATGGACAGCATGATGTATGAGCAGCGTGATGTGTGAGATCATGAGCATCATGATGGTGCTACACAGTAAGGTGCAGCAAATGGACGAGATGCAGCACGATGATAGGTGAAGGAGTCACCTTGGAGGATCAGTTGAAGCAGAATGTCTTCAACTGATCTCATCGTTATAGAAGATGATCTATGCTCAGATCTAGACAAGTCAAAGTGTTGACTTCTTTTGTAAATGTACTCTCTCTCTCTCTCTTTCTCTGCTGAACTTTGAAGATAAAAGAAGATTTGATCAAAGGGTTTCCCCACAAATTGTGGGGTTTGTCCTTGGCTCGCGCCATATCTTGTGTCCTCTTGCCTTGGCTTGTCTTCTGCATTTTATATTTATGTTCTATCTGCAGTTTATCATTATGCTGATGTGATTGCTATTTGTGAAAATTTGAATAAATTGCTCTAGCATAGAACATACCTAAACTTAACAATAACTCAATGGTAAGGTGTCAGATTTCTTGCTAAGAGTTCAAATCTTATCTAGTCCGTCGGAATGCTTAACAAATTTTTGACTAATCCAATGAGGCCACATGTTGCCTTGGGATTGGTCCCAATGCAATCAACCACATCCTGCCACTTGTCAACACAACATTGGTTCATATGCACCAATCATAACTTGCCACTTTTCACCTTCTCATGATGCCACGTGGCAGTCAAACCTTGACCTTTCACTACATGTTGAACTTTGACTTTGACTTTTTGGAGTTTGCCCTGTAAACTTTGACTTTGAATAACTTCATACGAAGTCGGTTTTGATTCAAATCCAATGACTTTTAATTTTTGGATTTTTCTAGATCCTTGATTATCCATTGATTAATTTCAGATCAGTGCTAAAGGCCAAATCAGTTCCAAAACCAACAAACAACGAATTCCAAGAATTAGAAGTGAACTTAACATCTCAATATGATACAATCTTCTTAGGAACACCATGCAACTTGAATATTTCCTTCCTGAATACTTGGCCTGTATTAATAAATTTGTGAGTGGAATTGACAACTATGGAGTGAGTTTACTTATTCAACTTGTCCACCACCACCATAATTGCATCATGTTGTTTAGCTACCTTTGGAAATCTCATAATGAAGTCTATAGATATGACTTCCCACTTCCACTCAGGAATTAGGATTGGTTGCAACAATCTTGCTGGGTGCCTACATTCCACTTTTACTTGCTAGCACTCCAGACACTTAGAAATATATTCAACAACTTAGTTATTCAATTTAGGTCAATAATACATCTTTTTTATGGATGTTATCATATTCTAATAACCAGGATGAACTGAGTAAGGTCTTTTATAAATCTCATCCATGATGAGCCTCCTTAGATCAACTACATTAGGAGCATGCTTTCTATTTTTGAACAACAACATTCCATCATCAATGAGATTGTAAATATTGCTCATAGATCCCTTTGGTTCCTTTTGCAAACATTTTTTTACCTGGTGGCAGTGTTCATCATGAGATAATGCCTCTTGAATCCCTTCCTTGATGTCAGCTGTGCAAGTACTCAAGGTTTCCAAGTGCACCTCTTGTAACCTCCTACTGAGTGCATTTTCCACCTTATTTTCTTTTCACTTGATGTGCTTTATGTCAAAATCAAATTCACTAATTAAATCCAACCACCTGGGTTGCCTGGAAATTAAGTTAGGTTGGTCAAACAAACATCTCAATCCTCCATGGTCTATCATCAACACAAACCTTCTCTCAAATAGTGATATGAATGGAAAGTGGCATCCACCCACGGTATCGTAAATCAAGGAGGCACCATAAATATTGGGCCTCACCTTGTAAAAGGATACAATGATCCTCCACAATGCAATTGGAAATGATTTCTCCATTTAATATCTTTTCTTATGTTGTGAGGCATTCACCGTATATTTTGTTTAATGTTTGGGCATATTTGTATGTTTTCTCTCTTCTTTCTCTCTGCATTCTTGGTTCCTAGATCTTAGCCTGATATCGAAGGCTAAGATCTAGGAACCATGAATGCAAAGAGAAAGAATAGAGAAAATTCATAGAAATCTACCCAAACATTAAACAAAATACATGGTGAATGCCTCACAACATAAGAAAATAAGATGACTCTTTATTAAATGGAGAAATCATTTCCAACTACATTATGGAGGACCAATTTGTCCTTTTACAAGGTGAGGCCTGTCATTTATGGTGCTTTCTTGAGTTACAGTACCATGAGTGGATACTATGGGTGGATTTCACTTTCCATTCAGATCAAATAAATAATGCCTCCACATTTTTAGAGTGTGCACTATTGTTGCAAGCTCTAAATCGTGGGTGACATAATTAGTCATGTTCAATTAACTTTTTTGATTCATAACAAATCACATATCCTTCTTGCATGAAGACTCCACTAAGTCCTTCCTTGCAAGCATTCGTGCAAACCACAAATTATTTATGTGGATCTACTATTCTTAAAATAGGTGCACATGTGAGTAATTTATTAAGTTGCTCAAAGCTGGATGCACATTCTAGTGTCCACTAAAATTTGACTCCTTTCCTTTGCAAAGTAGTGATTGATTGATTGATATTTGAGAAGTCCTGAATGAATCTTAGACAATATCCAGCTAACCCAATGAAAGATATGACCTCTGTGACATTTCGGGGAGTGGGCCAGTCCATTATAGCCTTGATATTTTCTGGATCTAGAGGCACTCCTTTTGAAATGACATGTCCCAAGTAGTGACCTTGGCTTTGAAATAATTCACACTTGCTAATTTTTGCGTACAACATGTGCTCCCTTAGTAATTGTAATGCTGCTCTTAGGTGGAATTCATGCTCTTCTTTGGTTTTTGAATACAACAGGATATCATCTACAAAGGGTAATACAAAATGTCCAAATAAGGTCTGAGGACATTGTTCTCCAAGAACATGAATGTGGTTGGGACATTTGTAAGGCTAAATGGCACCATTATGAATTCATAGTGACCATCAGGGTATAAATTTGACGGGCACTCCTACTTGTCAAGTAAATTTTTTATGAGGGGTACTTTTAAAACTTCCCTTCGCATGACGTTTGATTTTATTTTTAACCATCATTTAAATATCATGTGTTATGCATTTTGTTAATGTTTTTGATTGTTGATTTTCTTCATGCAATTGGGGTTAGCACAATATTTCTGAAATTATGATAATTACTTTTGATGTAGATCTTATTTTAACTTATTTGAATATATCATTCAATAATCATACTTCATAAATTCAACCATAAAGAACAATGGAATAGTAGAGATCACGACACACAAAAGAAGACAAAATATACCCCGGGAAAACCCATCAAGAAGAAAAACCCAACAACTTTTTTTCAATAGGGAAATTATTCTTGTTCAATGAGAGACACACCTAGACCTATGGTCAAACCTGGTCTTCTCCACCAAGTCAATTCACCCAATTTGATCCTGCACTTCGCTCTGTGTTTTTGACCCAAAATTTTGGCCCTACTGCAATAGCTAGTTGCCTCAAAATTTCGGCCCTTCAACAGTTGCTCGATTTGACTAGAAATTTCACCCCCCTGCTGTTAGGAGCAACCCAACTTGGCTAGATTTTGGGCAAGGAATCTGAATTTTGTAGATAGAGCACACAGTAGAATGGATACCGTGGAGTGCGAAGTGGACCGTGCAACAGAGCAGCGGAGCACAACGAGGACAACACAACAAAGTCACCACGCAGTATAAGGGCTTCGCGACGAGGCCCCTTCCTTTTTATAAAAGCATATGATATTGTAAAAGTTGAATGGTTTTGTACCATAGTCCCTTGTATTTTTGAAATCATGGTATTGGGTACATGGTAATGTAGCGATGTAATCCCTCAATGTAATAGTATATATAGGGATGAATAATAAATAAGGAAGGTAACAAAATAATCAATTGGATCCATATCTATGTTTATGGTTGTATTTTTGTGATCTGTACTTCGGAGAAAGGGGAAATGTTCCACAGTTGATTGCGCAGAGGACTAGGTCTACAGCTTAGTGCACAGGCCGTCTGCAGCTTAATGTGCAGACAACCTACAGCTTAGTGCATAGACAACCTACAGCTTAGTGCATAGAAAACCTACAATAATGTGCACATGTGAAGAACTATTTGTTGTACCAAATTCTCTATTATAAGCAACAGTTCTTGTGGACGTAGTCCCACATTGGGATGAACCACGGTAAAATTTGTGTCTTCATGTGTTGATTTTCTTATTATCTGCATTTTATTTCAGTACTGTGAAGTTTATGGATGTTTATGATATGTTTAAGTGATGAATGCAATTCTGTGAAGTAATATATAAGTGCGAAGTAGTTCATGAATGCGAAGTGTTAAAGCACAAGAAAATACAAAAATTGCCACATTGCAATATTCCTCAAGGCTACAAAAACCTGGTTCTGCAACCACCCATAGTCACTTCAGGTGACAATGCGACTTGCTTGCAGGTCGTTGCTAAAAGGGCTAGTGATTGAGGGTTTTGTTGGTGTGTAGTAAAATCTGAACCTGGGTTAGCCGAACCTAAGCCAAAAAATGGTTCTATTTTCGGGACCGAGATTTGTTTGAGGGATATGTTTATGTGACATCCGTCGTAGAAAGAAATCCAAGATTAGGTAAAACAGAAGGAATGCGAATTTGTAGAAAAAGAGAATAGAAGCCCTCATCTGTCAACTAAAACGTGGTTGAAGAAGTATATTTTTGAATATCAGTATGAAATATTCTTTGGTTCATTTCATGTTGAGCTATACAAGTGGATATCAAGGTTGACTTAGAGAAAAAACTATTTTAAAGGAGACGAACCTAAGGAGTGGACTCCTGAACTAATATAGCGACTCAAGAACACCGACAATAGGATTTCAAGAGATGTTGATTTATGGATTGATAACATCTTGGGAGGATTCATTACTGAGTTTGCGGTAGACTCGATTGTGTCCTATAGCGAAGCAAAAAATACAATTTCAAAGGACCACGAGGTAAGTTCTTGAGATCTCTAAAACTTTGGATTAAGATGCTTTTGTGCGAAAAGGGAATTTTACGAATGCAGTTAGATTATTAGTTACTTATGTTTGGGAGAAGATCTGAAGAAGAAACTAGAACAACACGAAGTGGAAAAAGATATAGAATAGACACTAGGAAGAGATCTCGTGGCCAAGATCCAAATAATTTTATAGAAACTGACTATAGCCCTATGTTAAGTGAGTCTGAAAGTGAAGAAAACCGCCTTGAGAACCCTGAAGTAACTCCACAATATTCACCCTTCCAACTTGAAAGCTCACTGAAGCCAGAATCAAGTAATAATCATGGTGCTTTTGGTTTTCTGTGCCCCCCTACCCCCCATCCCCCTCCCATTAAGAATCCCTCTCCCGCACTCCCTCCCCCTCCCCCTACCCCTAAGAGAATAACTACAACTGATGATATTAAGCTACCTATCTTTAAAGGGATTGGATTAGAGGATCCAAAGCAGTTCTGGTTCTTATGTGAAGTAGTATGGACAATGAAGTAGGTCCATGATGAAAATATGAAGAAAATGCAGCTTGTCACGACATTCTAAGATAGAGCGTTGACATGGTACATGAAGTATTCAAGCAATCAGATCAGATCATTTGCAGACATTAAAATAATGCTGGTAAAAGAATTTAAGAAGTTGAAGTCTGAGTCGCAGTGTATCACATAATTAAAAGAAATCAAACAAAAGCCTACTGAGTCTATTTGGGAATTTGATCAAAGATTCAAGATATTATTGGATCAGGTGAGCTTCGAAATAGCTCTGAAACAACATAAATAATGGTTTATAGCTATGCTGCTTCCACATATAAGATTGCCTTTGTCACAACAGAAGATAGAAACTCAAGCCGAAGATTTAGAACTTGTGATGAAATTAGAAGCTTCGCCTATAAGGGATACCAATGCAGGTATGCAGTAGATCCAGAGTC
This sequence comes from Pinus tabuliformis, assembly GCA_031772625.1. Taxonomy (NCBI): domain Eukaryota; kingdom Viridiplantae; phylum Streptophyta; class Pinopsida; order Pinales; family Pinaceae; genus Pinus; species Pinus tabuliformis. The sequence goes on along the minus strand of CM062804.1, from coordinate 68,868,838 downwards.
AGCTGGAAAATTTGACTCTGCAGATACAAGATATGAAGAAAATTAAGGAAGTCAGAGAATAAGTGTGGTGTACAAAGTGTAAAGCAGAAGGCCATTCTAAAGAACAATGCCCTCTCTTCAGAAACTACATGGCTAGTGGAGCACCGAATCCTTTGAATCCCGAATCCAACTTATGGTGCGAGATATGTAAAACTAGAGGTGAACATTGAGAAAAATATTGTTATTTGTTACAAAAATATGTGCAGACCCCTAGGAACCTATACTACAAGTTCTGCAAATCAGTGGGACATGATGAAAACAACTGTCGAGCTTATGAAATGATGATGGAGTGAAGTGCCGATGCCTATAGAATGCAAGCTGAAGAACATGGACACCACAATGGTCAAGGTGGTTATCAAGGCCAAGGTTGAGGTGCAAGTCAAAGTGGTGGAGCCAGTTGAGGACGAGGAAAGAGTATTTGCTAGAACTATGACCAAGCAGGTCACTTTGCAAGAGATTGTCAGAATCCTACTATGACATGTAAGTATTGCAAATCATTTGATCATGTAATTGAGGAGTGTCTGGTACTTATGGAAAAATGCAAGAAAAGAAAAATCAACAATCGACATAGAACATTCAGATGATGACTGCGGAACCAAGGACTGATGAACCTCGCATTAATATTGTAACAAGGAGTGGAGTTGTGACTGGAAATGATAAAGCAGATGGAAAGAAGGAAGTTGAAGCTACATGGGTTAGAAAGACTACTGAAAAATCCCCTGTGTTTGATATTCAAAAGGAAAAAGAAGTCTTTATGGAAGCGAAGCGAAGCTTTATGGATGCAGGAGCTTCGACATCTAGTGCGCAGCAGAATCAGAAGAATAACTGCGGTGTATCATCTTCAACACAAAGCCAAGATCTGACTGTTAGGACTCCACTATGTATCATTTTTGCTATATACTTTGACACCATTTTACTCTTATAACCATGAACTCCATTATCATTTTCATCTACTTTATCCCAAGGTATATAAAAACCTCTTCTTTATTATATGTTTAATCTGTTTTACATTTAATTCCATAATACTCTTATATTTTATCATTAATTGAAGTGTATTGTTGCTAACACAAGTCCAAAGATCGCAGATAAGTTATACGCGTTGTTAGGAACAAGCGGCCGTTGCTGAAACAGCTGACTCAGTTGCTGAAACAGCCGACTCAGTTGCTGAAACAGCCGTCAAGCACGCAAATCCCGTCATGCGTAATTTGCGATTCTGGAAGAACTTTTTGTGGAATAGTAGCAGCAGCATGAAGACACGGTTACCTGGATTATCCTGAAGATAGCATTCTTGTTGTCTCTGTTGTAACAGTATCTTTTTTTTTGGAAGAACAGAATAGTCCTGTTTTGGGAAAGAGAACAGAATTGAGATAATGTAGATTCGCTCTCATGTAAATTGTAAAAGATGTCTCCTCTTTAAAAAGAGGAGACATCATCATTAGAGGGGGTCGGTTATTGTAAGCTACAGGAGAGTATTGTGTGAGAACTGGAGCTAGTCTCCATCTGTAATGTATCAGTTACTTTGACAGATGAATAAATTCTTCTTTTGAGCGTCCCAATTTAATTCTTTCCCCTGGGGAATCTTGTGAGAGGGAAAGGGCCCGCCTTCCTCACAAGATTCACCCCTTTGGTTCCTGTAATTTGTTTAATTCTTTGTGTGTTTTGCACTTCACTTTAATTCTGTTGTTGGACACTAGTTACACAGTTTAGTAATACTCTGTTTCTTTAGCACTACATGTATTGAATGCATTCACTCTTGATGGTATGAATGATTGATGTTGGGAAGAAGGTGCTGAAGATTCCTGCATAAAGGAATAGGGTCTTGCTCCCATTGATTGTTTTCCTTTGCCTGCAGTGTGATTAGGAACAAGAGAACAAGTGCTGAAGATTCCTGTTCATGGGAATAGGGTCTTGATCTCTTGGAGTTACCTTTCCTACTGTGTGATTAAGTGTCAGGCATCAGGTGCTGAAGTTCCTCATTAAGGAATAGGGTCCTGTTCCTGCTGTGGTTGATTGATTTCTTTCCTTGTAGATTGATCTTCCTTTGGTTGGATTGTAACTGCAACAGAGAAATTATTTCTGCTATAACTTAATTGACTTCAGCTTTGATTAAGTAGAGTGTGAATCAGTAGATTGGTGAGATTAATAATTGTATGTTCTTCTTTTACTACAACATTGTTTCTGCTTTTGAAATTGAGCATATCCAGTGCGTGATTATCTTTGAAATAAAAAGACCTCCTCGGGTTGACAATTTATGTGGAGCTTGAATTGTGAAAACAATTAAAGCAACCAACATTTTGGCGCCGTTGCCGGGGAAGGTAATTATAGATTTCAGAAGCATTCATCTTTTCTTTTTAAATGTGCAGATTGTATGAGAGGACGCGGAAACCAGAAGAAAACTAACCGCACAGGTGGCAAAGGCTGGGGAGGACGAAAAACTTTTATTGACGAGATTGTATCAAAGGCTGAATCATCACAGAGATTAAGTTCTCGAAAATCAAAACTTCAGCACTCCCCTCAGTCAGATTACAAAACAGAGGAAGTTGTGGGTCCTGAACATATAGAAGAACCAGCAGTCAGTACTGAAGAGTCAGAGGAAAGTGTTAATAGAACAGCAGAGCACATTGAGGAAATAATAGAAAGCGTTGGACGACCGGTAGAGAACATTGAACAGCCAATAGAAGATCTTGACGATCGAGGAAGTGCAGTAGGAGGGCCAACAATGGACGAAAACAATGATGGTTTCTTTGGTGGAGGACGTGCAGGTCCTGAAGAAGAAAGAAGGGATGAAAATTCCCTCTCTACCTTGGGATTTCCTATCAGTGATCTCCCTGCAGGAACAATGAAAAATATTCCATTGTCTGCTTTACCTAACTTTCATGGTTTATCCTCTGAGGATCCGGATGAATTTCTTTTTGAATTTGATATATTATGCAGAAGTTACGATTATGTTACTAATGCTCAAAAGTTGAAACTGTTTCCAGCCACCTTAAAAGGGAATGCCTTAAGATGGTTCATGAGCCTTGGAAGTCAGGTAATCACAACATGGGAGCAGATGAAACAAAAATTTCTGCTTAAATATCAAGACTACTGCCGGACGAAAGAAAAGAAGGATGAACTATTCAATATGGCACAAAAGCCGGATGAGAGTCTGGAGGACTACATAGAAAGGCTGCAGTACAACATACAGAGATCTGATCATCCGGATATAAGTAAGGAAATTCGTAAAACAATATTACTTAGAGGTTTAAGGGATGATTGTTTAAATATGTTAAACATGCTTGCTAAGGGAGATATATCTAAGGAATCATATGATGAGATTTGTGAACTTGCTAAGAGGTGCTCTAGGGGAGCTGCAAGAAACAGAATAAGAGATTCCACCTATTCAAGAGTACAGAAATCAGCCAATGGAGGAGCAACAAGAGCTGAAATAGGTAATTTACTTGAAGAATTTAAAACTGAGATGTTAAGTTCTTTTGCTTCACAAATTGACACTTTGCAGGTTAAAAAGAAGCAGGCCGAAGCAGAAGCAACTCTGGCTGTCTTTTGCCCGAAGTGCAGAGACAAACATCCACTAAGGGAATGCCCAAGGGACAAAATACCAATTTGTACCCTTTGTGAGAAAGATCATGAGACAGAACAATGTCCATCTCTACCAGGAATAAAAGCAGCATTGCAGCCAACGGAAGAAGAAGCTGAAGCAGTTTACCTGCTAACTCAAAGAAGACAATGGCAACCAAAAGGACAAGGTATGAACTCTAGTATGCCATTTAATCGTTGGAACAATTATTCTGCTTTTGGCCAAACAAATTACCCTCCCTTCAACCAAATGCAATACCCACGCTTCAATCAAATGAATTTCCCACCCATGCAAATGCAAAACCCTCCCTTTGTCGATCCTTCAATGTGGACTCCTTGGCCTCCACAGCAGCCATCTCCTTTCAATCCTTGGAATTCAAATTGGAATAGTCAACCACTCCCATATCCAAATCAATTGCCTCAATTCCAACAACCACTCCCTCTGCCATCAAATGCTCCGCCAAATAACCAAATGAGACCCCAGCTACCTGTGCAACCAAATCCTAACCCCAATAATAAAGTTGTGCAAGTCATTGATATTCAGAATCAGTCTATACTTCCTACTATGCAATGTAATGATATTCATTTGAGATCTGGAAAAATAGTAGAGCCTATTATTGATGACATAACTTCTTCTGATTCAGATAAAAACGAAACCGAGAAACATAAAGAAGCACAACCACCTCCTAACAAGAATGTTGAAATAACAGAACCACCATTCCCCGAGCGTTTGGTTTTAACCAGAACAGCTGAAACACCTGCTTTTAATTTTCTAGGGGAATTGCAAAATTTGTATATTAAAATTCCACTTTTACAAGCATTAAGAGATGTACCAATTTATGCCAGAACATTAAGGGATATTTGTGTTAAGAAGCCTGGTAGGAAAACCAAGGACCCCCTTACAGTACATGTGATGGGAGACTTGTCTGCATTAATGTCCGGAAAAGCCCCTCTTGTAAAATATGGTGATCCCGGCCATCCTACAGTCACAGTTCAGATTGGTAAAACAATGATTCCCCGAGTTCTGGTAGATTTAGGTGCTGCAATTAATATAATGACTCTTGAAACTTCACAATTGTTACAGCTGAATAACACAATCAGAGATACACCCACCATTTTAGAGTTAGCTGACCGTTCTACAATTAAACCTGAAGGAGTTGTTGAAGATCTACTTATTTCAGTTGAATCCTGGAAATACCCAGCTGATTTTGTTGTATTGCAGACTAAAACAAAGCTGGGGGGACATCCCTTAATTCTAGGTAGGCCATGGCTGGCCACAGCCGATGCTTTTATTAGCTGTAGATCTGGTTCAATGACAATTTCTAATGGTTATGAAACAAAACAGCTTACTCTTTATCCTCATGCTACACCGGTAGTTAATAATGAAGATTCTATATGGATGGATTATGATGATAATGCTGTTCAGCCTATTCTAACTATTGGACAAGCTTTAACTCTTAAAGACAATACAGAGGATGAGATAATCAATAATTTTATTTGTGAACCTTCTTCTGTCATTGCTGAAACACACAATCAATTAACTGCAATTTTTGAAACTGATGCACAAGAAAAGATTGAATCTCAAGATTCATCTCAGACTTTAACCACGATCTCATCTAAAAGAATAACAGTTGAAATTGAACCCGACAAGACATTAAACATAAATCCTGATCTAACAGATGTTGAAACACAGCAATTAATGAAGTTATTGCATGAATATAAGGAGGCATTTGCATGGGATTACACAGATATGAAAGGTATTTCTTCTGAATTATGTACTCATCGAATTTACATTAAAGAGGGATGCCGACCTGTTTGTCAACCCCAAAGACGAATGAATCCTAATTTACGAGAAATTGTTAAAGAAGAACTTCAAAAATTGCTTAATGCAGGATTTATATACCCCATATCTGACAGTGAATGGGTTTCCCCATTAGTAATTGTCCCTAAGAAAAACGGGAAATGGAGAGTATGTGTTGACTACAGAGCTTTAAACAAAGCTACTCAAAAGGATCACTTTCCTTTACCCTTCATTGATCAGGTGTTGGACAGTCTGGCAGGGAAGAAATTCTTTTCTTTTCTGGATGGATTCAGTGGGTATAATCAGATAAGAATTGCACCCCAAGACCAAGACAAGACCACTTTCACCAGCCCCTGGGGAACTTTTGCCTATAGAGTTCTTCCATTTGGGTTATGTAATGCACCAGCAACTTTTCAAAGGGCCGTTATAGGAATTTTTTCTGATATGCTGAATGATTTTATGGAAATATTTATGGATGATTTTACTCCTTATGGGGTGTCTTTTGAAGAGGCATTACAAAACCTTGAGAAAGTACTTAAAAGATGTATACAAGCTCACCTCTCCTTAAGTACTGAAAAATGCCATATGATGATGAGTGAAGGAATAGTGCTTGGACATTTTATTTCATCTCAAGGTATTCAGGTAGATCCATCTAAAATATTGGTCATTCAGAATCTTTCTGTTCCTAAAACTCAAACTGATGTGAGAAGTTTTTTAGGACATGCTGGATACTACAGAAGATTTATTAAAGATTTCTCTAAAATAGCTTCTCCATTATTTGTGTTGCTTATGAAAAATGCTGAATTTAAGTGGACTAATTCTTGTCAGAAAGCTTTTGAAGAACTCAAGCATCAGTTGTCTACTGCTCCTATTTTGAGGGGGCCTGATTGGAATCTTCCTTTTCACATATCTTCTGATGCTTCAGACATTGCAATTGGAGCTGTTTTGGGACAAGAGGAAAATCACCTTCCTTATGCTATATACTTTATCAGTAAGAATATGACCCCAGCTGAGCTTAACTATACAGTTACCGAGAAAGAATTTCTTGCAGTAGTCTATGCCATTAATAAATTCCGACACTATATCACTGGTTATTCTACTTTTGTGCACACTGATCATTCAGCTATTAAATATTTAATGAACAAATCTGTCACAAATGCTAGAGTTACCAGATGGCTATTATTATTGCAGGAATTTGATATCACAATTGTAGATCGGCCTGGTAAAGAAAATGTGGTGGCTGATTTCCTTTCACGGTTAAAAACTGACAATGATATTCCAGTAGATGATTCTTTTCCTGATGAGTATTTGTTTGCAGTTTCTGCTCACTCTCCATGGTATGCAGATATTGCTAATTATTTGGTTGCAGGAAAATTACCAGCACACCTGTCATACAGAGAAAAGAGAAGAATTGTTCAACAAAGTGCCAGGTACAGCTGGATAAGCGGGTGTCTTTTCTATACTGGGCTTGATCAGGAGATCCGAAGATGCATTAGAGAAGATGAAGTGTATGACATATTGAAAGCTTGTCATGATGGCCCTTGTGGAGGGCATTTCGCTGATAAGAGAACAGCACACAAAATTCTGAGGATGGGTTACTATTGGCCCTCATTATTCAAGGATGCAAAGAAATATGTAAGGGCTTGTGACAGCTGCCAGAGAATGGGTCAACCCAATCATAGAGACCAAATGCCATTAAACCCCCAGGTAGTTTCTGAACCATTTGAAAGATGGGCCTTGGACTTCATAGGACCCATTAACCCTCCATCCAATCAAAGAACTTATATATTAGTCTGTACAGACTATATGACTAAGTGGGTGGAGGCCAAAGCACTTATTAGAGCCAATGAAGAGGCTGTCCTAGCTTTCTTATTTGAAGAAATCTTCACTAGATTTGGAATTCCTAGAGAGCTAGTTACTGATGGAGGACCTCCATTCAATTCTCATGGTTTTAAAGCTACCCTTCACAAATATCATATTCAACATAGAATGACTACACCATACCACCCCCAGGCCAATGGGCAGGTGGAAAGCACAAACAAAGTTTTAGAAGCCATTCTAACTAAAACAGTGAAGGACAACCGGAAGGATTGGTCCCAAAGGCTCCCTGAGGCATTATGGGCTTACAAAACTACTTGGAGAAACACTACAGGTTTTTCTCCCTATGAATTGGTTTACGGTAAAAATGCTGTTTTTCCTGTGGAATTTGAGATTAAAACTTTAAGAACTTCTTTAGCTGTTAATCTTGATTTGACTGATGTGCAGACAGCTAGGTTGCAGCAGCTTCTGGAGTTGGATGAAAAGAGATTAGATGCCATCCATCAAACAACCATGATACAGCAACAAAGGATGAAGTGGCATGACAAAATTATCAAACACAAGCAGTTCCAAAAAGGTAATTGGGCCTTGTTGTATGACTCTCGGTTTGAAAATTTTCAGGGTAAGCTACGTACACGCTGGCTTGGACCATATGAAGTGGATGCTGTTTTTCCAAATGGAACGGTAAGACTTGTAACAATTGATGATGCTAAAACACCTCTACTAGTCAATGGCCATAGGCTCCGTCTATATCAGCGCCCTGTTTCTAAAGAGGATTTCAAGACTGCTTGCATGACTGATATTCATTATCTTTTTCTAGGGGAGTCTTCTGCTCCTCACAGCATTTAATTTTCTGCACTATATTTTTAGTATTAGATTAGATTTAGCACTAATAATCCCTGTCAAGGATTGGCATATTACAATTGAATTTTGCAGATTCTGGAAAAAGCTCATTAAGGAGGACAGATTCATCATGAGAAGATCTGAAGCTTTAATCACAGAAGCTTGTTCCCATCATTTTACCCCTTTTCCTAGCAATATCCCTCCATACCCACATTATTTCCATTTTTCCATTATTCCCACTCCTACCATCCCTGAAATATCCTCCTTCAGTCAGTATTTCCCATCCCTTACTGCTGAAATTATCCCCTATCAAATATTTTCCCCATTTACAGACCTAAGTCATTTATCCCATTTCTCTGATTTTTCCCGTTGCTGAAACACCTGTTTCAGCAACGTATCGTTGATTTTTCCCGTTGCTGAAACACCAGTTTCAGCAACTTGTTATCATCAAAACAGTATTTCTCTTCGCTGTTATATAAGCTTTTTGGTTCTCCACGATTTTACTTCAGATCCTTTTGGTGAAAAATTATTCAGCACTAACCAGATCCAATTACACTCCTGTTCTAAACCTCAGAGAAATCTACAGATTCTTCCATGTACATTAAGCTATTTTGAAGCAATCGACACTTCGAATTATTAGACCAAAGGTAAAAATGTAAGGTATGAGGTTTTAATGTAATTCAGTTAAATTATATTAAAGAGAGGATTTCATTCATAATGATTACAGATCTTCACACGCCCAATCATTATTACACCATACGTAGGGGGGGGAATTCCAAAAATTGAACAATCACTTCGCATTAACCAAGCTTCCGTCCCTTGTCATATCTATTTCCGCCGTCATTTAGACCATGCAGCCTCTGTTGCAACAACTAGCGCGATCAGGGTCTGTGTTTACTGTGTCTGTGCCTCTGCGTATAACTCAAAGCTACAGCCATGGGAGGGTCGGCCGTTAGACATGAGCCCGGCTCCATAAATCTTCTTCAATTGTTTCCCGAAGTCTATCAGATTTTCCAACAAGCGGGATGGACAGTATATTTTGAAAGATTGGGTGAATTTGACCAGGAACAAGTCTTAGAGTTTGCACAAAACCTTCAAGGCGATTTTTCAGTGGTCCAAGGGGTTCGCATTTCAGTAACAGAGGAGGACATAGTTCAGGTATCAGGGTTGCCAGCTATTGGTACTCGCTGGTTCAGCAGAAAGCAGGTTGTTCTCAATGCGCAGCAAGAATTTCTTCGCCCAGATGAGCAAGTGGAACCCAGAGGCCGCGGGGTTAGTCTGCACTCACTTCCTCAACCATGGCCATCGGTGGCAGAGTTCATCAAACACTACTTAACGTGTGAAGGGCGTTACCAGGTAGTGTACAATCATGATTTTGTCTTGATGAATCATTTGAGAAATGGACGACTGATTAATATCCCCTATTATCTGCTTGGCTGTATTAGAAACATGTCTTATTATTGTAGACGCGCTAAATTCCCAATGTTATCCCTTATCCACCACTGTTTATGCCAGTTGTTGATACAGAGGGGTTCTGCTCAGCAAAATCCCCCTCTGCATATCCCACTCCATGTTCCCCAGCTGCCTGAAATTCCTCAGTAGGCTCAAACGTCCCAACAACCCGAAAGTTCTCATGATACCCCGGAAATTCCTTATGAAGGACAGCAGGACGATATTCCACATTCCCCAGTTGACCCAACCCCGAGATCGCCCCATTTAGCAGAGTCAACTGTCCCCACTATTTCTGTCCCTAGTGACGACTCTCTAACACCCCCTTCCCCACCCACTTATAAAAAGAAGAGAACCCCAACAGTCTCAGTCTCCAGACGACGGACAAGGTCTACATTCCAAATTCTTACTTCTTCGGAAAGCCCTTTCCCCAGAAAAGAACCCTCCCCTTCAAAGAAAAGGAAAGGCAGTGATTTTGCTGCCTTCCTACCAAAAAGAAAAATGAAAATGACTGTTGAAACAGGACTCACCTCCATTTCCCCTGACCCTGCCACTATTCTATTAAAACCTTTATCCCCATCTCAAACCCCCCAACCCGTCTCGTCCGGAGGCACTGCCACACAAGAACCAGTGCCCCGGGATAATACGACATTGTTTACGGCTCAAGAAGTGACTGTCACACAAGAACCAGTCACTTACCCAGTGGCTGAAACACAAGAACCAGCCACTGTGGTACAAGAATACACCAAGCATGACGATAGTGGGAAATCAGCAGTAGCTGCCCCACAAGAACCAGCTACGACTGTGCATCAACAGACTACCCCAACAGAGTCAACCAGCGCACAGGGTTTACATACTATGACATCTCTATTGGAGGAGAATGAATTCCTGAAGTCTGAATTGGAAGCTTACAAGAATGAACTAACCATGGCTCGAGAGGCTTTTGAAAGAGAACTGAATCTCCATACGTTAGCACACGCAGCCTCAATGCAAAATACGGAGCCATGCAAGGAATACATGTGCCGGGAGTGTGGCAACATTTACCAGGATGCAGGCTACGAACTAGTTAAAATTCAATTATCTGAGGCATCTACATCAGCTGGAATAAAAGAGGGATGCCCTACTGCTCCACAAGAACCAATAGGGCTCTCTATAAAGCAAGAAAAAGAAATCGAACCTCAGATATCTCGTCCTTTGCAGGTTAATGCAGCCATTCAGACAGAGGAAACAACGTCCCAACCCACTACTTCTGATGCCAAGACACAGACCTTGCCATGGAATCAATTGGAACAGATAAACAAATGGAAGAAGCAATATGCTGAAGAACAAGATATAATATTACGCCAACATAAGTTACAATGGCAGAACCATGTATATGCCAACTGGGATAGTTGGGATCAAATGATGCAACAGCACAAGGACTCCAAAAAGGAAGCCAAGGAATCTAAGGCAAAGATAGCCTTGATGTTTTCATTAGTCCAGAAGTTGATGGCTACGCGCAAACCCTCTGTAAACTACTCTCTCTTTCTTTCTGAACGATTAGTTTATTTTCAATTAAAAGCAATAAAAAATGGCAGACCATATGAATTAATGACTTCAGAGAAATTTGTTGAGACCTTTAAAGAGGCCCCCGAGAGTGACCAGCATTTGCTGTGCGAGCTCTACCTTCATAATGAGGCCATTCCCGACAATAGAAGAGTTAATCTTATTCCAATTGCAGGAGATATACAAATAAGGGCATTTGTTTCATTTTTGTCTAACCAGCTCACTTGGCAAACTGCGTTCACTGCAAGCAGTCATAATGAGGAGAATAAACTCCTGTGGATTAGACCAGAGCCTTTAGGCCCAGCCATGTTCATAGCACAATATCATGAATTCTTACAGAAGCCAGGAATGCACGAGTATATGCAGCAATTACAGGCTTCAACACTTTCTAAGTGTCAACAGCACATTAGAGTAAAGGGTACTGCTGCATTGAAGGCCAATGATATGTTTTGGCAGCAGTCATGTAAAGAAAGACAGGATTATCACCCTTTTAACCCTCACAATCTCCAAGCTGCATTATCCAGGGTCCCTAATTACATTGGTTGCATTCAACATTGTGGAGTAAACTGGATCGGGTATCATTTCCATTTTCCAATTTTATGGCTGCCTTCAGACAAATATCAATGTCATTAAGTTGACTGACAGAGACGAAGCCTTGGCATGGCAACATTTGCAGAACAACAACGGATTCAGAGGACCTACAGATGCCACCTTCTCCAGCTACTGCTTGAGTAATTTGCATGCTCAGTCCCAGTACTCAGACTCTGATTCAGACTAGGGGTTGCCTGAGGACATGCAACATTTTTAGCTGGGGGGGATGTTAGGACTCCACTATGTATCATTTTTGCTATATACTTTGACACCATTTTACTCTTATAACCATGAACTCCATTATCATTTTCATCTACTTTATCCCAAGGTATATAAAAACCTCTTCTTTATTATATGTTTAATCTGTCTTACATTTAATTCCATAATACTCTTATATTTTATCATTAAGTGAAGTGTATTGTTGCTAACACAAGTCCAAAGATCGCAGATAAGTTATACGCGTTGTTAGGAACAAGCGGCCGTTGCTGAAACAACTGACTCAGTTGCTGAAACAGCCGACTCAGTTGCTGAAACAACCGTCAAGCACGCAAATCCCGTCATGCGTAATTTGCGATTCTGGAAGAACTTTTTGTGGAATAGTAGCAGCAGCATGAAGACACGGTTACCTGGATTATCCTGAAGATAACATTCTTGTTGTCTCTGTTGTAACAGTATCTTTTTTTTTTGAAGAACAGAATAGTCCTGTTTTGGGAAAGAGAACAGAATTGAGATAATGTAGATTCGCTCTCATGTAAATTGTAAAAGATGTCTCCTCTTTAAAAAGAGGAGACATCATCATTAGAGGGGGTCGGTTATTGTAAGCTATAGGAGGGTATTGTGTGAGAACTGGAGCTAGTCTCCATCTGTAATGTATCAGTTATTTTGACAGATGAATAAATTCTTCTTTTGAGCGTCCCAATTTAATTCTTTCCCCTGGGGAATCTTGTGAGAGGGAAAGGGCCCGCCTTCCTCACAAGATTCACCCCTTTGGTTCCTGTAATTTGTTTAATTCTTTGTGTGTTTTGCACTTCACTTTAATTCTGTTGTTGGACACTAGTTACACAGTTTAGTAATACTCTGTTTCTTTAGCACTACATGTATTGAATGCATTCACTCTTGATGGTATGAATGATTGATGTTGGGAAGTAGGTGCTGAAGATTCCTGCATAAAGGAATAGGGTCTTGCTCCCATTGATTGTTTTCCTTTGCCTGCAGTGTGATTAGGAACAAGAGAACAAGTGCTGAAGATTCCTGTTCATGGGAATAGGGTCTTGATCTCTTGGAGTTACCTTTCCTACTGTGTGATTAAGTGTCAGGCATCAGGTGCTGAAGTTCCTCATTAAGGAATAGGGTCCTGTTCCTGCTGTGGTTGATTGATTTCTTTCCTTGTAGATTGATCTTCCTTTGGTTGGATTGTAACTGCAACAGAGAAATTATTTCTGCTATAACTTAATTGACTTCAGCTTTGATTAAGTAGAGTGTGAATCAGTAGATTGGTGAGATTAATAATTGTATGTTCTTCTTTTACTACAACATTGTTTCTGCTTTTGAAATTGAGCATATCCAGTGCGTGATTATCTTTGAAATAAAAAGACCTCCTCGGGTTGACAATTTATGTGGAGCTTGAATTGTGAAAACAATTAAAGCAACCAACATTTTGGCGCCGTTGCCGGGGAAGGTAATTATAGATTTCAGAAGCATTCATCTTTTCTTTTTAAATGTGCAGATTGTATGAGAGGACGCGGAAACCAAAGAAAACTAACCGCACAGGTGGCAAAGGCTGGGGAGGACGAAAAACTTTTATTGACGAGATTGTATCAAAGGCTGAATCATCACAGAGATTAAGTTCTCGAAAATCAAAACTTCAGCACTCCCCTCAGTCAGATTACAAAACAGAGGAAGTTGTGGGTCCTGAACATATAGAAGAACCAGCAGTCAGTACTGAAGAGTCAGAGGAAAGTGTTAATAGAACAACAGAGCACATTGAGGAAATAATAGAAAGCGTTGGATGACCGGTAGAGAACATTGAACAGCCAATAGAAGATCTTGACGATCGAGGAAGTGCAGTAGGAGGGCCAACAATGGACGAAAACAATGATGGTTTTTTTGGTGGAGGACGTGCAGGTCCTGAAGAAGAAAGAAGGGATGAAAATTCCCTCTCTACCTTGGGATTTCCTATTAGTGATCTCCCTGCAGGAACAATGAAAAATATTCCATTGTCTGCTTTACCTAACTTTCATGGTTTATCCTCTGAGGATCCGGATGAATTTCTTTTTGAATTTGATATATTATGCAGAAGTTACGATTATGTTACTAATGCTCAAAAGTTGAAACTGTTTCCAGCCACCTTAAAAGGGAATGCCTTAAGATGGTTCATGAGCCTAGGAAGTCAGGTAATCACAACATGGGAGCAGATGAAACAAAAATTTCTGCTTAAATATCAAGACTACTGCCGGACGAAAGAAAAGAAGGATGAACTATTCAATATGGCACAAAAGCCGGATGAGAGTCTGGAGGACTACATAGAAAGGCTGCAGTACAACATACAGAGATCTGATCATCCGGATATAAGTAAGGAAATTCGTAAAACAATATTACTTAGAGGTTTAAGGGATGATTGTTTAAATATGTTAAACATGCTTTCTAAGGGAGATATATCTAAGGAATCATATGATGAGATTTGTGAACTTGCTAAGAGGTGCTCTAGGGGAGCTGCAAGAAACAGAATAAGAGATTCCACCTATTCAAGAGTACAGAAATCAGCCAATGGAGGAGCACCATGAGCTGAAATAGGTAATTTACTTGAAGAATTTAAAACTGAGATGTTAAGTTCTTTTGCTTCACAAATTGACACTTTGCAGGTTAAAAAGAAGCAGGCCGAAGCAGAAGCAACTCTGGCTGTCTTTTGCCCGAAGTGCAGAGACAAACATCCACTAAGGGAATGCCCAAGGGACAAAATACCAATTTGTACCCTTTGTGAGAAAGATCATGAGACAGAACAATGTCCATCTCTACCAGGAATAAAAGCAGCATTGCAGCCAACGGAAGAAGAAGCTGAAGCAGTTTACCTGCTAACTCAAAGAAGACAATGGCAACCAAAAGGACAAGGTATGAACTCTAGTATGCCATTTAATCGTTGGAACAATTATTCTGCTTTTGGCCAAACAAATTACCCTCCCTTCAACCAAATGCAATACCCACCCTTCAATCAAATGAATTTCCCACCCATGCAAATGCAAAACCCTCCCTTTGTCGATCCTTCAATGTGGACTCCTTGGCCTCCACAGCAGCCATCTCCTTTCAATCCTTGGAATTCAAATTGGAATAGTCAACCACTCCCATATCCAAATCAATTGCCTCAATTCCAACAACCACTCCCTCTGCCATCAAATGCTCCGCCAAATAACCAAATGAGACCCCAGCTACCTGTGCAACCAAATCCTAACCCCAATAATAAAGTTGTGCAAGTCATTGATATTCAGAATCAGTCTATATTTCCTACTATGCAATGTAATGATATTCATTTGAGATCTGGAAAAATAGTAGAGCCTATTATTGATGACATAACTTCTTCTGATTCAGATAAAAACGAAACCGAGAAACATAAAGAAGCACAACCACCTCCTAACAAGAATGTTGAAATAACAGAACCACCATTCCCCGAGCGTTTGGTTTTAACCAGAACAGCTGAAACACCTGCTTTTAATTTTCTAGGGGAATTGCAAAATTTGTATATTAAAATTCCACTTTTACAAGCATTAAGAGATGTACCAATTTATGCCAGAACATTAAGGGATATTTGTGTTAAGAAGCCTGGTAGGAAAACCAAGGACCCCCTTACAGTACATGTGATGGGAGACTTGTCTGCATTAATGTCTGGAAAAGCCCCTCTTGTAAAATATGGTGATCCCGGCCATCCTACAGTCACAGTTCAGATTGGTAAAACAATGATTCCCCGAGTTCTGGTAGATTTAGGTGCTGCAATTAATATAATGACTCTTGAAACTTCACAATTGTTACAGCTGAATAACACAATCAGAGATACACCCACCATTTTAGAGTTAGCTGACCGTTCTACAATTAAACCTGAAGGAGTTGTTGAAGATCTACTTATTTCAGTTGAATCCTGGAAATACCCAGCTGATTTTGTTGTATTGCAGACTAAAACAAAGCTGGGGGGACATCCCTTAATTCTAGGAAGGCCATGGCTGGCCACAGCCGATGCTTTTATTAGTTGTAGATCTGGTTCAATGACAATTTCTAATGGTTATGAAACAAAACAGCTTACTCTTTATCCTCATGCTACACCGGTAGTTAATAATGAAGATTCTATATGGATGGATTATGATGATAATGCTGTTCAGCCTATTCTAACTATTGGACAAGCTTTAACTCTTAAAGACAATACAGAGGATGAGATAATCAATAATTTTATTTGTGAACCTTCTTCTGTCATTGCTGAAACACACAATCAATTAACTGCAATTTTTGAAACTGATGCACAAGAAAAGATTGAATCTGAAGATTCATCTCAGACTTTAACCACGATCTCATCTAAAAGCATAACAGTTGAAATTGAACCCGGCAAGACATTAAACATAAATCCTGATCTAACAGATGTTGAAACACAGCAATTAATGAAGTTATTGCATGAATATAAGGAGGCATTTGCATGGGATTACACAGATATGAAAGGTATTTCTTCTGAATTATGTACTCATCGAATTTACATTAAAGAGGGATGCCGACCTGTTTGTCAACCCCAAAGACGAATGAATCCTAATTTACGAGAAATTGTTAAAGAAGAACTTCAAAAATTGCTTAATGCAGGATTTATATACCCCATATCTGACAGTGAATGGGTTTCCCCATTAGTAATTGTCCCTAAGAAAAACGGGAAATGGAGAGTATGTGTTGACTACAGAGCTTTAAACAAAGCTACTCAAAAGGATCACTTTCCTTTACCCTTCATTGATCAGGTGTTGGACAGTCTGGCAGGGAAGAAATTCTTTTCTTTTCTGGATGGATTCAGTGGGTATAATCAGATAAGAATTGCACCCCAAGACCAAGACAAGACCACTTTCACCAGCCCCTGGGGAACTTTTGCCTATAGAGTTCTTCCATTTGGGTTATGTAATGCACCAGCAACTTTTCAAAGGGCCGTTATAGGAATTTTTTCTGATATGCTGAATGATTTTATGGAAATATTTATGGATGATTTTACTCCTTATGGGGTGTCTTTTGAAGAGGCATTACAAAACCTTGAGAAAGTACTTAAAAGATGTATACAAGCTCACCTCTCCTTAAGTACTGAAAAATGCCATATGATGATGAGTGAAGGAATAGTGCTTGGACATTTTATTTCATCTCAAGGTATTCAGGTAGATCCATCTAAAATATTGGTCATTCAGAATCTTTCTGTTCCTAAAACTCAAACTGATGTGAGAAGTTTTTTAGGACATGCTGGATACTACAGAAGATTTATTAAAGATTTCTCTAAAATAGCTTCTCCATTATTTGTGTTGCTTATGAAAAATGCTGAATTTAAGTGGACTAATTCTTGTCAGAAAGCTTTTGAAGAACTCAAGCATCAGTTGTCTACTGCTCCTATTTTGAGGGGGCCTGATTGGAATCTTCCTTTTCACATATCTTCTGATGCTTCAGACATTGCAATTGGAGCTGTTTTGGGACAAGAGGAAAATCACCTTCCTTATGCTATATACTTTATCAGTAAGAATATGACCCCAGCTGAGCTTAACTATACAGTTACCGAGAAAGAATTTCTTGCAGTAGTCTATGCCATTAATAAATTCCGACACTATATCACTGGTTATTCTACTTTTGTGCACACTGATCATTCAGCTATTAAATATTTAATGAACAAATCTGTCACAAATGCTAGAGTTACCAGATGGCTATTATTATTGCAGGAATTTGATATCACAATTGTAGATCGGCCTGGTAAAGAAAATGTGGTGGCTGATTTCCTTTCACGGTTAAAAACTGACAATGATATTCCAGTAGATGATTCTTTTCCTGATGAGTATTTGTTTGCAGTTTCTGCTCACTCTCCATGGTATGCAGATATTGCTAATTATTTGGTTGCAGGAAAATTACCAGCACACCTGTCATACAGAGAAAAGAGAAGAATTGTTCAACAAAGTGCCAGGTACAGCTGGATAAGCGGGTGTCTTTTCTATACTGGGCTTGATCAGGAGATCCGAAGATGCATTAGAGAAGATGAAGTGTATGACATATTGAAAGCTTGTCATGATGGCCCTTGTGGAGGGCATTTCGCTGATAAGAGAACAGCACACAAAATTCTGAGGATGGGTTACTATTGGCCCTCATTATTCAAGGATGCAAAGAAATATGTAAGGGCTTGTGACAGCTGCCAGAGAATGGGTCAACCCAATCATAGAGACCAAATGCCATTAAACCCCCAGGTAGTTTCTGAACCATTTGAAAGATGGGCCTTGGACTTCATAGGACCCATTAACCCTCCATCCAATCAAAGAACTTATATATTAGTCTGTACAGACTATATGACTAAGTGGGTGGAGGCCAAAGCACTTATTAGAGCCAATGAAGAGGCTGTCCTAGCTTTCTTATTTGAAGAAATCTTCACTAGATTTGGAATTCCTAGAGAGCTAGTTACTGATGGAGGACCTCCATTCAATTCTCATGGTTTTAAATCTACCCTTCACAAATATCATATTCAACATAGAATGACTACACCATACCACCCCCAGGCCAATGGGCAGGTGGAAAGCACAAACAAAGTTTTAGAAGCCATTCTAACTAAAACAGTGAAGGACAACCGGAAGGATTGGTCCCAAAGGCTCCCTGAGGCATTATGGGCTTACAGAACTACTTGGAGAAACACTACAGGTTTTTCTCCCTATGAATTGGTTTACGGTAAAAATGCTGTTTTTCCTGTGGAATTTGAGATTAAAACTTTAAGAACTGCTTTAGCTGTTAATCTTGATTTGACTGATGTGCAGACAGCTAGGTTGCAGCAGCTTCTGGAGTTGGATGAAAAGAGATTAGATGCCATCCATCAAACAACCATGATACAGCAACAAAGGATGAAGTGGCATGACAAAATTATCAAACACAAGCAGTTCCAAAAGGGTAATTGGGCCTTGTTGTATGACTCTCGGTTTGAAAATTTTCAGGGTAAGCTACGTACACGCTGGCTTGGACCATATGAAGTGGATGCTGTTTTTCCAAATGGAACGGTAAGACTTTTAACAATTGATGATGCTAAAACACCTCTACTAGTCAATGGCCATAGGCTCCGTCTATATCAGCGCCCTGTTTCTAAAGAGGATTTCAAGACTGCTTGCATGACTGATATTCATTATCTTTTTCTAGGGGAGTCTTCTGCTCCTCACAGCATTTAATTTTCTGCACTATATTTTTAGTATTAGATTAGATTTAGCACTAATAATCCCTGTCAAGGATTGGCATATTACAATTGAATTTTGCAGATTCTGGAAAAAGCTCATTAAGGAGGACAGATTCATCATGAGAAGATCTGAAGCTTTAATCACAGAAGCTTGTTCCCATCATTTTACCCCTTTTCCTAGCAATATCCCTCCATACCCACATTATTTCCATTTTTCCATTATTCCCACTCCTACCATCCCTGAAATATCCTCCTTCAGTCAGTATTTCCCATCCCTTACTGCTGAAATTATCCCCTATCAAATATTTTCCCCATTTACAGACCTAAGTCATTTATCCCATTTCTCTGATTTTTCCCGTTGCTGAAACACCTGTTTCAGCAACGTATCGTTGATTTTTCCCGTTGCTGAAACACCAGTTTCAACAACTTGTTATCATCAAAACAGTATTTCTCTTCGCTGTTATATAAGCTTTTTGGTGCTCCACGATTTTACTTCAGATCCTTTTGGTGAAAAATTATTCAGCACTAACCAGATCCAATTACGCTCCTGTTCTAAACCTCAGAGAAATCTACAGATTCTTCCATGTACATTAAGCTATTTGGAAGCAATCGACACTTCGAATTATTAGACCAAAGGTAAAAATGTAAGGTATGAGGTTTTAATGTAATTCAGTTAAATTATATTAAAGAGAGGATTTCATTCATAATGATTACAGATCTTCACACGCCCAATCATTATTACACCATACGTAGGGGGGGGAATTCCAAAAATTGAACAATCACTTCGCATTAACCAAGCTTTCGTCCCTTGTCATATCTATTTCCGCCGTCATTTAGACCATGCAGCCTCTGTTGCAATAACTAGCACGATCAGGGTCTGTGTTTACTGTGTCTGTGCCTCTGCATATAACTCAAAGCTACAGCCATGGGAGGGTCGGCCGTTAGACATGAGCCCGGCTCCATAAATCTTCTTCAATTGTTTCCCGAAGTCTATCAGATTTTCCAACAAGCGGGATGGACAGTATATTTTGAAAGATTGGGTGAATTTGACCAGGAACAAGTTTTAGAGTTTGCACAAAACCTTCAAGGCGATTTTTCAGTGGTCCAAGGGGTTCGCATTTCAGTAACAGAGGAGGACATAGTTCAGGTATCAGGGTTGCCAGCTATTGGTACTCGCTGGTTCAGCAGAAAGCAGGTTGTTCTCAATGCGCAGCAAGAATTTCTTCGCCCAGATGAGCAAGTGGAACCCAGAGGCCGCGGGGTTAGTCTGCACTCACTTCCTCAACCATGGCCATCGGTGGCAGAGTTCATCAAACACTACTTAACGTGTGAAGGGCGTTACCAGGTAGTGTACAATCATGATTTTGTCTTGATGAATCATTTGAGAAATGGACGACTGATTAATATCCCCTATTATCTGCTTGGCTGTATTAGAAACATGTCTTATTATTGTAGACGCGCTAAATTCCCAATGTTATCCCTTACCCACCACCGTTTATGCCAGTTGTTGATACAGAGGGGTTCTGCTCAGCAAAATCCCCCTCTGCATATCCCACTCCCTGTTCCCCAGCTGCCTGAAATTCCTCAGTAGGCTCAAACGTCCCAACAACCCGAAAGTTCTCATGATACCCCGGAAATTCCTTATGAAGGACAACAGGACGATATTCCACATTCCCCAGTTGACCCAACCCCGAGATCACCCCATTTAGCAGAGTCAACTGTCCCCACTATTTCTGTCCCTAGTGACGACTCTCTAACACCCCCTTCCCCACCCACTTATAAAAAGAAGAGAACCCCAACAGTCTCAGTCTCCAGACGACGGACAAGGTCTACATTCCAAATTCTTACTTCTTCGGAAAGCCCTTTCCCCAGAAAAGAACCCTCCCCTTCAAAGAAAAGGAAAGGCAGTGATTTTGCTGCCTTCCTACCAAAAAGAAAAATGAAAATGACTGTTGAAACAGGACTCACCTCCATTTCCCCTGACCCTGCCACTATTCTATTAAAACCTTTATCCCCATCTCAAACCCCCCAACCCGTCTCGTCCGGAGGCACTGCCACACAAGAACCAGTGCCCCGGGATAATACGACATTGTTCACGGCTCAAGAAGTGACTGTCACACAAGAACCAGTCACTTACCCAGTGGCTGAAACACAAGAACCAGCCACTGTGGTACAAGAATACACCAAGCATGACGATAGTGGGAAATCAGCAGTAGCTGCCCCACAAGAACCAGCTACGACTGTGCATCAACAGACTACCCCAACAGAGTCAACCAGCGCACAGGGTTTACATACTATGACATCTCTATTGGAGGAGAATGAATTCCTGAAGTCTGAATTGGAAGCTTACAAGAATGAACTAACCATGGCTCGAGAGGCTTTTGAAAGAGAACTGAATCTCCATACGTTAGCACACGCAGCCTCAATGCAAAATACGGAGCCATGCAAGGAATACATGTGCCGGGAGTGTGGCAACATTTACCAGGATGCAGGCTACGAACTAGTTAAAATTCAATTATCTGAGGCATCTACATCAGCTGGAATAAAAGAGGGATGCCCTACTGCTCCACAAGAACCAATAGGGCTCTCTATAAAGCAAGAAAAAGAAATCGAACCTCAGATATCTCGTCCTTTGAAGGTTAATGCAGCCATTCAGACAGAGGAAACAACGTCCCAACCCACTACTTCTGATGCCAAGACACAGACCTTGCCATGGAATCAATTGGAACAGATAAACAAATGGAAGAAGCAATATGCTGAAGAACAAGATATAATATTACGCCAACATAAGTTACAATGGCAGAACCATGTATATGCCAACTGGGATAGTTGGGATCAAATGATGCAACAGCACAAGGACTCCAAAAAGGAAGCCAAGGAATCTAAGGCAAAGATAGCCTTGATGTTTTCATTAGTCCAGAAGTTGATGGCTACGCGCAAACCCTCTGTAAACTACTCTCTCTTTCTTTCTGAACGATTAGTTTATTTTCAATTAAAAGCAATAAAAAATGGCAGACCATATGAATTAATGACTTCAGAGAAATTTGTTGAGACCTTTAATGAGGCCCCCGAGAGTGACCAGCATTTGCTGTGCGAACTCTATCTTCATAATGAGGCCATTCCCGACAATAGAAGAGTTAATCTTATTCCAATTGCAGGAGATATACAAATAAGGGCATTTGTTTCATTTTTGTCTAACCAGCTCACTTGGCAAACTGCGTTCACTGCAAGCAGTCATAATGAGGAGAATAAACTCCTGTGGATTAGACCAGAGCCTTTAGGCCCAGCCATGTTCATAGCACAATATCATGAATTCTTACAGAAGCCAGGAATGCACGAGTATATGCAGCAATTACAGGCTTCAACACTTTCTAAGTGTCAACAGCACATTAGAGTAAAGGGTACTGCTGCATTGAAGGCCAATGATATGTTTTGGCAGCGGTCATGTAAAGAAAGACATGATTATCACCCTTTTAACCCTCACAATCTCCAAGCTGCATTATCCAGGGTCCCTAATTACATTGGTTGCATTCAACATTGTGGAGTAAACTGGATCGGGTATCATTTCCATTTTCCAATTTTATGGCTGCCTTCAGACAAATATCAATGTCATTACCAGTTGACTGACAGAGATGAAGCCTTGGCATGGCAACATTTGCAGAACAACAACGGATTCAGAGGACCTACAGATGCCACCTTCTCCAGCTACTGCTTGAGTAATTTGCATGCTCAGTCCCAGTACTCAGACTCTGATTCAGACTAGGGGTTGCCTGAGGACATGCAACATTTTTAGCTGGGGGGGATGTTAGGACTCCACTATGTATCATTTTTGCTATATACTTTGACACCATTTTACTCTTATAACCATGAACTCCATTATCATTTTCATCTACTTTATCCCAAGGTATATAAAAACCTCTTCTTTATTATATGTTTAATCTGTTTTACATTTAATTCCATAATACTCTTATATTTTATCATTAATTGAAGTGTATTGTTGCTAACACAAGTCCAAAGATCGCAGATAAGTTATATGCGTTGTTAGGAACAAGCGGCCGTTGCTGAAACAGCTGACTCAGTTGCTGAAACAGCCGTCAAGCACGCAAATCCCGTCATGCGTAATTTGCGATTCTGGAAGACCTTTTTGTGGAATAGTAGCAGCAGCATGAAGACACGGTTACCTGGATTATCCTGAAGATAGCATTCTTATTGTCTCTGTTGTAACAGTATCTTTTTTTTGGAAGAACAGAATAGTCCTGTTTTGGGAAAGAGAACATAATTGAGATAATGTAGATTCGCTCTCATGTAAATTGTAAAAGATGTCTCCTCTTTAAAAAGAGGAGACATCATCATTAGAGGGGGTCGGTTATTGTAAGCTACAGGAGGGTATTGTGTGAGAACTGGAGCTAGTCTCCATCTGTAATGTATCAGTTATTTTGACAGATGAATAAATTCTTCTTTTGAGCGTCCCAATTTAATTCTTTCCCCTCGGGAATCTTGTGAGAGGGAAAGGGCCCGCCTTCCTCACAAGATTCACCCCTTTGGTTCCTGTAATTTGTTTAATTCTTTGTGTGTTTTGCACTTCACTTTAATTCTGTTGTTGGACACTAGTTACACAGTTTAGTAATACTCTGTTTCTTTAGCACTACATGTATTGAATGCATTCACTCTTGATGGTATGAATGATTGATGTTGGGAAGTAGGTGCTGAAGATTCCTGCATAAAGGAATAGGGTCTTGCTCCCATTGATTGTTTTCCTTTGCCTGCAGTGTGATTAGGAACAAGAGAACAAGTGCTGAAGATTCCTGTTCATGGGAATAGGGTCTTGATCTCTTGGAGTTACCTTTCCTACTGTGTGATTAAGTGTCAGGCATCAGGTGCTGAAGTTCCTCATTAAGGAATAGGGTCCTGTTCCTGCTGTGGTTGATTGATTTCTTTCCTTGTAGATTGATCTTCCTTTGGTTGGATTGTAACTGCAACAGAGAAATTATTTCTGCTATAACTTAATTGACTTCAGCTTTGATTAAGTAGAGTGTGAATCAGTAGATTGGTGAGATTAATAATTGTATGTTCTTCTTTTACTACAACATTGTTTCTGCTTTTGAAATTGAGCATATCCAGTGCGTGATTATCTTTGAAATAAAAAGACCTCCTCGGGTTGACAATTTATGTGGAGCTTGAATTGTGAAAACAATTAAAGCAACCAACATTTTGGCGCCGTTGCCGGGGAAGGTAATTATAGATTTCAGAAGCATTCATCTTTTCTTTTTAAATGTGCAGATTGTATGAGAGGACGCGGAAACCAAAGAAAACTAACCGCACAGGTGGCAAAGGCTGGGGAGGACGAAAAACTTTTATTGACGAGATTGTATCAAAGGCTGAATCATCACAGAGATTAAGTTCTCGAAAATCAAAACTTCAGCACTCCCCTCAGTCGCCTATTTAGCTAAGAATGGCGAATCAACAAAAGACTGTTCCTCTAGGAAGATTATCAGGTATTACAGTGGACATTGAAGGGGTGCGCACTACTATTGATTTTGAAGTAATAGAAATTGTGGATGATAGTAACCCCTATCCTGCATTACTTGGATTGGATTGGGCATTTTCCAACATGACTATAATCAACTTAAAGAAGAGGAAAATGATATTTGAAAGAAACAATATGAGAGTGATCATTCCCTTGGATCCATCAGAAGGAGAAAGGTATACTGAACCAGTTAAAGAGGAGTACAACACAACTGATATAGATAAAATTTATTAGATGACAAAAAAAGAACAAGACTATGTTAACCCCACTAAAGGCAAGTTGAGTTGGGAGCACGACAATTTGTATGCTTCAAATTCAGTAGTAGAATTGGAAAATTGCAAAAACATGTTACATGAAGTATCTATGAGGCTATGTGCAAGAGTTAATAAATCTGTTCGCTGTATGACAACTGAGTTATGTGACTTACCTTTTTATGATGGGTTGGGTGGTATAAAGAATATGAAGAATATGAAGAATAAGTACCAAAGTGTCAAAGATTGTTAGCTCCGGATATAGCCCTAAGAGCTACTCCTGCTAGATGGTGGGGTACACATAAGAAGAATATAGGAACTTGGAAATAATTTCAAAGGTTGATATGGATAAGGTTTGGTAGGTAGAAACAGAGTTGGCAGATAAATATGATGGTCAAGATGATCGTAGAGAGCACTGTTACATAGTAATTTGTCACCATTGGTCACCGTCCCTATCGCCCCGTTTCCGTACGTTGGAGGACGCATTCCGGGACCTGTGAGCAGTGACATAACCTAAAAACACTTGCATTATGTTCCCCTGAGTATGTGCTTCATGTTCCCTGAAGACACCTTCTGCAAATTATCCCTGAAAAGTGCCCTTTTTCCATTGGCACAAGTCCACAGTGTCTTCCCCGCGCCAATCACTGAGATCCTCAAAAGGGGGTGCGACCATTGGCGCTCTGTCTTAGAACAACACCCGTGCCAACCAAGTTTGGTAATGATTTTTGACAAACGCGCGCCCATATGTTTTTTCCCTTCAGATCACAAAGTCTTTTGAGGATAAAATCCATCTGATAGAGGTCGAGAGTCATCATCTATCCTTGACATCTATCCACAGCGGCTTTTCAGAGATAATGTCAATCCACAATGGGTGTCCTGGTGCATTGAATCTTCCTCCCTTCTCCATCTATAAAAGTCTGTCCTCATGCATTAGACAAGCTAGTTTTTGAGTAATGCTAGTTGTGATTATGCTTGTCTTGAGTGATAGTAAGAGTCTTGAAGCATAGAGAGGTTATGCTGCCGGAAATCTGAGAGAGAAGAGGTCTATTGCAAGGCATATATAGCTGCTCGCCCAGCCAGAGGAGAGGTTCAACGTCAGAACCTTGGTTGTATCTTTCTCTGCCTATTATTCATTAATAAACGACTGCTGTTATGGTTCCAATCTCATTTTTTATTATGATGATGTCTAATTTATTTCCTTTCTGACTGAAATATAGTTGTACTTTGGTGGATTTTATGCTTGTATTCGCTTCGTTCTTTGCATGTGCAGGTGTCCGTTCGCGAGGATTGCAAGGATTGTGACCTGCTGGAGCAAGGGAACGGGAGTATCAACTCTGCTTCGACATTAGCGTTGGACTCCAGGTTGGTTCTCGTAATCCACTTTTCAGTATACAACTAGGAACTTGCATAGCAGCGTGAATTGATTGTTGCTAGACCCATTTTGGGCTAGTGGGATCGCCTCTGTCCGCAGAGGGGATTTACCTATCCAACAATTTGGCGACTCCACTGGGGAGAAGCTATTTGGAGTTTGTCTTGCATGTTAGTTTTCTCTTGCCTGCTTGAGTAAACGAGCTTTCTGGGTCAGTTTTAAAATTGCTATTTGCTGTTTGATCCGTCTGAGCACTGTCGGCCCGACCCTGGGTCGTTTTATTTATTTTTTAGGCCAGCAAACGTTGTTGGCGCGGTTTTTTATCTGACAGTCGCGCCAGTTGGCGCATGTTGCTTGACAGCGACTTGCGCCAATTGACTGTTAGCGCAAGTTGTAGGCTGACAGTCACGCCAGCCCTGTGAATTTTGCTTGTGTGTTTGTTGGAAGCTCTTTAAACTCAGATTTTTGTCTTTTTATATCCTTTGCAGCTTCTAGGAGTGTGTTCGACCTCTGTTTGACTGGTTTTGCCTTTATCCTTCAGTTGTTTGCTTATTTCTATCGACTTTGTATTCCAGCCCTAGAACATCTAGTGGCTTTGCATGTCGAGCCTTCTGTGGAAAGTTTCGGTTTTTCGATTTTCCAGTCAACATTTTGGTTATTTTCCACACCTATCTAGTGGTTGTTAAAGCTTGGTATAATATGCTTCGAGTGATTCACTTCTAGCTTGTTTGGATTTTGCTTGACTTCATTTGAACTTAGATCACATGGTTCATTGAAAGTCTTTGCGTTTTTCCTTGCTTGGACAGTTCATCTTGGTGTTTCAGAATTGGTTCTATTTCCATTGAGTGAATTTTGTTTGTTTATACTTGTGAATATCTCTTAAGATTTGTTTAAATGCATTATGCCATCTTAAAAGAAAGAAAAACAAAAGATCTTTTTGCATCATATTAGTTAGCATTTGTTGTTATTTGTTGCTTTTAAAAAGAAAAGGAAAAATTTTCATTTCTTGTTATTAGCTGCATTAGGATCTTTGTTGATTGCTTACTGATCATTTTGTTTGTGTAAAAATCTCAACTCTCCTGTAGATAGAATTCATTGAATGAAATGGTATAATTTTGGCATGTAGTTTGCATTTAGGAACTTTTGAGATATCACATACGGTAGGACCAAAAAACTGAAACATAATTGAAGATAAACTATAAAATAAACTGAATGAACCTAACAACGCATTGGAACATAACGCAAACATTCTAGAGGTCTAGGTTAGAGACGTGTTCCAGAGTCGTTAAACCTGGTAGCTTACCGTCGAGTGGTTGGGTGATTCCTCCACGGTGAAACGATAAGTGCCAGTACGGATTGTGCTCCCACGTACCGTCGAGTATACATTGGGAGACCCCTATAGGATTAAAACCTTTTATCCATAGGAAGCCGAGTTTGCCGCCTTACAAGCCGTAATGCACTGAACACAGCATTCGGGAAGATTGACTGCCGTACGGGAAGTCCTTGGTTTTCCTATGATTGCCAAGGTGTATAAGCAGTTTTACGGATTGTTTGGTAAACCTATTGCCTAGTTCTCCAGAGTAGTCACTTTTGATCCTTTTCGGACTCTCTAAAAGAAAAGGTGCCAGTGAGCGTCTTGTCACTTCGTGCTCATTAAATATTCGAAGGAGACTAGAGTCATCTTTTGTCCTTTTCTCGACTCTTAAAATATGAAAAGGTCAAGTTCAGTGTCTTAAAATTTATTTGCCCACGATAACATACTACCCGGTTAGATTTTGTTTGCGTTAGTCTGAGTAGGGTCTTGTCTCGTTAGATTACCTAGGGTTTTGTGAAGTACCATCCTGGCGGAATTACCAATTTCGTCTTCCGAGATACCGGTTGTGAGTGAAACTCTTTCTATTGTTCCAAGTATACAACCGCTCAATTCTCGTGCTCCAGGCGACGAGACTTACCAGTTTCATTGGAACCCTGTTTGGGAACCTTCTGAAAATGGTATCCCTTTTTGGGAATACACTTCTCCTCGGGTTCCACCACCACCATTTCCTTCCGACATGGAAGACACATCCCCTACTACGACTGACGAATCCGGTATGCCAGGTGGTGAAAATCCCACCGCAATGGTCTCTACACCTGTTAGTAGTACTCCTACTACTGAGAGACTACCTCCAGGTTATAGAGCAATAAGCCATGTTATGTCTTCTCCCTTTCCGACCTCCATTTGGTCACAACTCACTTTTTCCAACACGGAGCCTTTGACTCCACCAAATCGCAGTACATCTGTTACCTCAATCACAACCGCTCCAACGGTATCTGTAGCTTCTTCGACTCCTATGTTTAGTCGATCTTTCTTCGGAGGTTTTGATCCTACATCGAATGTCCCACCTGAAGGCCAATACGATCAGTATCTACCACCTTCTGGGTATTTGACGGGTCAACCGAATGTTGAGGTTTCAGTTCCATTGTCAATTGATTGGAGTTCCACCGTTTTTCATGGTGGTCAAGCTTCGTATGCACAACCTGACAAACCACCTCAGCAAAACCTACAAGGACAATCCTTTCAAGGAAATCCTTTTGCCTCTGGTGGCCCATTTTTCACCTCTCAACCTGCTGGTACCCCAGGTCAACCTTCTATTCAACAAGCTCAACCTGGTATCCAGCAAGGTTCGCCTACTGGACAAACTGGTCAATCATTTGTTAATCTAAATCAACCCAATGTCCAGTATGGTCCAATATCTGGACAAGTTACTCAACCACTTGGTCAGCCCACTGTCCAGTATACTCAACCTTCTGGGCAAGCCGGTCAGCCTCAAACACAGTTAGGCCAACCAACTACCCAGCCCACTCAGCCATCTAGTTTGTTAGGACAACCTTCAGCTGCGCAACAACAGCTCCAATCCCAGCAGGTAGGCCAACCTCAGTATCAGCAGGTACAACCTTCCGGGCAGGTAGGCCAACCTCAGTATTAGTAAGGTTATCCTTCTGGCCAGATAGCCCAACCTATAGGACAACCTACTGGCGCTGCTCAATCTGGTCCTTGGCCCCAAGCAGGACCCCAAAACCCATCTGGTCTTCAAACACAGGCTGGAGCTCAATCCCAAACATTTTATCAAACTCAGCCTGGTGCTCAAACTCAATTTGGAGTCCCACCACCGTATGGTTACCAGCAACCTCAAGGGCAACCTTTGTTTTCCCCATACCAGAATTACCAACAACTGCAGGCGAATCCTTTGCAGAATTATCAATAGCCATATGGCGCATCTGCAGCATCGTTTGGTAATCCTTATGCTGGGGGGAAAAATACAAATCCCTACGGCCAATACACTATGGGGCCAAATCCGTCTGGGCAAAACCCATGGGGGCAACCGCCACCTGGTTGGAACCCTGGTGCTCCATCCTACCAGCAGCCCCAGATGTCTTTCAATCCTCAATTACCATTCTTAGCGACTTTAGAATTACCGGATGTGTCCAAATTGACCAATGATCCTATTCTTCATAATCCTTATTGGCCTCCGGTTCCAACCAAAATTCCTGGTGACTGTCCAAAATTCGACGGTAAAGCTAATGAAGATCCACAAGCTCATGTCATGACTTATCACTTGTGGTGTTCATCCAATTCATGGCTTGATGATTCGATTCGGCTTCGCCTTTTTCAAAGGACTCTCACTGGCTCTGCCGCTAAGTGGTATATTGAGCTTAATTGTGGATCCTTTCAGGATTTCAACTCGTTGGCTATGGCATTTCTTACTCATTTTCAGTTACCCATTCGATACGAAACGGGTACACACCTCCTTACATCCTTAAGACAGACGACGGCTACGCATATCTCTGATCATATCCATGAATGGAGACGGCGTAGACGTATGATCAAATTTTGGATTCCCGACCAGCTTCTTACTGATTGGTTTACGACTTCGTTTGTTCCCCCAATAGCTCGGGACATTGCCATGGGGGCGTGTGTCACTGAAGAGCAAGCTATTGCGCACGCTCAGTACCTTGATTTAGTTTATTCTCAGTCAGGTACATTATATGATTATTTGCCTGATGCCCCAAGACCAGGAACATCTAAAGCCCTGCCAACACCAACAGTTGACGGTATTATTGGTTCGGTTAGTTCATCCTCAAAGAAAAATTCTGCGAACCCTGGGAAGCAAAAATCGACTGCTTCGAATGAACAACCTTCCCAGGTACCTCCTATTTCAAATGTCACTTCTGAGGTTAATGCCGTCCAATCCAATACGGAAAACAAGGCCTCAAAGGAAAAGAAGAAAGGGAAAGCGAAAAATAAACCAGAGCAACCTAAACAGGAAGCCTCTAAACCTCCGTCCGAGGACGGCGCCAAACGCAAACCCAAGTATCCTTGTCTTATCTGTGATGAGGATGACTATACCAAGGACTGCCCGAGGCGGTCCGAGGTTAGTCATTTGTTGAAAGGCGCTCCTGCGACTCCTGCGGTGCTCAAAGAACCCTTTCCCACCCAACAAACTCAAAAAACTCAAATGGTGGCTGACCCTTCTCAGCCTCCCTCTTCCTTCGGTTCTCAAGTGTTTATGGCTGGAACGATACCTATCAATATCAGTACTCGAACAAAAGATTATCTGCCATCTACCGGGAAGGAGCCTGAGATCCCCTCTAGCGCTCCACCGTTCAGTTCAGGTCCACTCCACATTGAGAGACCTACCACTGAGACGCCTCTTCGACCCCCTCCAAAAGGAGTACTCCGGAAATCTTCTTACAACCCGAATGCCCGTGCTGCACAACACTACAATATCGTTGAGGACTTAGCTCAAACTCCATCTGCTATGTCCGCATTAGAAGTTCTCCAGAGTTGCCCTTCTCAGAGGAAGTCCTTGCTATCCGCTATTGGTGGCATAGACCCGGCTGATTCGGATTTAATTACTTTTGACTTAGAACGCCATACCCAGAGACTGCCTCCCCAAATCGCCTTCCTTATACAGGTTATTATTGATTCCAAAACGATTCATCGTACAGTCATTGATGAAGGTGCCTCAACCTACATCATGTCTGTGGCCTGTTGGAAAGCTATTGGATCTCCAACGCTGAGCCAGTCTCCTACCACCTTGGAAGCTTTTGATGGCAGAGCATCCCGTCCTTATGGTATACTCCAACGTTTACCCATCTCTTTGGAAGGGAAGACGGTCGAGATGGAAGTGGAAGTTGTTGATGCTACTCTAACCTACAACCTCCTTCTCGGACGCAGCTGGATATACGCGATGCAAGCTGTCGCTTCATCTTTCTTTCGTATCATTTGTTTCCCTCATCAAGGGAAGATCGTTACCGTAGACCAGCTATCTTTCTTCGCTTCTTCTTCTGAAGGCAACATCCCTTTTGTGGAGCATACCTCCAAATTATCTGAGAGTCTGGGAGCCGGACTTTTCAAAGATCCCGCTCTTATGGGTGTTTTTCCGCTCCCCCCTCCAAACATCACTTCTGTCAATATGATCACTACTTGTTCTGATCCGTGGATCATTCCTCCCACAGACCAAGTAGATTCATGGGGCGACCGAATGCCGTTGAGTCCTGCCGAGCTCAACTATGTTGAAATCATTGCTGCATCGGCTCCCTCTTCTGAACTTATTCCATCCTCAGGGCTTCTAGAAGAGACTTCTTCAGATTCCTTGAAAGAAACATTTCTCTCCGATGAAGCCATTATTGAGACTATGTCTCTAGAGGAACCTCCTTGGCATGATTCTCACCATCATTCCTCATTTTTACCTGCCCCGCAGAATTTTCTCACTTGCCTCGAGCGGTTTGCTCCTTGTTTCCCATCACAAATCCTTCAAACGCCTATTCAGATTGATCAGGTATTTTCTGAAGGGAATATGGCGAACATTACGCAAACCCAACCCATCGACATCTCTGTCAAACCAGGGATTGTCGAGCATCTTCACATTGGAGTCACTTGTACTCCAGAGGAGATTCAACTTTATTCCAATCTTTTTCGCGAATTCCGTGATGTTTTCGCGTGGTCCTATGAATAAATGCCCGAAATTGATCCTAGTATAGTGGTGCATGAGATAATCACGTACCCAGGTGCTAAGCCTGTTCGTCAACGTTTACGCCCTGTACACCCCCGAAAGGCTGCAGCAATTAAGGCCGAGGTAGAGAAGCTTCTTAAAGCCGGTTTTATTTATCCTATTCCCCTCACAGATTGGGTTTCTAATATTGTACCTGTGACCAAAAAACAGGGTACAATCCGGGTTTGTGTCGATTATCGTGATATAAACCGAGCCTGTCCTAAAGATAATTTTCCCACACCATTCATTGATCAAATTATTGACGAGTGTGCCGGAAGTGAAATGTATTCTTTTATGGACGGTTTTTCTGGCTATAACCAGATCAATATTGCTCCCGCTGATCAACACAAAACTGCCTTTATCTGCCCATGGGGCACTTTTGCCTATAAGAAGCTCCCTTTCGGTCTTAAAAATGCCGGTGCTACCTTCCAGCGTGCAATGTCTTATGCGTTCCATGACATTCGACACATTGTACAGCCTTACCTGGATGATCTCCCTGCTCATTCTGCCAAACGTCAGGACCACCCTCAACACCTTCGCGAAATCTTTCTTCGCTGTCGATACTACAAAATTAGGCTTAATCCTCACAAATGTGTCTTCTGCGTTGAATCTGGCCGACTTCTCGGGTTTGTTGTTTCCCGAGAGGGCATCCGTTTGGATCCCCTTAAAGTCGAGGCTATAGTTAATCTTCCTCCCCCTGCTTCTTTACAACAACTACAAAGATTGCAGGGTAAAGCAAATTTTTTACGTCGTTTCGTTCCAAACTATGCCGAGGTGGCCAAAGGTTTTACACGATTACTAAAACGCGATGTCCCTTTTCATTGGGACACCATTGCTCAGGAATCTTTTGAGCGTCTCAAGGGTCTCCTTGTCTTCGCTACATTACTCCGTCCTCCGAATTATTATCGCGATTACACGCTGTATTTGGCCGCCGCCGACACCACTATCGGCATGGTTCTCGTTCAAGCTGACGACGATGGCACTGAACATGTTATCTATTATCTCAGCCGCAACCTTTTAGATACGGAAACTCGATATGCTTATGTCGAGAAGTTGGCTTTAGCCGTTGTTTGTGCTGTCCAACGTTTCCGTCATTATATCCTGCTGCGAACTACT
This sequence comes from Pinus tabuliformis, assembly GCA_031772625.1. NCBI lineage: Eukaryota > Viridiplantae > Streptophyta > Pinopsida > Pinales > Pinaceae > Pinus > Pinus tabuliformis. The sequence goes on along the minus strand of CM062804.1, from coordinate 68,835,467 downwards.
ACCGTGATTTCTGATTGCAACCCCATGACGTATATATTGTCACGCCAGTTGCTGGGGGGCAAATAATCAAAGTGGATTGTTATCCTCCAAGAGTTTGACTTGGAATTTACCACTACCAAGTCTAAGAAATCCCTTGTGTTTCTGAGTTAATTTGCTCTTTGCCATCTTCTTCCCCGACCTCTCATATAGAGGATCAAATTCCGGATGAAACTCTGTTCCTCATTAGCACCCTCGATCCATGGTACAGAGATATAATTACATATCTGCAAACGTCCTCCTTTCGCCCGGGTGTGTCCAAGGACGCTCGACGAAGGATTCGTCATCAATCTCAACCATACCGTATCATTGGAGATACATTATATCGTCTCGGCGCCGACTCTGTTCTCCGCCGTTGTCTTACACTCGACGAAGCTGAGCGGGTTTTGAATGACTGCCACTCCGGTGCCTGTGGCGGACATATGTCCGGATATGCTACTGCCCAAAAAATCCTTCGTGCTGGCTACTTTTGGCCCTCTATCTTCATGGATTGCATCCTTGCCGTCCGCTCTTGTCATGAGTGCCAGATATACCAGCGGAAGATGCGAGCGCCTCCTGCTCCATTGCACCCTGTGGTCTCCATCGACCCTTTTGCAAAATGGGGCATTGATTATATGACCTGTAACCCTCGCTCGGTCGGGGGGCATGGGTTTATTATCGTTGCCGTCGATTACTTTACTAAATGGGCCGAGGCGATGCCTACATTGATCGAAGACGGTCACACAACAGCGCAATTTTTGTTTAATCATGTTATTTCGCGATTCAACGTCCCTCAAGCCATCGTCACTGATCACGGGAAGCATTTCCGTAATCATATGATGTCGGAATTAACAACCCAGCTAGGCTTACAGCACGATAGTTCAACTCCATACTACCCTCAGTCCAATGGTCAAGTTGAAGCTATCAATAAGATCTTGGTTACAATGCTTCAACGTATCGTTGGCGTGCATAAGTCTAACTGGCATTTGATGTTGTTCCCTGCCTTGTGGGCCTACCGAACCTCTGTGAAGGATGCCACTGGTTTCACTCCATTTCAACTAGTTTATGGACTAGAGGCTACCCTTCCAATCGAATGTGAAATCCCTTCATTAAAATTAGCTATCGAGCTACTTCCCAACACCACTCCATTAGAAGAACGCCTTCTTTACTTAGAACGGCTAGATGAGACTCGTCGCCTGGCCTCTTTGGCCATCGAAACGCAAAAGAAGCGAGTCAAGACTCACTTCGATCAGACCGTACGCCCACGTTCTTTTGTTGAGGGAGACTTAGTCTTGCTCTACGATCAAGCAAAAGATAAGCTAGGAGCAGGAAAGCTCGAGTCTATGTGGCTAGGCCCTTACATTGTCAAGAAAGTTCTGCAGAAAGGGGCCTACGAGCTGATTGATTATGAAGGAAACCCTCTTGGAAAGCCCCGAAATGGGCTTTATTTGAAAAAGTACTATGCGTGATGCTGGTACATTTTATTTTGTACATACATGTACTCTAGCAAGTGTGTTGTGTGTGTGTGTGTCAGTTTTAAAGGCATAACTACCACTTATTGTGTTTTTCTCTTCTTGTGCAGATGTCATATGCACCTTATGTTGGTTTCGCTGATGGTGCCTGCCGCAGTACTCGTAGTTTGTCCTCTGCGGCGTGGGTGATCTACGATCCTCATGGCGAGCTGATAGATTGTCAGGGTGTGTGTTTAGGTCGTACTACTAACAATGTCGCCGAATACTGTGCTGTAATCGAGCTACTTGCTAAAGCAATTAATTTCGGCATTCGTGCATTGGTAGTGAACCTGGACTCTCAACTTGTCGTCCACCAGCTCAACGGGCAATATTCCGTCAGAAACCATCATATTCTAAGGTTGTATTTACGTGCAAGATTGTTAGAAAGGAATTTTGATTTTATCACATATCAACATGTTCCACGACAATTAAACACATTATCTGATGCATTGGCCAATCATGTATTAGATAGACATTTGCGTAATTTGTAACCAGAACAGTATACAAGCAAGCACATGAAAACACAATAATAAACCATAGGCATATGTATATATATACGTGTGAGTCATAATGTTTGCGCCACGCGCATTACATAATCCAAAAAATAATACATGTCCAAATCTCATACGGCCGCTGACAACATGTCTCTAAAAAATATGCAAAAATGAAACCTAGGCGTCTAATCACGGTGATGCTCATGATAGCATGTCACCGCTCGCACCACACGTCTCAACAGACGATGGACGCGAGTAGATACTCCCACCGTGTGCCTCTGATACGCTTTGGGCATGTCTGCCAATCTGCCATAATCTGGGATCCCTCGAGTAAGTGCCTCGAGGTTCTGTACTAGATCATCATCCGCATCACCCTCTACCTGAGGGTCGGCAGCAGGTGCCCTCCGTGCTATGTGAGACAAGTCAGCTGGTGTTTCTGCACCAACATCTGCATACATATATCTGTTGTCAGAGACTGGCATGTATTACAAAAAAACTTAAATACATAAAAACATCAAAAACACAAAGAGTTCTTACCTAGATCCTCGTCCCAGTCTTCTCCCGTAGGCAATGGGAGATCTGGATCTCCAGTAAAATCAGTGCCCGCATAGGGCCAGTCCTCCACGACGATCATCTGGTGACGGAGCCAAATGAAGAACTCGGGCCTCCAGGCCATCTGCTGGCCCCCTCCTGCTCTGGGCATGAGTGCTGCCCATCGAGCCAACCTCGGCTCCCGTGGCACTGGATCTACCACTAGACCTCCCTGGACCCGGAATATCGGTAGTCGCTCCAGGAAAAATGATACCACGATGGACCCATATCCGAACTGTTTGTTGCCACGCTTACATTTGGTAAGCTGTCTCTTGATATTTGTCGTCACTGCCGTGGCCCAATCAAACAGTGTAGGTTGGAGACACTCAGTTGCCAGTAGCAAGTGATTCTTGCTGGCTTCGTGGGGCGCCTGTACCCCAGCCGTCCGTGTGATAGTGAATAATATCACTCGTGGCACTAGGTCGGGGATCATAACAATATCTACTTTGGCACTGTTTGATCCAAACTATGCCCCAGGACAAACTCGTTCCATCACCTCTCCCATCTTTTCCCCGGAGGGCCTACTACCAATCAAGATGGGCCATGCACCCCTCCGTGATAGCCCAGTAATAAAGTAGACATCGGAAACATCTAACTCCAATGTCTGGTCTTTCAAGCGGAATACCTGATCCTCCGTGTCCCAAGCATCCACGATGAATCGCAGAACTCAGGTTGAGCAAGTAAATACGAGGTGAGGAAGAATTTCTTCAAGCCACAGTCTCTCAAAGCATCCATGCATGCATCATCCTCCAATGCCATGGCATCTATGGCCTCATGTTCCGTTTCTCTCCATTCTACAACCATTCTGACCAATCCCTGCAACCAAAAAACCGAAGATGTCATCATTAGATCAATGGTGAAACCAAAAATCAAGAAAAATTGCAGGTTCAACGGTCAAAATCATGTGCAAAATTGGTTCGCGCGGTTGGCGCGACTGTTTTCAAAACAGTCACGAAAATGTCGCGCCTCCTTTTAGGAAAATAGTCCCATTGGCGCGAACCCGTGCGGGAAACTCGCGCCAATGGGTGCAACCCTAGTTTTTGCAATCCCCCTTGCAGAGGATCATTCTGTGGATGGAAAACTAAAGAAATGGAATAAAAATGAAGCTAAGGATGAGGCCTCTTACTTGCTTCAGACGACGACTCGAATGCTCTCCTGGATTGATCGCAATCAGCAGTTGAACTTTGCACCCAAAACCCTCCAATGGTAAACTCACAAGGTGAAAAGTGAAAAGTAAATTTATTTTTTACCATTTCACTATTTATAGCATTTTTTGACCTAGAAATACATTAAAAATGATATTTTTTGAGTATTTTCGGAATATATTTATGTCAATGTGGGTTTTACGCTGTTTTTGTGTGATGACAGGGGTTGGTGCAACTCAAGCAATGAAACGAGCTCATTTTTCTACTTTTTCAGGCTCAGTAAAATAAATGAAAAGGTTGCTTTAAGGTCCGCTTTTAGCTCTTTTTCTAACCATTTAAAGAGGAAAAGATTGCCGAGTTACTCCTCTTGACTCGTTAAACGTTAATAAGGGGCAGTCGTTTTAAGTTCTTTTTGTCGATCGTTAAAACATAAAAAGATTACCGGGTTTTTGTCGTTTCAAACTCGTTAATGGTCACGAAGCGACGTGATTTTGACCGCTTTTTTACTTTTTCAGGTTGGAATCACTATTTATGAAAAGTACTCCTCGATCGTAATGGTCAGGCGGTTCTTTCGAGCATTGTTTTATACTTTTTCGGGCTCGAGAGACACAACTTTACGAAAAAGGACACCCCTGGAGTTTCCTTTTCTGCTGTCTTTTCAAACTCTCTAAACATGAAAAGATGCCGAGTTCTTCCTTTGTCAGACTCGCTAAAACCTGATGACAACGGATTTTGTCGAAATGACGCGCCACAAGCATATGCTATCCCCATCAAGCTTGTTAAAAATAATTGGGGTACTTGCCAGAAATGGCGGGGGGGGGGGAAAGAAAATTTTGGAACCATAATTATTGTCGTGTCGACAATATGTCGCTCTTGAACATGGCACTTGTCTGCTTTCGTGTCTGGGTGGGGATATCTCATTTCACTTTTCACTGGCCTCTGTGGATTTGGGTAATCCTGTTTGACCTCTCATCTGCTCATTGCCTCGTCACCATGACCTCTGATCCATTGATGTCAAATAATGCCAATTCCACTGTCGTGCCGCCGATATGTTCAAGAGAAGTTGACCTTTGAAAAGAAACGACCTCCATCTGATAGTTCACATGATCTTGATCCACAACATTATCTCTTTGTCTCGTGTCGATGATGTGGGAAACGTTATGGCCCACCTTCGATCAAGGTCACTTCCTGTCGACTTCAGCTCATTATCCAGGAAGCTGATCTAGAGACTCCCTTTCGGTGCCTTGGAGCCTGCATGCCTCAATGGTAGGTTCTTCGTGTTCGACGTGAGGTTTTCATCATTGGCCTCCGATCGGATGATTCTACGGGTGTTCGACGCCAGCTCATTAATTCGCACGCCGTAGATTGTACCTATAGTACCTTGAGGGCCATTGTCATTATTGGTGGTACCTCTCGCATCTGTTAACATTTTCCAATATTGACTGGTAATCAGACGATGTTCATGCATGTTCGATTTCAGCTCATATATTCGCATGCTTGAACTTGTACTTTTGTTCGGGTCGAGATGGAGCGCAAGACCTTGGATTGTGTCTGTTGTAATCCAGGCGTGATTCTTGATACATGACTCATTCACTGGATGGCTGCGACCATGCCTGAGTCAATTCATTGATCCTAACCAGATGGCTGCGTCCATACTATGGATCTAGATTATTTATGTACTCTCTTATGGATGGCTGCGACCATACCACGTACATCATGTAATTGAACTATCAGTCGTATCTCTCAATGCAGATCCTCAGCGGCAGCTATATGTGTTCTTGTAAAGCATTTCACCCCTCTCTCTCTCTCGGGCCTCATGCTTTAGGGGGCATCTGTTACACAGTAATTTGTCACCATTGGTCACCGTCCCTATCACCCCGTTTCTGTACGTTGGAGGACGCATTCCGGGACCTGTGAGCAGTGACATAACCTAAAAACACTTGCATTATGTTCCCCTGAGTATGTGCTTCATGTTCCCTGAAGACACCTTCTGCAAATTATCCCTGAAAAGTGCCCTTTTTCCATTGGCGCAAGTCCACAGTGTCTTCCCAGCGCCAATCACTGAGATCCTCAAAAGGGGGTGCGACCATTGGCGCTCTGTCTTAGAAAAACACCCGCGCCAACCAAGTTTGGTAATGATTTTTGACAAACGCGCGCCCATATGTTTTTTCCCTTCAGATCACGAAGTCTTTTGAGGATAAAATCCATCTGATAGAGGTCGAGAGTCATCATCTATCCTTGACATCTATCCACAGCGGCTTTTCAGAGATAATGTCAATCCACAATGGGTGTCCTGGTGCATTGAATCTTCCTCCCTTCTCCATCTATAAAAGTCTGTCCTCATGCATTAGACAAGCTAGTTTTTGAGTAATGCTAGTTGTGATTATGCTTGTCTTGAGTGATAGTAAGAGTATTGAAGCATAGAGAGGTTATGCTGCCGGAAATATGAGAGAGAAGAGGTCTATTGCAAGGCATATATAGCTGCTCGCCCAGCCAGAGGAGGGGTTCAACGTCAGAACCTTGGTTGTATCTTCCTCTGCCTATTATTCATTAATAAACGACTGCTGTTATGGTTCCAATCTCATTGTTTATTATGATGATGTCTGATTTATTTCCTTTCTGACTGAAATATAGTTGTACTTTGGTGGATTTTATGCTTGTATTCGCTTCGTTCTTTGCATGTGCAGGTATCCGTTCGCGAGGATCGCAAGGATTGTGACCTGCTGGAGCAAGGGAACGGGAGTATCAACTCTGCTTCGACATTAGCATTGGACTCCAGGTTGGTTCTCGTAATCCACTTTTCAGTATACAACTAGGAACTTGCATAACAGTGTGAATTGATTGTTGCTAGACCCATTTTGGGCTAGTGGGATCACCTCTGTCCGCAGATGGGATTTACCTATCCAACAAGAACATCCAGCTTTGCATAACAACATGGAAGGAGATTCCACTAGAAGAATGGGTGCATGGGTTCATCCATACATTGGAGACAATTCCTCAAAACTGGTACCTAGAAGCAAAACTTTGACATGTTACTGTGAACTGGGAAGAGATGGTTGATGGGTTTATATTGACATTTCGTTTTGAAGATGATTTTCCATATATAGAGTCAAAAAAAATATTTTTGATAATGAAATTCCACTCACTTGGCAGAGTGATTGGGCTGCACAACTACAAAATGTACTGGAATGCTACGACATCACTGCTAAAGAAGATGAAGACCCTCACAATATTGACATAGTAGAATTTGAAGGCTACCTTAAAGTGAATGGACCTGAGTTAGAAATGCCTGGTATAACACTTAAGCCATTGAGGACAAATAAGGTGCATGTTGGTATCTAAATTTGATTGATATTCCACTTCAAATTCATCTTTTAACCATCATTCTTGGCCATTTAACCTTTACTATTCAACAATAATCCTTAGAAGCTAAGTCATATGTTGTCATTTTCGTTATTTTAAGCTTGGGATTAATATTTGAATTTTCATATTTAAATGACATTTTTCAGAAAAATCACAGGAAGTTGTAACATCCTATGATTGCTTTATTGATTGACATGTTGTAGCATAGGTGGGCAAATTCAAAGACTATGGGCATAAAGTACAATTTACAAGGATGGTGAAACAACTATTCGTTTTCGGTTTTGGAGAAAATAAGTGTCCAGTCAAAGTTGGTCAAACCCAACCACTTCATTACTTTTTCCTGATTTTTGTGCACAAGATATTTTCCAGTTTTAGAATTTTTGCATAAATGGAGGAACAGACCTAAATTAGACCTCCTTAGGATGTAATTAATAGAATATTGTTAGTATTAGATGGAGAAACAATAGTTGTTTTTGTTAGAAGATTCACGATAAATAACCCATATGGGAAAACTATGTTTTAGAATGGTTTTTATGAACATATGAGAAGACAGCTTGTGTATCTTTGATTCCAAACTTAATACAAACTTCTTCAACAATTTTATGTCTCAAGATTTAGTAGCTATACTCTTCTAAATCATCTCCTAGTGTGCTTGTGGAGTGCTGAAGGGCCCTCATCACTTTGCTGGTACACTTTATCTTTACTCTGTTTTTCCTACTAGCTGCAAATTCGAATTTAGCAGTTAATCATTTCATGTTCAGAGTTAAAGTTATGTTAGCAGAATTATTAGTTAAAGAGAATTTGAATTTGTTGTGAATAGTGTAAGGACCACATCCAGACTATATACATATCTTTTTTTTTTTTAAATCACAACAAAATGCAACTAGAAGAGAAACACATTAGGAATTCATTTCAAGAAACATATCATAACATTTACATACATTTAACTAAGACCAAAATAGTATTGCAACACATATGTACCGTTCACCAGAAGACGAGACTCCGTTTGCTTTGCTGTTGCTAGTATTCCCTTGTTGTCGGTCACCTCCGTGAATGAATGGCGATGTACTTGATCCGAATGCGATGACCCACCGGTTAACCTCCCAGCCTACTCCTTGGGTACTCTTCTTCCCCGCGGACCCCCGAGCTGCAATGGGGTTGTACAATGGAGAATTGCAATAGCTGGTAGAGGAGAGCACTCCTTGGCTCAAGAGTCCCCTCTCTAAAATCCTCTACCTCACCAAACTCACTATAGGATCGTAATCACTGCTTTGACATCATCTCATCCATCCAACAATAGGGTTCCCAAAACGTCCCTTCTCCCATGGCTTGCCCCTTCTTTTATAAGAGTCCTCATAGATGACACTTGGCATGTCATGCATAATTATATTTTTTTTAATTCAATAGCTTGATTATTCACCTACCCATGTGTCACTCTCTCATCAAGGGTCACCCAAAATTATTTACTTAACTTTTTATTTAAAACTAATATTTTCCTCACCTCACAAGATTCCTATTTCTTCTCCTAGTTGTCTCTTTATCCCCCCCCTTTTATTCCTTAAATTGTGTTCATTACTTGAAGTCAATTAATGAGTCAAGATTTTATCCCCAATCTGCTCCCTAATTTAACTCAGGTTATCTCTTAGATGTATATTCTTATCTTGGTTGTTTCCACATGGAGCTTCTCTACATTTCTCTAAATTTAATTTATTATTCTTATTTTAATTCACCTTCCTCTTTTCTTAATTAGGTTTAATTAGTTTAGGATTAATCTTTATCCTTACAATTATGTTTGTATTTCCCCTTTTACCTAATTAAACCACATAATCTACCTAGTATTTTCCAACATGGGAAGGGAAGAGTTTTTAAGGTACTCTATTTTATTTTTTTCCTATGATCCTCCTTATTCCAAGTTTTATTTTTGATTTAATTACCTTGGTTTCTAATCATCATTTACCCTTGATGTGAATTTACCTAGTTTTCATTCCTTGCTTATATTTATTTATTATTATTTATTTTTAATGATTCCAAGGGTGCCAAGTTTGGTTGTGCCCTTCAAGAACTTCCCTAGAAGTTCCAAGGGTGCCACACCTAATAGTTTATTTGTGATGCCAAGGGTGCCAAGTTGGTCGTGCCCTTCAAGAAATTCCCCTGAAGTTCCAAGGGTACCACACCACTTGCCCTTCAAGCATCCAGTGACTACGAGGGGAAATTATAGTGCAACGTCACAGACCACTGTCATATCTTGTGTTGCCTACTATAGTGAGACTAATGGTGTCGGGGATCAAGGAATCTGTCTTGATGCACGCCCCCCGGTAAAATCCCCATGAGCGACCCAACTTTGGGACCCGCCCTCATGGCATCGTGATCTTCAAGGCGAAGGTGTTTTAACCTTTCCAGCCCAAGTCACGGCGGGAGTGCTAGTGGGTGAGATCAGGGACACTGTCCCACCCCTCCCATGTAGTTCCATCCACTTGTACAACCCCATCACCCATATGTGAGTCATTCGGCCAAGCAACTAATCTATGCCTGCAACCACTAACATATCATCAGAATATAGATAAACATATACAACAGGTTTCAAAATTGACTTAGAAATTCAAAGATAAAATAATATAATTTTTCATCAAACCAGGTGTCTTTAACTCGTCATATGCGAGTGCCTCTGGTGGTTTCCTACCATACTCAATAATCATCAGTAACAAGGTTTCTCAGTGTTAGCCATTGTCATAATAACATTATCGCCATCACCTAGTCATTCACGTCATTGTTCATTGTGAACCAGAACTAATGCAAGTAGGTAACATAGGGGACACATCCATCATGGCTAGCATCATCATAACATTAATGGAACCATACATATAGATCAAAGCTATTATCATTATAACATCAATAGAAAACATGTCTATCCTTTACTACTATCACCATCATGATATCAATAGAGAGTACACATAACCATTAATTATATCGTAATCATAATATTAATAGAGAACATTCATAACAATCACATTTACTAATAATAGAGTCACGTTTCTGGATCCTCAACCTGAGTTCCCCAAAGAATAAAGTATCTAAGATAATGTCATATTAGGGTCAAGAAACTAGAGTGGGCACTACATACACCCCCTCTTAACAATGGACTTCGTCCCGAAGTCCTTAGAACGTAAAGGAGAAACCACAACACATAATCTTAGGAACCCTTCCTAAAACTCTTGCCAACCTTCTGGTGGGCAGGTTATAATTTTCCCAAGGTATCTATACCACGAATTCCGTTGTAAGTAAAGGACTATATCTGTGATCATTGCAACCCATAATTATTTATGTATTAAGAAACAACAAAACAAGAAGCAGGACAATCACAATCAATATTCATCTCATGGTACAAATTAATATATGATGCATTCAGCCAAGTAAAGTCATTCACACACTGTACTCCTGTAGCTTCCAATTATAGTAGTTCATTTCAAACTACGTCTATATGACCCTATAAGTGACAATGTCGGGAATAATATGTAACAAAAAGTGATTTTTATGCTCACCATTGCATCTGTCAAAGTTCATTGTCATAAATGTTGCAATAATATTGCCGTATAAGAAAAGAGCATACAATTATTATTATTATTATTTTTTTAATGGTTGCGAATGAATTTCCGATCCTATTTCAAGATTGAAAAGAAAAGTCTCTTTTCAAGCTAATATACGGTATTGATAATATATAGAGGTATTGCTTGAGTATCAAAACTCACTCGAGCAATGTATGAGACCCTTAAAACAAGCTCTTGCTTGGTTGTATATTTCACCATTTTTATGCTTTCACCTAAATTTTCCAAAGTGGAGAACTTATGGGACACAGGTCTCAAGTTCAATTCTTACTGATGATAGAAGGTACTCTTGCAGCAGTCTAGTCAACTACGTGAAATAGTTGCTTAATTTAATTTATTTACTGGCGTAAGACTTATTGATCACTATCTACTGAATATTTGGCCAAATTATTTCTGAATACTTCAATAAAAGTAAGGGGAATTTTCAATAAGATATGTAGTGTTTAAGGAATAGCTCCTATGAGTTCAGCCAACCAAGAAACATCACACATTAATTGATTACTGATAATATCCTTGTTACCCCAACTAGTAAGTGACGATGCTAGTGTCTCAACTGGTTAGAGATGATGTGACACATGACCTAACAATTGAAGGATCTAATCATGCAGTTGATAATATATCGAGCATTGAATTGAGAGATAAACGAGAATACTCTAAATAAGGAACTTATGCCAATTAAACGAAAAGCATACTTCCCAATCCAAGGAAGTTGTCTTCTATTTGCAAAGGTGGGAAAATTTTATTTTAGCTACATAGAAACTATCAAGATGAGTCAAATTGATTATAACACCTACCGCGCCTCACCTATAAAGAAAGAGATAGTGACATCCCCTGCTATCACTAAGGTTCATCCCAAAAGGAAAATCATAGCCTATATACATTTTTTTTTTAAACCTATCTATATTATACCGAGGTAAACTCAGGTTTAATTCAAAAATTCAAAACCATACCATTAAATTAACCATTCAGAATAATTGATTTTTCTTTGGTCATAAAATTATACCAACAATCTGATTTTTTTTTTGCCATAAAATTATACCAACAATCTAATGTATGGATTGATTTTTTTTTACTTTAATCGTAAGATTACCCAAACCCAACCAATGTCATGTATTCAAACCAAAGTGAAAATCAATGCCTTTGATCTCTTTAAACTAAAACTGCGCTTGTAAAATATGAATAAACTTATGTTGAAAATGATCAAAGCTTTATACATTTAACAAAATCAATGTTAATGATTTTTAAACGAAGCCCTTTTTAATCAAATGGAATATCGATGATTGTTGTGTTAAACATAACTATAGAAATCTCTTGTGACTATCGAACCATACAAGGTTGTTGACACCTTGATTGGGAGAAAAGAACATCGCTCATAAAATGGGATAAAGTTATTACAAATATGCCACATTTTCTAATGATTAATGACACATTCCCATGCCATGAGTTACCATGCATTGTTATCACATTGAGGTCCTAGATGGATGGAAAATTAACATGTGGAAAATATCAAAGGATAACAAGTATCGAGTTGATATCAAATCTTGTAAGGGTCAAGTGAATGTGATGGGAAGACAAAAATTATGCCAAATAATATTATGCATATGATCACACACAACAATGAAAGCTTCACCTTCGGCCCTATCTATCACGAAAATAAAATTGTGATTGTCATAAAAGCACGTGCTTGATATGAATGTCCGAAGGCAAGGCTATCATGCACAATGCAAAGTGTGGATTCCAAACAAAACACAATGTATCATATCAGTTCAAGAAATGTTGTAGGATCACGCACGTTGAGACCGATTTAAAGGTTCCACCAAATCCGTAGCAAATACTTTGAAATTAATTTTGGGTAACTTTAATTCTAAAATACAATGACAAAGATAAGGAGAGTTGTCGTGAAATTCGTTTTTTAAACGAAAATGGTTGGACATCATTTCAGTTTGTTTTTATTATATGTATATATATGTACTTACTGTTGATACCCTATGGCTTTCGAGCTTGTAGCTGCTCACTTTCAAATTAAACTCTAAGGATGTAATATTCAATCGATTTTGAAATAAAATTTCAACCTGAAAACTATGTTGAAACCATTGCATTCAACTATGTATATGAGTATGACACTGACAAAGAAATGGTAGCAGCAGGCCCAAAGGCTGCTAGCAGACAATGCAGAAAGAACAATCCATATACAACAGAAGGTGGACTATAACAGAAATTCCATCCAGAGCCCCCACTACTGGATTTTCTTTGCAACTATGATTACAAAATGACTGAAAAGGGATGAGATTGTCCTTGATCTTATTTGGGAAAAGATGGTTAAAGAGAAAGGGAGCTTGAGTGAGCTTCTAATTGCAAAGCTATGAATGGTACTCAGATTATGTCATTTCACAAGAAGAAGATAGGCTTGGGCCAAGGCCCAAAATACAAGCCTCAAGACACAATGTAAATCTAAACTTTAAAGTGTTTTTTTTTTTTTTTTTTTGAGGCAATGTCACAATCATATGTTTTCTATGGTTATGCTGAAGAATCTTCATGTACCAAGAGTAGGTCATAACAGCTCTGAGAAAACTCTTGCTCAATTTGGTTGCTACTTAAGAGTACTACCTCCTTTAAAAAGGATTTGCAATGAACATTCTATCAGCAGTTTTCTCGTGGTATGACAATGAAGAAATCTAGAATCTAAATTCAGCATAGGTCACAAATCTCATTAGCAATTTTATATCGCTGTCCAAATATGAATGATGCCCTGGAGTTGATTGTGGATGTTTCTATCTGAATCGAAAATATTGGTGCTCTGAGAGAATACCAAAGTACCTAATTTAATTTTTTTCATTTGTTTTGCATATTAATTATCGGTCTTTTAGCTCCAGATGCTCATTTGATTAGGGTTAAACAGATGCGGTTCAATTTTTGTATTCACTACTATTTTACCGTATAAAATGCATATGGTTTTAGAGGGAAGGTATTTTAATTTCAGAGAAAATTTTAAATCGTTTTGAGCAAGCCTTACTCAGCAGTTAAGTTGGAAAGCAAGGCACAACACAGAGACTCAAAACATATTGTGGTTTTAAAAATTGCTATAAGACAATTAAAATTTAAAATGGACACGATGAACCATCAGATGGACGAGAAATTGAATTGAAGAACTGAACTCGTACTGGAGACGAAAATTTGTTAGGAATGGAAATTAAATACCATTTGTTCACTAAACATTAAAACAATTGTTCTTAGTACGGGGAACAATAAGTCTACTAACGACATACTGAAACCTATAGAGAAGTGCCCCCTTTCAAAGCACGTTCCCATAGAATGGTAATGGGGACACCATAACGAAAGTTGATCCGGGCACCCAGATGCCTTTGAAAACAACTACTACATAAATCTCCAAAATGAAATGGGTCTATTGCAGTCAGATCAAGAACCGCTTAGGACAACTAGGGCAAACACCATTTTTATTGTGAATGACTACGATAGTGGTCAGACCATTTTTTTTTTTTTTTTTGTTCTCCAACTCTATGATTCACTTGGAAACATAAATCCTCTAATGGGAAAAAGTGGAGAAATTTGTCTGAATTGTAGGAAGGCTAAAGTCTAGACAATCTCAGTCTCGTTTTGTTTCATATGTTTCTAATTTTCTCAAAGACATAGCAGTATCAAAATAAAAGCTGCAAAGGGAACTAAGTGCTCTTTGTAACATAATGCATGTCAATAAAATATAGACAACAATTATTAATAAATCTAATTTGGGAAAACATACAATTACATTTGCATCAATCTTCTTTGATCTATCTTATAATTGAAATGCGCATAAAATATCTCATAACTGTGTCACAAAGATAGGGATGAATATTACAGATAATAAACTCTTCCATGCCAAACACACTTATGGAGCCTCAACTCAGCTCTCACAACAGGGATAAGCTAGGGATGCTTCTAGTCAAAAGCAGATGTGATCCTTCAATAACTTGTGAATCTCAGCTTACTGCTCAACTCAAGAACATACACCATTAGTGAAAAACTCTTAGAATCCCACACCTCGAGATAGATTACAAAGCACACACACCCAAATTACTCTTGCTCTAATCCCTATGAGGGTTATTGGCGTCTTCTAGTTCTGTGCATAAAAGGGACTAAACTCATTCTCCTCTCACCTAGATTATGCGATCTCATAAATGTTATCGAATCTCATTCTCCTCTTTAAGCACTGAATTTCAACTAGCAGAATATTGTGACCCAAAACTGTAAATATGCATATAAATTGATGTATCGTGCATGCTATTTGTTGTTGTTCTGTTCTCAGTTAGGACTCTAAACTGAGAATACCGATACACTTTATTGCTGTCCTGTGCTTAAGGTTTATTCAAATGTTACCATCAGAGACATTTGCCCACGCTCTTAAACGAGGGTCTGGACAAAGCCCATAAACTCGAATTTAGAGTCAGAAGACTAAGGGCAGTCATGGTGCCGAAACTGAAGTGATCTCGGGGACAGTGGCTATTACGAGATATGGAAGAATGGGATAGTAGAGGATGCGCAGCAACAGTTTGACAGAATGCTTGAACGTAATGTAGTTTCATGGACCACGCTGATTGCAGGGTATGCCTAGAGTGGCTGTATTGAGCTTGCTTGCCAATTGTTTGAGGAAATGCCTCAATGAATATGGTCTCATGGGGTGCTATGATTGCGGGATATTGGCAAAATGGGAGGACCGAGGATGCTACCGGACTATTCAGCTCAATGCCTGAGTGAAATATTCCCTCGTGGAATGCAATGATCACAGGATATGCACAGGAGAAAAGAATAGAATATGAGACAAATTGGGTTTCCTGCATACTCTGGTCACCGAATTTACGGAAAGTCTTCAAACCTCTTCTCATTTCGGTCCAACATGTGCGAAGGAGCGACTTCAAAGATTCAGCACCTCTATAAGCCATCTGCAGAGTTTGCCGTGTTCGATCAGTGGACTCGTTCGATGTGAATATGAGCTCCGTCAAGCATGCGGTGCAGACCCTTACGTTGGCACCCAGATTAGGTCTGATGCTTGAGCATAACAACCAAGTTGATTGTTACAGAGAAAGGAATGCAACTGGAGGAATAGCTCAGGATAAGAGTACTGGTGGTGGTTGAATATTTCCACGAGGATACCCCAGTTTGCCCACGGAATACTTTGGTGTAAGTATATACTCTCATAGATTTATGAGCTGAGTCTGCCAAGATATTTCAGCAGAAGCTATTTCTTGATTAATCTTAAGAATCGCTATGATTATAATTTTTACGTTAGGACTGAATTTTAATGCACAGAAAATAAAACGCAATGCCTGGTTGGAAGCCCTAAATGGTATTGGGGAAATATGGGGAATATGAGGTTTCTGATGAGCAAATCCATTACAACTTTTGTTTAGAGAGCAAACAGAGAAAATGATAAATGCATTCCTAGGATTTAAAGTAAATACGTGAGGCAGAGAGGCAGCATAATCTTCACATGACGAGGCAAATGAGCCACGGCCTCTGATTTCTCCCTGGGCATTCTTAACATTACCACGCAAACGAGCTAACATCTCGGGCATGCCCACCTCACACTATTGTTGTCAGATCATGGTTGAGTGTTCAATATGCCTGGCATATTCTTCAAAAAAAATGCTAGAACGCAGATTGTGGGATCACCATCACAACATATGACTGTATATGCAATAGGCAATGTAGACGCAATAGGTAATGTAGACACAATTATTTTTAGAGGTAATCAAGCACCAGAGCTTCTTTTTATTTATTTTTAAAGACCTTAAAATAATTAAAATAATTAGAATATGCAAGATGAGGGAAATTAAAGAAACAATTCGAGTAGGAAGCAAAAATAAGGTCCATAGGTCCTAGAGGTTGAACCCGCTCTGATACCAAGTGTAAGGACCACATCCAGACTATATACATATCTTTTTTTTTTTTTTTAAATCACAGCAAAATGCAACTAGAAGAGAAACACATTAGGAATTCATTTCAAGAAACATATCATAACATTTACATACATTTAACTAAGACCAAAATAGTATTGCAACACATATGTACCATTCACCAGAAGACGAGACTCCGTTTGCTTTGCTGTTGCTAGTATTCCCTTGTTGTCGGTCACCTCTGTGAATGAATGGCGATGTACTTGATCCGAATGCGATGACCCACCGGTTAACCTCCCAGCCTACTCCTTGGGTACTCTTCTTCCCCGCGGACCCCCGAGTTGCAATGGGGTTGTACAATGGAGAATTGCAATAACTGGTAGAGGAGAGCACTCCTTGGCTCAAGAGTCCCCTCTCTAAAATCCTCTACCTCACCAAAATCACTATAGGATCGTAATCACTGCTTTGACATCATCTCATCCATCCAACAATAGGGTTCCCAAAACGTCCCTTCTCCCATGGCTTGCCCCTTCTTTTATAGGAGTCCTCATAGATGATACTTGGCATGTCATGCATAATTATATATATTTTTTAATTCAATAGCTTGATTATTCACCTACCCATGTGTCACTCTCTCATCAAGAGTCACCCAAAATTATTTACTTAACTTTTTATTTAAAACTAATATTTTCCTCACCTCACAAGATTCCTATTTCTTCTCCTAGTTGTCTCTTTATCCCCCCCTTTTATTCCTTAAATTGTGTTCATTACTTGAAGTCAATTAATGAGTCAAGATTTTATCCCCAATCTGCTCCCTAATTTAACTCAGGTTATCTCTTAGATGTATATTCTTATGTTGGTTGTTGCCACATGGAGCTTCTCTACATTTCTCTAAATTTAATTTATTATTCTTATTTTAATTCACCTTCCTCTTTTCTTAATTAGGTTTAATTAGTTTAGGATTAATATTTATCCTTACAATTATGTTTGTCTTTCCCCTTTTACCTAATTAAACCACATAATCTACCTAGTATTTTCCAACATGGGAAGGGTAGAGTTTTTAAGGTACTCTATTTTATTTTTTTCCTATGATCCTCCTTATTCCAAGTTTTATTTTTGATTTAATTACCTTGGTTTCTAATCATCATTTACCCTTGATGTGAATTTACCTAGTTTTCATTCCTTGCTTATATTTATTTATTATTATTTATTTTTAATGATTCCAAGGGTGCCAAGTTTGGTTGTGCCCTTCAAGAACTTCCCTAGAAGTTCCAAGGGTGCCACACCTAATAGTTTATTTGTGATGCCAAGGGTGCCAAGTTGGTCGTGCCCTTCAAGAAATTCCCCTGAAGTTCCAAGGGTGCCACACCACTTGCCCTTCAAGCATCCAGTGACTACGAGGGGAAATTATAGTGCAACGTCATAGACCACTGTCATCTCTTGTGTTGCCTGCTATAGTGAGACTAATGGTGTTGGGGATCAAGGAATCCGCCTTGATGCGCGCCCCCCGGTAAAATCCTCATGAGCGACCCAACTTTGGGACCTGCCCTCATGGCATCATGATCTTCAAGGTGAAGGTGTTTTAACCTTTCCAGCCCAAGTCACGGCGGGAGTGCTAGTGGGTGAGATCAGGGACACTATCCCACCCCTCCCATGTAGTTCCATCCACTTGTACAACCCCATCACCCATATGTGAGTCATTCAGCCAAGCAACTAATCTGTGCCTGCAACCACTAACATATCATCAGAATATAGATAAACATATATAGCAGGTTTCAAAATTGACTTAGAAATTCAAAGATAAAATAATATAATTTTTCATCAAACCAGGTGTCTTTAACTCGTCATATGCGAGTGCCTCTGGTGGTTTCCTACCATACTCAATAATCATCAGTAACAAGGTTTCTCAGTGTTAGCCATTGTCATAATAACATTATCGCCATCACCTAGTCATTCACGTCATTGTTCATTGTGAACCAGAACTAATGCAAGTAGGTAACATAGGGGACACATCCATCATGGCTAGCATCATCATAACATTAATGGAACCATACATATAGATCAAAGCTATTATCATTATAACATCAATAGAAAACATGTCTATCCTTTACTACTATCACCATCATGATATCAATAGAGAGTACACATAACCATTAATTATATCGTAATCATAATATTAATAGAGAACATTCATAACAATCACATTTACTAATAATAGAGTCACGTTTCTGGATCCTCAACCTGAGTTCCCCAAAGAATAAAGTATCTAAGATAATTTCATATTAGGGTCAAGAAACTAGAGTGGGCACTACAAAGAGAGAGCCTTGTAAGAGGATTCAACTAATCTTGATCTTGGAATTGATATCTGAATGCTGCTGACATTCAACTTCCAGATTTGTTTGCTAGCTTTAATTTTGAAGAATAGTTCTAGTTTTATTTTTGAAGTGATTTAAGAATGGAGTTTTAAAATTCAATTTTCAGTTTGGTAAATGATTCTTGTAAGAGGTCTAACTGATATTGGTTTATAACACTGCTTATCTTATTCACTGTGTGATTTAAATTGAAATTACTTTGGACTGTTGTGATTGTACAAATTCTTTGAAGCAATATTCTTGTAAGGGAATGTAGGATTACAGTCAATCATCAACACTCTGCTTTTGTTAGTCTGCAACTAGAATTCCATAGGATTTGTTTCTCTTAGATTGATGTTTAAATGATTTAAAAGGATAATAAAGGATCTTTTGTAGAAAGCACTGTTAATTTAGTCCATTAGGTAGCCGTTAGAATTTTAGAGCCTTCTAGATCTATATATTTTAGGTAAGCACCTCTAAGTGTACTTTCCTGGGTTGATAAAAGAATTAAGAGCTTAACTTGCCTTGGTAAGTTGGGACCAAACAATGCATATGGGATCATAAGAGGAGCCGAAGTTTGCAATGATAGGAGATTATTGGGATGAAGAAACAGTCAACAAAGTGACAAATCTTCTGCATGAATACCAAGAGTTATTTCCCACTAAGTTTTTAGATATGAAGGGAATAGTAGGAGATTTAGGAGTTATGAAGATTCCTCTAAACCCTGATGTGAAGCCAGTTAAGAAAATGCCTTATAGACTGAATCCAAAGTACAAAGAAAAAGTGAAGAGAGAACTTGACAAAATGATAACAACTGGAATCATTGAACCTATGGAAGAATCAGAGTGGGTAAGTCCTATGGTGGTACAAGAGAAGAAAACACAAGGACAAATCAAGATTTGTGTTGATTTAAGGAAGATAAATGATGCATGTCTACTTTCTATTTTTGAACAACAACATTCGATCATCAATGAACTTGTAAATATTTTTGAATAACAACATTGCATCATCAAAGAAGATGATCTGATAGAAGTAGTACAAACATGTCCCACAAAATGGATGACTCTGCTGGAGGAAGCAAGAGACAACATGAAAGAAGAAGAAGAGTTGGACACTTCGTAGCATGGAGAAGCTAGTGGAAAAGACAAGGAGCAAGAATCATAGGAAGAGGAAGAAGAAACCACAAAGAAGAACACCATGAAGAAGAACACCATGAAGAAGAACACCATGAGGAGGACCCTCAAGGAGGCGAGGATACAACTAAGGAGATAGAAAAGGCAGAAACAGAGAAAATTTCCACGGAGAAAAGAAAGATCCAAGGCGAAGCTACCATTAAGAAAAGAAAGAAGCATAAGGCAAATAAAAGAAAACAAATCACACCAATGGTTTTCACTGAGGGTGACCTAAATCAAATCAGAGACAAGGTTCATGAGATAACAATGGAATCTTGGAATAGGGTGGAAGATCTCTATGGCGAGCTTATTAGAGGTGTGCAACAGAGTATTATACAGCTGAATATTTTGGCACAAACATCCAGACCACCAGCGCAGATAGGCAACAGACTCCAACCAGAAACACTGATAGAAACAACATTCAGGATGAGGATAATGCAAATACCTGCCGGAGCTTTACAGTTCGACTTCTCTGAAATCAAGCAATAAGCAAAAGGTTGGGACCATGTCAATATGAACATGGCAGCACTTCCCACTCTGGTCCTACATGAATTGCACCAAGGTATCACAAATGAGCTCAAGGAGCATGAACAACGCACCTCACACTTAAACATTCAAATAGAACAAGAGCGCCCTATGCTAAAGAAACAACTCGACCATGCCATCAAGGACAAGGAATAGGTAGAGATACAATAGAAGAGATTGAAAGAGGTGGTTGAAGCCACTTGCAAGGAAGTTCCAGACATGGATGTCCACGAGGAGGAATCAACAAAAGATAAGGTTGCGAAGCTCGACCTTGCAGTCAAGGAATCCAAGAAGAAAATTGTAGATGTACAGTTCGAATATGAGGTAAATATCAGTGAGCTTCAATTAAAGTTGAAGCCAACCATGCCACCAGAAGTGCGCAAACATAGGGAGCTTGACTTAAAGATTGGGATGGCCAACATCTCCGCAACATTGGTAGACTATGGAAAATTGTTGGATGAGAGCATGGAAACTTGGACTTCGTTGTAGGAAGACCCAAATGTTCAGACACTGCAGGATGAAATGCAGCAAAAGCAACATCAATTAGAGGAGATTCAGGCAGTTGTGAAGACTTTTCCAATCTCACAGAGGCTGAAAAAAATTAATGAGTCAAAGGAGCTACAAAAGAAAATCGAAGAGTTGAGGATGGAGGAGTAAAGTTTGATAAAAAGGACTCAGACTTGGGAGGATGAGTCCCTCCAGATATCATAGGCAGTGGATGAGAAGCTTCAAAAGCTTCGACAAAGGGAGACAAAATTGGCAAAGAAGGCTGCAGAACATGTTGCAGAAGAATTATTAGAAGAAGTGTGCAATGAGGAAAAACAACTAGCAGAGATTCTACAATAATTCAACAAGACATACAACAACATTGCAAACAAGATCAGAGAAAAAGAAGTCGAGTGACTCAGGATGAGTCACATGTGAGTGTTGGGGTCCTATTGGGCACAACCCAACTTGGCCAAATTTTGGGCAAGGAATCCGAAATTTGTGGATAGAGCACGTAGTAGAAAGGATAATGTAGAGTACGAAGTGGACCGCGCAGTAGAGTAGCGGAGCACAATGAGGAACGCACAACAAAGTCACCACACAATATAGGGGCTTTGTGGCGAAGCCCCTCCCTTTTTGTAAAAACATATAATATTGTAAAAGTTGAATGGTTTTGGACCATAGTCCCTTATATTTTGGAAACCATGGTATTGGCTCCATGGTAATCTAGCAATGTAATCCCTCAATGTAATAGTATATATAGGGATGAATAATAAAGAAGGAAGGTATCATAATAATCCATTGGATCCAAATCTATGTTTATGGTTGTATTTTTGTGATCTGTACTTCAGAGAAAGAGGCAAGGCTTCAAAGCTGAGTGTGTGGAGGCCTGGGTCTGCAACTTAGTTCGCAGTCTGTCTGTAACTTAGTGCGCAGACTGTTTGCAACTTAGTGCATAGACAACCTGCAGTTGTGTGCACAGGTGAAGAACCATTTGTTGTACCAAATTCTCTATTATAAGCAACAATTATTGTGGACATAGTCCCACATTGGGATGAACCACAATAAAATATGTGTCTTCATGTGTTGATTTGCTTATTATCTGCATTATATTTTAGTACTGTGAATTTTATGGATGTTCATGATATGTTAAAGTGATGAATGCAATTCTGCGAAGTAATATATAAGTGCGAAGTAGTTCATGAATGAGAAATAAGTGTTAAAGCATAAGAAAATACAAAAAACTCCACATCGCAGTATCCATCAAGGTTGCAGAAACTTGGTTCTGCAACCACCCATAATCACTTCGTATGAGACAACGACTTGCTTTTAGGTCGTTGCCGAAAGGGATAATGATTGAGGGTTTTGTTGGTGCGCAGTAAAATCCAAACCTGGGTCAGCCCAACCTAAGACAACACTTGCAAAAGTTTCCAGAGAAAAATGTGAACCATAGAGAGAGAGATCACTCCAAACATGTGAGTTTCTAGAGACAGAGAGAGGAGAGAAATTTTGGCCTCCTTCTTCATCGTACTTCATTCTTCTTGTCCTTCACTTGCTTGCCCAGAAACTGTCTTGTGTGAGAGAATGTGAATGTCCAAATGGAGGAGGTTGAGATGCCTTCATATAGTAGTATGTCTTGGTTGAATGGATGTGTCTCTTGTCCAGGGCCGATTTGACTTGGCGGGAAGCTGACTTATCATTTTTGGAGCCAAAATTTACATTTCAAAAATTCAAAATTTTCATCTTTAAAAAGTCATAATTGGACTTTGACTGAGAGTAAATTTTCCTTTGACTCAAGCGTTTATAAATATGATTCACAATGATAAGTACAATTACATCAAGTGACCAAATGTACATTACGAAGACCGACCATAATTACAAATTTAACACTCCCTATTAACTAGGGAGGTATTCATAATCACTATCATAGGTGTTCTTAAACTGAACAAATTTCTCTAAAGAAAAAAAAATGTTATCCATCATTACCAACGTCATCATCTATTATCAACATCCGATGATGGACATATCGAGGGCGGTACCAAATCCATGGAAATGTCATTAGCATATCACGACTCACTCCTCTAGAGTGATTGGTTCTTGAATCCCATGACCTATACCTAGGCCAAAATGTTGAGACCCTCAACTCGAAAACAGTCATTCACCCTTCCTAGTGAGCACTTTGGCTGAAGACCTCACTCAATCCCTTCTTGGTTGGTGATTGGGCTTAGATGCTGAAAGGACCTCACTCCACCCTACCCGGTGTGTGATCAAGTCCAAGACCTCACTCCACCCTTGAGGTGTGTGATCATGGTCTAGATGTTGAAGGAACTCACTCCACCATGATTGGTGTGTGATTAGGGTCCATGAACTCACTCCAACATTCTTGGTGTGTTATCAGAGTCCTTCTCCAAGATACACTCACTCAACTCTTCCTGTTGGGCCCTTTGGGTCTCTTGGACCCATTCTCCCTTTCGGGAGAATTTCCATCCGTACTGCAGACATATCAACACTCCCTCTCAATGAGAGGGGTAATCTCCACGATCCCCATCTTGTCTCTAAAGTACACGAACTTGTCTCTTGGAAACAAAATTGTTAGAACATCAACTATTTTCTCTTTGGTGTAGATGTACTCGAGCCTTATTTCTCTCCTTTGCACCATGTCACAAATGTAGTGATACTTGACCCCAATATGCTTCGACCTGTCATGGAACACATGATTCTTGAAATATTCACACAACTTTGATTATTGTAGTGTATCATCGTCGGTTTTAACTCTTGGTCAAATAATCCCGCAAACAAATTTTAGAGCCAAACTGCTTCGATACAAGCCTCATTAGTTGTATTGTACTCTACTTCTGCAATGCTGAGTGTAACTAACCTTTGCTTCATTTTCATCCACGATATCATAACAGAGCCCAAGCTAAAGCATACTCTTGAGGTGCTTTTCCTATCTTTAGCACTCCAAGCCCAATCTGCATATGTATATCCTAGAAGCTGTACATCCCTGTTTGTAGTATATCTCAAGCCATAATTCATATTACCACAAAGATATCTCAGGATATGCTTTGCTGCAATCCAATGCTCATGCCTCGGTTCAACCTGGAACTGGCTCAATGTGTTCACAACAAAGCATATGTCCAACCCGATGTTAACGAAATACATCAACAAACCAATTAGCCGCCGATACATAGATGGATCTACCAATCTGGAGTTACATACTCTTAACACATACTTTCCTTGACCAAGGAAGACTTTGCCAAATTTCTTCCATACTTCTAATCCCAAGTAATAGTGCATCAAACAAAGATCCTTCATATCAAACTCAAAAGCTAACTGCTTCTTACACTGAATGATAAGAGGCTTGACACCTGTCAGAAACAAGTCATTATTATAGTAATATCATAGGTGCATTCTTCACAACCTTAAAGAAAAGGTTTGGATCGGCTTCGCTCTTGGTAAATCCCAGTGTTGTTAGATAGTTGTCAATATGAGCATACCAGGCTCTTGGAGCTTTCTTGAGTCCATACAAGGCCTTCTTCAACCTGCAAACAAGTGATTCCTTTCCATATATCTCAAATCCTCGAGATTTCACTATGTACACCTCTTCCTTAATCACATCATTGAGCAATCTTCACATCCATCTAGTGAAAATTCCATACCAACGAAGAAACAAGAGAAATGATGGATCTAATAGAGGTGTACCTGACCACTGGAGCAAAGGTCTCATCATAGTCCTCTCCCTCTTTCTGGGAGAACCCTCTAGCCATGAACCACTCCTTGCATTTTTCAATACTAACCATCTGCATCATGCTTGATCTTGTAGATCCACTTGTAAGTCACCAATGACATCCCTTTAAGCCTTGGTACAATCTCCCATACATCATTCTTCATGATCTATTAGTACTCTTCATTCATTGCTTCCTTCCATACTCGCTGGATAATTGCTTCTTCATATGTGGAAGGTTCTTCATCAATGAGTTTTTTCATGAGAGATGCATAACTAGATAACCTCTCAGGTTTATTAACTTCTCTAAATGTGCCATCAGGAGCTGCATGTTCTTCTGCTTCTTCTAATGTGGATCTAAGCCATGCTTTTCTCTTCTTCATCTCTGGAACTTTGATTGGTTCTATTGGATATTGAGTCCCTTTTGGCCTTATGGTACATTTTATAGAAATCAAATGCTCCTCCCTTGAGGCCTCCTGCTTTACTTCATCTAAGGAATCTACAAAGACTTCCTTAGACTTCCAATATGCCACTTTCTCATTGAAGGTGACATCTCGACTGACCTCAATCTGTTGCTGCTATGAAATGCATACTCTGTAAGCCTTCAGTGACTAATTGTATCAAAAAAATATGCCTCTCTTTCCTGAAGGATCAAGTTTGTTCCTCTTATCCTTAGGAACATGAATATATATAGGACAACCAAATATCCTCATGTGACCAACCTATGACTTCCTTTTAGAGAATGCTTCTTCAGGAGTCATACCTTCCAGAACTTTATGAGGACTTTTATTTTGAATGTACACTACTGCATGTAATGCTTTCCCCCATAAGAATAATGCTAAGTCCAAATAATGCATCACGGCCTTGACATATTCTTCAATGGATCCACTGCTTTGTTCTGCTACACCATTTTATTGTGGATTATAGGGGACAATTAGCTCCCTCTTAATCCCAGAGTGTTTACAAAAAGAAACAAGCTCCTTTGAGGTATATTCTCCTCCATTGTCAGATCTTAGTATCTTGATCTTTCTGTCTATCAAGTTTTGCACTTCAGCTTTGAATTCCTGGAACTTGTCAAATACCTCATCCTTAGTCTTCAAGAGATATATCCATGTCTTACGGGAGAAGTAATCAATAAATGTCACATAGTACAATAAACCACCAAGCGATTTCATAGGCATTGAACCACATACATTAGAATGCATCAAGTCAAAAGATTCCTTAGATCTATTGTCTCTGTTTGGAAATGATTTCTTGATGTTCTTCCCAAGAGCACAACCTTTGTATACACCATCATTCTTTATCTGTAGTTTAGGAACCTCTAACACTATTTAGCTCAATTCATGCAATGCTCTAAAATGAAGATTTCATAATTCACTTGGATTTATTTCCTCATGTACTAGTGCTTGATCTAGTTGACTTACAAGTCTATATAGTCTTCCATCATGAATCCCAATAACCTTAGCATTATCTATACAAGATCCCTTGGACCATACCAGTACTTTTCCATCCACAAAAGAAACTCTATCTCCTTTGTCTTCTAAACAAGAAACAAAGACAAGATTATTTTTCAAACCTGGCACATAAAAAACATTGCTAAGATCTTCATTGTTACTAGATTCCAACTCTATGGATGCCTTTCCAACTCCTTTGACTGCATAACTATTATTGTCTCCTAGTTTAACTGTAACCGCATCCTCCCACATTTACCCACTTTTACGGTTTTCCTGGGGTAAACATGAGTTAAGGGTCACTATGATAAGACTCAACCTCCTATATGACCTTAAGGAAATGGAGTCAACAACTTAAGACCTTATTGACTTCCCTTAGGTGTTATAGGACCTCTAGGAGCTACCCAACCCCTCCTAGTGTCAAATCCCTGAGCTAACTCTCTTTTTCATTGACCTAGAGCCTACTTACTCCCTTGACAAGGCCTCTAAGCAACTGTAAGCCTCTAGTTGCTCCCATAAACCTACTTTTTGCTAGAAAAAATTGAGCACTCCTGAGAGGGGGGTGAGTCAGTAGTGTGATATATATATATATATATATATATATATATAGATATATATATATATATATATATATATATATATATATATATATATATATAGATATATATATATATATGATTTTTTCCTTTTATTAACTTTAATCACTGAATCACACACATGTTAGCAACAACTCATTAAACATGTGCATCACATAAGCATAACTTAAAACCATAAGCAACAATATAACAATAAACAATGCACACAATCACATCATCACACATAAGACATAAGATTTCTGGTGAAACCATTCCAGGAGAAAAACCACCCTTGTTACTACTGCTCCACTCTGAATTTCTATTAGTTAAGAAATTGGTCTTTTACATAGCTTGCTGAATCCCATCAACATGGAGACTCAACCTCATGTACAAAATGTCAACACCCATCAAGTAGGAGACTCGATAAGGTTGATCAACTCAGAATACTTTGTTCTCTACAGATCTATAGACTACCATTCGCTGAAGGCCACCATGATCAATGATCCTCGCCCAACTCTGATTGGACTATCCAACTACCATTGGATGAGAAACTTGTTCCTTTCACTGAAGCTTCAATATCACTGCTCCACCTCCATGAAGTCATTGCTCCTCACCACTATGCAGAACTCCTTTCATCTATTTTCAAATTGGATCCAAGACACTATGCTCAACAAGAAATAATCTCTGCATACATGCTCTCAACAACAAGATCTCATCATCAAATCAAAATAAAACAAATGCACAAAACATGTTCTCTCCAATAGCAAACTATGGCCACAATAGAATTGATACCAATATAAATCAAACCCTCACACTCGAATATAATTGCTTCATACTATAATTAGCAACATACAACACTAAGGATATGCAGTAAATGTAATAGCATCTCCTACAAAAACAAGTGTGAGAGGATCACCAACATATACTCCAACAACATACAAAACTCTCCAACTCAATCTCTACTCCAACAACATCAAATCTGATCTATTCTGCAACATGCTTTAGATCTGCTCACTATTCAACCATTAACACTCATGCTTTGAAGGATCTATGCTCTCCAATAGGTTTGAAGCATACACTACTTCTCTACAACCTTCTCACTCACATACACATTCCTTCACTCATAATCAATAGCCACTAAGCCCACAAGGCAAGAATATAAAACCTGTAGGGCGAATTTGAGCTTGGGGTTAGGATCAAAGGTGCACAACTTGGACCAAATCAATACACTAACATCACTAGTTGTGCACTAAATGCATTCACATCATGAGAGGTCCTTTTCAAACCATTTTCGAATTTTTCAAACAATTCTGAAAGCCTATAGGAATTCCCAAACTAATCTCCTTCCGAACATTGTGAGGAATGCAAATAAAATCTTGTCAAATCCCTCAGTCACATGCATGACACTGGCCCATGCAACTGATACCTATAACTTCTTCCATAGGCTATTCTGACAGCGACTAGAGCCTTCCAGTTGCTCCCACATGCTTGGCTCCATGTGATTGTGGCTAAGGAAGATGAAAATCATCAATCCTTTAGCTCAAGACCTCTGCCATCAGTTAGATCCTCTTCTCCAAAATCTGTACTAGCCTCTAGACCTATGACATGGCCTCTGACACATCTGCAAGTGGATCAAACATGCCTCCCAAGTGTCACTTCCAAATTGACCTAGAAGGCCAACAAACAAGGTTGGAAAGTGTGCCAACAAGTCCTCCACTCTCCAACAAACATTTGAACAAGATGCAACACATATGATAGATATGCAAACACCTATGTAGCACCATCATCAAGCCATCACATCACTACAACAAGTCATCCTCATAAGCATAGACATGAAGACCTAGTTGACAACTCAACTAGTGTGCCATGAACCATCTCTATCACATGTATATTTGTATGATCAACATGTAGCAACATCCTCTACTTGTAGCATCACCATCCAAATATCTTACAACATCAACAAACCATCATGACATATCTATCAATGCACATGTCAACTCCTCTAAGACCATCATGCTACCATAAAGCTCCATCAGTGGCATCATCTGATCAAAATCAATGCCAACAAAAACCAACATGAGTGATATCATACTGTTGAAATCAGTGCCAACACAATCATACCAATGTCAAATCAAGTAGTTAGCTGGAACCATGACCATGTTGACATCAATGCCAATACTACAACGTCAACACTTTCTAGCTATTGTGGACTTTTTTAGTCATTTCTATGCCAACGACCCTAAATTCTTAGCCACTTTTTCAGGGCTAGGACTTAAGCCCCTGCCTAGAACTCAATGAAACTTCCAGAAATGATGAATCACATAGAAACAAGGCTTCCAAACCAAAACTTAAACCAGGAATTGACTTGACCTCTCCCAACCAGGACTAACATTCTGTCAAACACATGATGAACATGCAACCTATAGGTCATGAATGCATATCTGAACATAAGGATATGAAAACTTATCTGAGGTTTAACAAGAAGGATTTATGCCTTCTCACAATAGCTGTCATAACACCAATTAGGTCATGCATTAATTAACCATACATTCATTAAATGAAATGTGATAAGAGCCATACTTAAATCTATCATATAACCATGCTTATAACCATCATATAACCAGATAGATAACAATTATAGAACAACCATTAAAGCCACATAATAACAAGTACATTTACTTATTAAAGACAAGAGAAACTTAGCTCTTATTAACCATATGCAAAATCCAACCAAGTCAGGGACTTCCATGTACCACCTGACCATAAGCTGGGCTAAACCAAATATTTCTTTCAGCCAATCACCCTTGTGCCATATTCCAAGCATGAATATGGGATCTCATGGGATAAACCAATCCATAAACAACCAACAAAATCTAGAGGTTAAACCACCTCCACTCTCACCATACCATGATCTCACCTAAACTGACTCTGAGATCACAAGACCAAACCGAGCTTGGATGCCTCAGGATTTATTCACCAGTACCTTGAGGAAAATTTCCATATCCACCCTTAGGATTTACCGTGTATCCCACCATAACCGGTCAAGGGATTCCTAGGCCCTCGAGAATTTTTCCTGAGACCACCTCACTCGGATCTAAAACCTTCTGGAAATCTAGAACTCAACTGAGAAATAATTCCTTCACACCATGGCTTTCCAGAAATGGAAAGGTAATGCTGTAAACCACTAACAAAACCCAAAAAATCCCATGCCAATGACAACAAATGAAACCAAACACACACACACACATACCACCAAAACCAGCTAAGGAAGCATACATGCAACTTGGAACCTACAAGTATTCCCTCTGAAGCTGCTTGATCCAACCTTTCCTTGCTTTATCCTTGATTTTCTTTATTTTCCTTGTCCTTCCTATCCTTTCCTTGAACTTCCTTT
This sequence comes from Pinus tabuliformis, assembly GCA_031772625.1. Classification (NCBI taxonomy): domain Eukaryota; kingdom Viridiplantae; phylum Streptophyta; class Pinopsida; order Pinales; family Pinaceae; genus Pinus; species Pinus tabuliformis. The sequence continues at coordinate 68,805,177 of CM062804.1, read as the reverse complement.
ACTTTCCTTGCTTTCCTTCTCCTCTCTGAAACCAATTTTGAAAATACACTGACCAAAAGCTACATTCCTTAATTTTCCTTAAATTTCCTCCTCACATGAAACCTGTGACCTTTCACCTCCATTTCTCCTATTTTCTTTATTTTCATAAATAAAATGCCAATTAATGCCTCTTGTCTTTTCAAAGCCTTTGCCATTGCGTTTTCCAATTTCTTGTTAGCCATAATATACAACACGTGATGCCCACTAGGATACTTTTCCCAACATTTAGCTTGGAATAAGTGTCCCTTGACCTTGTTTTTCCTTTATTAAATTTTATCACATGAACTTTTAACCGAGGATGTTACAGACCCCTCTCCCTTAGGGGATGTTAAAAATATACAACTGCAGTCAAATTCCACTTTGGAAAACTCACCTGATAGAGACAATGACTACATTTAATTCTTCTTTTCGAGAGGACCAAAATTGACCTAAATATCATTCAAATCGGATAAAGGAAAGTGTACTTGTGAAGAAAATCCCACATGTGCACATTTGATAAGGTTAGCCCTAAAGAAAATTGGCCCACCTTGAAAGGCTATAAATACAAGTTCCCTCTACCTCATTTGGACACAATTATGAGACACTCTTCTATCTTGTTTTTGGCTCGCATAGGTTTGAGGCTTGTCTGCGGAGGATCATGTTCGCTCTGAGGTGAAATTGCAGGGTTTGTAGCTAGCATATTTGATTTAGGGTTTTGGGCCCCAATCACAGACACATAATAGAAAGGATTTGATCGTAGTTGTATGCACAAAATCTCATCCTTGCGACTAGAGCCTTCTAGTCGCACATACAACTCTCCATCCATGCGACTGGGGGTTTAAGGTTTTTGCAGTCCAGATTTGACCCCATCACATAAAAAGCTTAAGGGAGAGATTGGGAAAGATGTAGTCACTCGCATGAGACCTCCTCTATGCGACCAAGATATAAAAGATGAAAACTTAGTCTTATGAAGATTTTGCTCAGTGACTACAGGGTTCAACAGTTGATTGTAGACAATGACAATTCATTACAGTCTTCATAATCAAAGTTTTGAGCATATACGGTGTTGGGTTCATTTCATGGATATTGTAGGTGTTTTGTAGTTAGTTGCATAGATGAAGATATGGATCATTGTACTCTCTTTTGCTGAATCATTTGATGACAATCTAAGAAGAAGAATTTGCAAGGGTTTTCCCCATAGTGGGTTTTTCCCTGGTCTCCGACCAATCTTGGTGTCTCTATGTGTGAATGATTTTCTTCTATTGTTCCTTTATGTTTCGCTGCATTGATGATGATGATATTGTTCTTTCTACATAGTTGCATATGATGATGAATAATGATGTAAATATGAATAATGTTATGATGTTATGGGGTGAACTTAATGTGTTAATGAAGAAATGCAATTATCAAAGCAAAGAACAATATAGCCCTATGAAAAATTAACATAGAATCATAGTTGGGCTGAAGAAAAGTCATGGAGATCATCCCAATGGAGACACCTTTGATGGAAGCAAGAAGAGGATGGAGGAGACCTAAAAGAATTATAGGGTTTGGAGGCAATTTGTGTATTACGGTTTAATGGATATTATGAGGTTAGGGTTTTGAGAGAAACCTTGGTTTATGGAAAAGATATGAGATATGAAATCTAACATGGTTAATGTTAGTTCCTTCCAGTCATGTTAATCAACAGTGACAAAATAACATCTTACAAGGTTTTTTAGGGTCTCGAGGTCAAATTTTATCATTTCATTAAGTTTCAAAATAAAATTTGGTCACTGGATGTTGTGTCTAGGTCACTACTGCTCCCTTCACTTACTCATGGTATTTATCACTCATTCATGGTCATTGTCTTCTTCAAGGTATCATATCTTCATTTAAGTGTCTTGGGTCATGAAATGGTTAAAATCCTCATTTTAGGTCATCGTCTAGGGTTTCACTCCATGTGTCATCATGATACCATATGTCAAAACAAAAACATGTCCATCATGTGAGTCAGTGGGAAAAGGGAGTTAGCAACTTAGGGAAAGAAAAATAAAAGTAAAGGTAATGTTTTATTTCAAATAAGACAATGATGCAGTAGACTACAAAGTCTCATCATTTCTCAAAGGGACATATGATGTCATGCCACTACCAAAGCAAAAATCAACTGACAAGCTACAAAGGACCAAAACACAAGTCCATTTTCTCATTCCGCCCTCATAAGACATCACTCCACCATCAAAGTGCCTTACAACCCTCAGAAGATCGAATTATTGCCTCTAGAGAATCATTCTTTCTCCCTCATTGCATTTTTGGCATCCTTGCTGTGCTTTTGAAAAGGGAACAAAATCATTCATTGTGGAAGTTTTCTCCATCAATTTACAGGTCCAACACATCATCAACAAGTAAGTGAACTTCATTCACTCCTCCTTCATCCTTCCTTTCATCAGTTTTCTCAGCAAGAGCCAGTGAATCACCCTCTCCTAGGGTTTTGCTACGCTTTTGGTCTCCTAGTCATTTTACTTCATTGCTGTGGTGAAAACCTAATTTTTATGCTCAAACACCCTCACCCATACTAACCTTTTCCCATGCTCATTCCCCTCATTTCCCTCACTTTCCCACAAACCCTAGCCTATTGCTATACTTTTGACACTTTCCTAGGCTAGGGCTGTGTTTTTCACTTTCCCACCCCTTCCCCGCATTAATTCCTAGGAATTCCATTCCCTTACACTCCCTAACACCTATACCTACCCCCCAAAATTTCCCCAAGAATTTAGAAATCCCCTAACCCCTTCATTCCCCTCCATCTACAAGACTATCTCAAATACCCTGTTTTCCCAAACTAAACCCTAATTCTTCCTCCTAGTGAGCTAGGGTTTCTCCTTGGAAGTAGAGACCAAACACACTGAGAAGACGAAGTAAAATAATGGAGAAAATGTCTCAAGAGTTGAGCCATCTAACATCAAAGAGATCAGTGCCTCACAAACTCATAAAGAGGTCCTTTGCGAAACACATGGATAGTTTTGCTTCAAAGTGTGTTTCTAACCAAATGGAGATGAACTTGACAAAAGTGAAAGAGGTTTTTGTCAATAATAGACCAAAAAAAAATCCTTCAGGTTTTACACAGTTATCATAGATTGGGAGATATGCAACTTTCTTGGAGACTTATGTCAGAAAATAAAAAATTTTCAAGTTAATTTCCTATTTTAGTCATTTTTGTGTGGCACGGATTCCGAGCAAATGAAAATGAATTTGCCGAAAATGAGAGAGGTTTTTCTCAAAAACATCCTTATATACCAAAAATTCTCTCAGTTTTCCAAAAATATTTATGGTTAGAGAGATATATATCCATCTTTGAGCCCTATTTTTGCAGAAAACCCATAAATTTTGACACACTGTTATAAGTGCAGCGCCACTTTCTCCACAACCATCCAAATGCTAAAAAATTTATATGCCTAGATAGATAATCACCCCTACATGTCATATATCTACTTTTTCAAGTTTTTCAGTGGACAGATTGGGAGAAATTTCTCAAAAACAAGTCAAAAAATCACTTTCTGCCACTGTTTTGAAGCAGGCACTGCACAAATAGGAGTAGTCTTGGGAAAAGTAGTTTTTCTCCTATCTAGAGTGCCCAAATAACTTTTTTGAATAGTCAGATGACAGTTATACACTCACCCATTTCCAATGAGCTATCAAGTTCTCAATTTGGAGCATAGGAAGGCCTCCAAAATGCCTGAGTGCGCTACCAAATGCTTGTAACAGTCTTTCTCAACATGTATTCGCCAAAACTTTATTTTGATGATATAATTTAAGTAGTTTAGAGTCTAGATGATGAAATCATGAATAAATTAACATGATAGGATGTTTTTATGTTTAATTAGGCATCATAAAGGAAGAAAAATGCAAATCAAAGTGTAAGTGAAGAGTTTGCTTTTGACCTTCTCACTCTCACTTGTTGGTTGAGATATTCTTGGAAACTATTCCACCACTCATGGATTAGATCTCTGAAGGTGGGGAAATGGTTTATCTTAGTCTATATGTATCATTTTCTTAGTCAGAGAGAGAGGTTGGACTTCAGAGGAGAGGATTTGTATCTTATGCTTTCACTTAGTTAATCAAAGGAGCAGTTGCAACTATTTTTCAGGAATTCATGTGCAGTGAGTTTGTGATGTTGTTTTCTTTCTATGTCAGTTTCTTATGAATGAATCCATCTTTCTTAACATGTTTTTCTTTCCTTAGTGATTTTCCTTACAGTTATATAGACTAAATTATTTATATTTAAAGCTCTGTTCATATGGAAAATCATTTATGTGTATTTATTCTTCTAGATTAATGAATTCATGGCACACATGCTCATTATGACTTTCTAATTTTCTCAGACCCTACACTACATTGACCAAACTCTCAGATCCATCACAAAACACTGCTATCTTGCTCCTCCTTATGCCTGCTACTACAACCCTTTGAGGCCTTGACCTAGCTTCTTTTTCTCATCCCTGATCTAGCAATCCAAAAACCCTAAATTTCCAAAAACTCATCTGAAACTATTATATCTAGCCTAAAATCCATTTTTCTTCTAGTCATTGACTGTGAAATCCTTAGAGAGATCCCTCTCTAGTTTAGCAGGGCTAGCTACTGAACTACAAGTGGTTTGAGGTTACCTCTTTCAATCTCCTCCTTAGTCCGGGACATTGTGGAGGATAATAGTTAATATGAAGATTCTCAAACACTTGTGGCAAATTTGATGAAACCCTAGATGGGATAGTCTCTAGTGGGACTAGTTGTTAAAGTTGGTTGAAATATTGAAGGAAACATTTTTATATGGACAATGGACAATGATGGCTCTTGAAGGTTGGTTCAAGAGGGAGAGGATCACCTCTCATTGAAGATAATTATCTCTTGACTTATGATGCTCCTTTATGTATTTACTTTTATTTAGACTTATAGATAGGATTATTGTTTTGATCATTACTTATACTTCCTGCATGTTTATTTGAGTATTTAGATGTTTCTAACCTCCATGGTGAGATGTAATAAGACGATCCTTCTTGAGGATCATTTGAGATGTAGGAAAGAAAATCTAGAGCTGGAAAAGGTAAGGAGGCATATGATGAAAATATGACTAAGGGCTGCATGCTGCGTATGTTAAATAAAAGGATGCACAAATATTTAAATACTACAAGGTATGCATGGTATATTGTTTCAATGTTATGGCAAGGTAAGTCCTAAGGTATGATGAGAATGTCTCCTTATCAAATGGATTCATGGGTCTTATGATGAAATGGTGCACTTGGTACTGAACACGTATCTTACTTCTTGATTATGATGAACTTCTTGATTCTATGAGGCTACTTAATATTGATCTTTGATATATTGGTATACTTTATCATCTATCATTTTTGGATATCTTGATTCCATAAAAGGCTATCACCTTGATTCTAGTAGATGGTAACTTGGTACTATTGATATTGTTTGTGAAATGCATGGCAACCAAGATGATAGAAGTGTAGCAATACTATTGATCTTCAGGATCCTTTTTGACCATGGTTATTCTTTTATATGCTTAGTAATTATGGAATTTGGTATAATTGAACGCCTTGACTTGATTGATTGAGTTAGGTGACAAAGAAGTAATGTTGTGATCATGAATATTGAAGTATGCTCCTATTATCTACTTGACACTAACCCTTGATGAAAGACCGACGTCATGATGTAATGGTGAAGTAGCTAATTCTAACATATATGACCATGCTGAATGTGTCTGACTTTATGATCTAACAAATAAGCTGATGTATGACAATATTATAGATAGGTTGATGGCATGAATGAAGATGGATGAAGTAGATTCCCATTCAGAGGGAGAATCTCTCCATAAGATCTCTTATCCTATTGTCATTATATGTATATTCTTTATTGTTGAATTATGGTTTTTGGGTAGACAAATATCTGACATTGTTGATCCGCAACGAAGTTCTGATCTAAGGAGAGAGAGTTTTCCCTTGCTCTAAGCCTCAGTCGCATGGAACCAGGCTCACAAGTGTGACTGTAGCCTTTCAGTCACATGGAAATGAGGTCAAAGGTGTGACTAGAGTCTCCCAACCACTGACAGAGAAGGCCTATGGGTGCGACTATGCCTACTAGTCACAAAATGAAGTTTTGTGCATGAAATCAGAAGTACACCTGAAGGATGTCAGTTCTACAGACATGAAGCAGACATCAGAAATATCTATGAGCTGGAAAGTTTGAATGTTTACTATAATATGAATATGAATATATATACTGAACTTGTGTTTGCAGGTGACCGAGACATGCACACATATATGTCATTATGTTTAAAGTTTGTGCTACAAGAGTTTGACATGATTTGACTGATTGATATAGATGAGTAGTGTTTGAAGTTTTGACATGATGCTCGATAATGACTTAGAACTTTGAATTGATGTTGAGATATGTTCTGGATTATAGATCTATCTATGATAGCAAATTTTGGATTTGACATGATGACTAATGATTTGATTTAACGACTAATGATTTTAATTCATGAGAATGATATATGAAATTCCAATGACTAATATTTGTATTCGATAATGGTTTTGTGTTGGCCTCCTCGTCCTTAGAATATTGGTTGAAGTATTGATAGTTGTGATTAAGTATGAAGCTATCTCCATGAATGGTTGGAACTTGCATGACTTATCCTTGGTGTATGCATTTGCATCTAGTGACTTATATTATGATCATGAAGATGACTTGATGAATTTTGGATTGATATTTCTTATGATAACTTGTTGGCATGATAATAGATGAAGTCATGACTTGATGAGAACTCTACCTATCACCCGGTCTAAAGAATCCAATACTTTGATATTGTGATGATTTTGATATTAGTTATGATCTAGCATCTAAACTTTGATGAGATGGCCTAGTTGATTTGATTGTACAATATTGTGAGTTTAAGCATATCAGTTTGGAAAAGTATTATGTTTACAGAGAGAACTTTATGAAGCAAGCTCCTCGATCCAGATATGTCCACATTGATAGTTATATGGTGAAGCCAAGATGATGTGTTGATCCAAACCTCTACTTCAGAAGTGTTCCAAGGTACGACTTTGATTTTGAATTTGGTTTTATATACTGATGGTCTACTCTTGACAAGAAATGAGCCTCTGATGATCTAAGTAAGAGGGAGATGGATTTTGAAGCTCGAAATACTGAATCATGGCATGATGAATCAATTTCTAAAGTTGGGAAAATAAAATATATATTGCGAAGATATTGAAGAAGTATTGGAAATTGGAAATCCAAATCCTTGGACACCCCGATTTAATTTCAAGAAATTGTGAAGAGATATTGTTGAACTTGACTTGGAAATCGGAAATTGATTGAAGCATTGATGTTATGTTTTGAACATCCATACGTATATATACATGATGTGCATAGAACCTGAGTCGATTCATGATTAAGCTGTTTCATTCACATTGAGTTGTTGCCTGATATCCTTAAAATTACTTCCATGGGACGATCTTCTTGTGATATGTGACTACTTGGATGTAATGATAATGATTAGATCGTTATTGATAGGATGGGCACATTTGGACGCTGCATTAGTATGAGATATGTCATGATATCTTAGATGTGGGGTCTGTAACACGACCGAGGTTGAGTACAATGTTGCTAGCATGACTAGCCATGTGGAAGGATGAAGAAGTTCCTTAGAGAGACGTTTGAGTAGGATTTGGATATGACATGGATATATTATGATGAAAAAAAGTGGGAGCCGATTGGCAGAGAATCTCACATACAGTTGGGAATGAGATACCTTCATATATTGAGTTAATGTTGTTGTACGAAACAAGCTCAAGATTGTGGTTAACACCTCCTTGAGAGGGAGGATGAATATGGTATCCTTTTTGTGATATATATGATTATTTATGTTCTAATATGATATTTTATTTGATTTCCTATATGAATAGGAGACAACTGCTATTGAGACATGATGATTACCATATATGAGCATGATGATATGTTTCTGATCTACAGAGAGCAAGACTGATCGAGAACACTGAGCCAACTCTTCCTCCCCTGTCTGAGCTCCTAGGGTGTGGAATTGAGATAGAGGGCTCCTGGGGTTGAGGGAACTTTGGAAAATAGGGTATCATCCCTATATGTTACCCACAGGGTTGGAGTAGTAGTTCACCCTATCTTGGTATTTGTAGAGTATGCCCCAGTTGGCATTATACCCACAAGCAATGCTTGTTGGGATTGTCCCTCCGCGTCTGGCCAATGGGTTGAGGAGGCTTAAAGGCATGTGATCCTTACCTCTTGGTAAGTTAGGTATCTCATCCCAGCTCAGATTATGACGCAGCTGTTCTACCACATGAATCTTGAGATCATTGTTGGGAATATCAATAGGCAATAGGATGTGTTGAGTAGTAGCTCCCCTATATCACCTATTGCTCAATATGGGATCATAGTGGTAGCTCCCCCATGAGATTCTAGGTTAAGTAGTAGCTCCTCGATGTAGTTCCAAGTTGAGATGTACTCCCTGATGATATGATCTCTTATGTTGATGCGGGTCATATATTTGACTCCTTGCCGATATTCTCGGGTAGTAGCCTGCTGACAGAGATTTCAGGTAGTAGTTTGCTGACAGAGATTCCGGGTAGTAGCCCGTTGAAGAGAGGGTGGAAGCTTAGGCTCCCCTTCGATGACAAATTCTTCTTCTAGATTCAAGAATATTCAACATATGAGTAGGGACAATCAAGAGATAAGAAATAATGAGCAAGAGATGAATTGTGATGATACGTGATGTTGAGATACTTGAGATTGGATATGATTTGATGACAAGATACACATGACATGATGCTGGTGGAATTATCCCTAGTTGAGAGGGAGTGTTAAAAATATGAATTGCGGTAAACTTCCACTTTGGACAATGACCTAATAGAGATAATGATTTCATTGAATTTCTTTTTTCGATAGGACCAAAATCGACCTAAAGATCACTCAAATCGGATAAGGGAAAGTGTACTTATAAAGAAAAGCCCACATGTGCACATTTGATAAGGTCAACCCTAAAGAAAAGTGTTCCACCTTGAAAGGCTATAAATAAAAGCGCCCTCTACCTCATTTGGACCTAATGATGATACACTCTTCTATCTTTTTTTAGATCGCATAGGTTTGAGGCTCGTCTGTGGAGGATCAAGTTTGCTCTGAGGTGAAAGTTAAAATTATGCAACTGTAGTCAAATTCCACTTTGGGAAGCTCATATTATGAATATAATAATTGCCATAGATTCCTCTTTGTGAGAGGACTAAAACCAACCTAAAGATCACCTTATTTGGACAAGAAAAATTTGGGTTTTGAATTTATTTATTTACTCATATGTATTGGATTAGGTTGGCCTAAGCACATGTACAATTGGTCAGGTCAGCCTCAACATCAAGTGGACCCTCATGAAAACATATATATAGAAGAGACCTCAAGCTCATTTGGACACAATCATCAAGAACTCTCTTCTCTCTTCTATTTTTTGGTTCACACAGGTCTAATGGTGTAACACCCTCCTCACACATCTACCCAAGTAATCAGCCAACTGGGGTAAACATGCGATGCCAGGCTACCATGGTTGGATTCGACCTCCTATGTGACCTTAAGGAAATGGAATCGACAGAAACACATCAAAAAAATCTTCCACATAAGCTCCAAGACCCCTCAGAACCATGCCAACACATCAGGCAGCTTGGCCCTGGGTCCCATTGAAACTTCTGATCACTTTCCCTCTAGGTGCTCTCATGCTATGGACATGATAGTGTCTAGGGACCTCTGGACGCTCTTACAAGACTGTATGCCAGAGTCGAGGGACCATTTTTTTGATTTCTGTGCTAGTGTCCATGGGATTTGAGCCAGTTTTTCTGGACCAGAGCCTAGGTCACAACCCATAATGGAATGATAACTTAAGAGTAGTAAAATAACAGGGAAACAATAAAGTAGAAGCAATTAGTTAAACAAGCCCTTAACAGACCCCTACTAGCCATGATAGGCATTTTGTCAAACATATCACAAACATGATATCTACAGGGGTAAATAATAGAATTAAGCATAGGGATCTCATACTTATTTGAGAATCGCTAAGAACCATTGTTCCCTCATGTCTTTTGCTGCATTATCATCTATTAGTTCATAGATACATTTTCCATTTTTTTACAAGTAAAAACATACTGAGACCCATACATAACTGCTGTCATAAAACATACATATAACCAACATAGTAACATCAGAAATACCATAAATATATTAGCCATAAAATCCACATATAAACAAATACATTTACACGAAAACCAAGGGAATGAATTTCTCAGTAATGAATGTAAAAAGCAACCGGAGATGGGACTATCACGTTCCACTCGACCATAAATTGGTTGAGCCAAATATCTTTTCAACAAATCACCCCTGTGCCATATTCCAAGCATGAATGAGAGACTCATAACCAACTGAAAAGAACCAAACAAGCATGGATGCTACCAGAGTTTTCCACCTATACTGTGAGGAATTTGGGTGCCTTCTAGTCTCTCAAGCTTTAATGTAACCCACAGTCCAATCTAGGGATCACTAGTCCCTACAACGAGACCCACTCTCTAGGCTTTACCATTCACCAACAAGGATTCCTAGGCCCACTGAGGCACACAATCCTGGCTTTACCGCAACCACAGTCTACCTCTAGGGTTACTAGGCTAGTGGCTTTACTGTGATCCACAGTCCGATTCAGGGACCACTTGGCCATGTGTTTTTCATTTTGGAGATCCACCCCACTCAGCTTCAAATCCATATGACAATCAAGCTCAAACAAAGTATGAGAAGCCATCTCATCAAGGCTATGAGGAAATGGAAAGGCTAGGTTGGAAACATTATCACACTTGGAAAAACCCATGGCACGACAGAAAACAACCACATGCAACGCCAAGCATTCCAAATATAGCAAGGAAAATACACATGCATCAATACCTGCAATGAATCCTGCTGTAGCTGTTTGATCCTTCCTTCCCTGCTTGGTCTTTGTTTCCTCTTGCCTTCTTTCCCTTTCTTTCTCAAATGCCAAAGTGCTCCAAGAAAACTCTAAGTGTCCAAGAGTGAGAGAGAGAATAATGGGAGAGATCCAAAACTGAACTGACAAAAGGTTACCAATTGATTCTCAGAAGCCTTTTTATGAATGAGGCCTCTATTTTCTTCATTTTTCATTATTTTCCTTCATTTTCCTCCTCACATGAATCCTATGACCTTTCACCTCCATTTTCTCCTAATTTCATTATTTTCATAAATAAATGTGCCAAAAATGCTGTTTTTCCTTTCTAAAGCCTTAGCCATTGCCTTTGCCAATTTCCTTAGCCATAAACAACCAAATGAACACCCCCTAAGATGTCTTCCCCAACATTCAGCTTGGAATAAGTGTCTCATCAACTGTGGTTATTACTTTTTGAACTTTTATCACATGGAATTTTCACGAGGGCTGTTACAGAACCCTCCCCCTTGGGGGACACTGTCATTGGTGTTCAATCACACATATACCTCAACAAACTTCTGGAAATAAAACATCTTGCTCATGGAGCTTTATAACATAGCTCGATGCAGTATTTACAATGATCATCCTATAACATGACAATCATAATGACATGACACCCATATCGCTTATTGGAGCTTTATAACATAGCTCATGGAATTATTTACATCCATATACATATGTATATAACAATGTCACCAAAACATATACTAAGACACCATATCAAAACATATACCAAAAAACCATATAAAAAATGCTTTTCCTCAACTGAAAAATAAGGAAGGATACATGGCCCACATCTGATCCACCATCTCCCATGTAGCTTCATCGGGCCCAAAGTGCTTCCACTGCACTTTAACTTGCTTGATTTCTCAGTTTTAGAGCATGAGCACCTTTTCTCTGCAATATACACTGAGGCTCCGACTGGAATTCTCCATCTGGTTCCACCTGCAATACATACCAATCAATCACATGGTAAACATCCTTAAAATACTTCTTAATAAATGATACATGGAAAGCATCATGGAATTTCATTGTCGGAGGCAGTGCAAGTTGATAGGCTACTAGCCCAATCCTCTCAATGATACTGAAGGGTCCACAAAACCGTGGTGCCAGCTTGGCACATGATGCAATCTGCAAAGAACTCTTCTTTGGTTTGATGTGAAAGTACACCTATTCTCCAACCGGGAATTCCTTGAACAACCTATTCGGATATGCATAACTCTTTTGCCTATCTTGTGCCACCTTTTAGATTCCTCTTGATTACCTGCATTTCCTATTCCATGTTGGCCAACATGTCTGGTCCAATTAGCACCCTGATAACTATATCACTCCAATAGATAGGAGTATTGCAATTCCACCCATACAATGCCTCAAAAGGACTCATCCTCAATGACTCCTGATAACCATTATTGTATGCAAACTCAACCAAGGGAATATACTCCTCCCACTTCCACTGTTGATGCATCACATACATCCTTAACATGTCCTTCAATATCTTGTTGACCCCTCTGTCTGTCCATTTGTCTACGAATGATAAGTTGTACTGAAGGCCAACTCTGTACCCAAACTTGCAAATAACTCCTTCCAAAACTTGGAAGTGAACTTTACATCCTTGTCTGACACAATATTCTTTGGAACACCATGCAACCTCACCACATCTCTAATGAATGCTTGTGCCACATCACTAGTTGAGAATGTAGACTTCATTGGAATGAAGTGTGAAACCTTTGTCAACCTGTCCACAACAACCATGATAGAATCATGTTGTCTCACTGTCTTCGACAACCTTGTGATGAATTCCATGGAAATGAACTTCCATTTCCACTTTGGAATCACGATCGATTGTAGCAATCCACCTGAATGTTTACATCAGCCTTTACTCACTGATAATCAAAACACCTAGCCACAAACTTTGCTACATCCCTCTTTAGATTCGACTAATAAAACAATTTCTTCACTTCAGTCAATGTCTTTTGATAACCTGGGACCTGAATATGGTTTCGCATGAAACTCTCTCAAGATCACCTTTTTGAGCTCACTCTTGTCTGGCACATATATCCTATCTCTGAATCTAACCAATCTGTCTACCGTAAGATAATAGTCCACATCCTGTGCACCTGCACCTGTACCTATACCTGCACCCATACTACCACCTGTACCTACACCAGTACTATCACTTGTACCTGTACCTGCACTACCACCTGTACCTGTACCAGTTCTCTGCTGCAACCTATGGACAATCTCCATATACCTGACATCCTTGTAATAGCCCTGGTTAAAAACTCATATATATATATATATATATATATATATATATATATATATATATATATATATATATATATATATATATATATATATATATATATATATAAGGCCACGGTGATGGGACACATATTCCAAGGTGAATGTTGAGCAAGACATCCAAGGGGGTGTCGATTTGGTTTTTTATGGCTAAGGAAATTGACAAATGCAATGATTAAGGCTTTGGAAAGGCAAAATGGCATTTTTGGCACATTTATTTATGAAATAATGGAAATTAGGAGAAAAGGAGGTGAAAGGTCACAGGTTGCATGTGAGGAGGAAAATGAAGGAAAATAATGGAAAATGAAGAAAATAGAGGTCTCATTCATAAAAAGGTTTCTGAGGATCAGTTGGCAAGCTCTTAGTCAATATAAGCTCTTGGCTAAAACTTTTTCTATGGTTATGCATGGGATCAAGAAAGGAAAAGAAGTCAAGAGGAAGGAAGAAGCAAGCAAGGAAGAGTAGGATCAAGCAATTACAACATGAATCTTTGTAGGTATCGATTTGCATGTGTATTTTCCTTTTTAGATTTGGCAAGCATGGTATTGCATGTGGTTGTTTTGCTGTTGTGGCATGGATTTTTCTAGGTGTAACAATGTTTTCAACCTAGTCTTTCCATTTCCGGATAGCCATGGTGTGATGGGGTTCTCATGTTTTGGCTGAGCTGGATTGCCAGATGGATTCAAAGTTGAGTGGAGAGGATCTTCGAATGATAAAGCACATGGCCTAGTGGTCCCTGAACCAGACCGTGGATCACGATAAATCCATTGGCCTAGTGACCCTTGAGCCAGACAGTGGGTTGCGATAAAGCCAGGATTGTGTTGCCTTGGTGGGCCTGTTAGCACCTAAATCTACCTTAGGTTGAAGGAAGGCACAAATTAGGGTAACCACAAACCACGCTCAGTCTGGTAGCTAGCCCTACCAGAACAAGAGAGGGCTCTCTCCGAGTCACGCTCAGTGGATATATAAGCAAAAACAATCTGAGATGACTTACAGTGAAATATTGATCTTAGGCTAGTAAGTGAATAGGGATACAATAAACAATTTTTATGAATGACCGAGCTTCTGGGATGGTATGTGACCAACGCTCATCAAAGAACAGAGAATTTAATACAAAGGCACAAATTATTCCATGAGGCAAGGCAGGCGGAAAATGTAGCAATTTAGTTTGAGGTAACGCGGAATGAATAGATTGCTGAAGAAAGTGAAAAGGGCATAGTTACATGAATCCTTTTCAACAGAAGAAAAACACTGGACATGAAATTTTCCCACAGGCAGAGCAATAAAATTGAATTCTACCTAATCTCACTCAGAAAATTTCACTGGAAATGGACATGAATTGAATTATGAAACATAACGAAATACATATGAAACATAAGAGACACATTTTCTACACTCACAACCACAAGAATCTCATGAAACAGAGCTGCTGCCTTTCATTAATTCTCTGTCAAAATTACACAGTGAAGAAACAAAGTTTCTTTCCCACAAGTCTCCCAGAAGTTACAAGCCAACCAACCCTTTGCAAATAACTTGCATACAATATATAGAATGTGTAAGGAAGAGATAGAACGCCCAAGGGTTGGGGAGTTACTCGAATCATTACAAAATGGAGATGGAGAGCCAACCATCAGCTACAGGTGCAGCGCTACAAACATGACATTTGGCTTGGGTGACCGTTTGCCTTCCTTCTCCACTTGGATAGAAGTAAATCTGGAGAAAAAACACTTTAAATGCCACCTTTGGTGCCAAAAACCGAAGTGTAGATAAGCGGGCCCACTTGGAGAAGTCGCGAACTGAAATTTTGCGAAACGGAAGCAAATTGGGCAATTTTTCCTCTGTTCTCCGCGCTACTTTGGGGCCTGTTTTGGGGCACTTGAAAGTGTCCAAAATGTGCCCAAGTGGTCTTGTTGGAAAGCCTATCCTGTCTACTTTCTAACCCCACTGGAATTTTTGAATTTGGTGCTCATTTGCCCCTCCAAATCTTCATTCTCCGAAGACTACTTCCCGTGTGTCAAAAAAGTGGCAGAGAGGCCATTTTTGGGTGTTTTTTTGACCTTTTGGAGACTCATACCTTGCCAAAATTTCTTGTCCGGACACTAGTAGTGATTTTCCATGCTGAATCCAAAAATGCAAACCATTTGTCATTTGGAGCTCTAGAATTTTAGCACCGCGCCAGTGGCGTGGCGCACAGGGAGAAAAACCCTGTTTTTTGCCCAAAAATTTGTCATGTGACCAAACATTCCGCAAATTTCTTGAAATTTGGGCTGGAGGTTCCCTATGGGGTGTTATGATGGGCCAAGGAAGCCTCAGCCAAGATTCAAAGCCGATCTTGCTCTTTTTCCTTTCTTGTTGCTTTCCTCAATTTCGCCTTCAAGCTCCTTATCCGGGCCTTTGCACTCATACCTCACAACTGAAGTACTTCATGATCAATTTTATGAGTGGAGCATACTTATCTTTCAAATATCTGAATGGAAAGACTCTTGTGAGCTGACTCAAGAATCTGGCCTTAATGTAAGGCTCATAGTGCTGCCTATCCACCTTCTTCTTCTTATGCCACTGTTCTCCAACATTTGGTATGCCTGTTGCCACTGAGATAGTTTCGGGTGTCAATGTGAAGGTGACCCCAGCCAAGATAGACTGACCTCCACATAGGTGAAGTGCAAAAAGACGGGCCAGCTCATGATGAACTGACATTTACCACCCTTTGACAAAATTCAAAACATGCTAGGTGCTGGAAACATGACATAGCAAGAGGGCATGCCTGCAACTCAGTGAGGGTGTTTGGCTCATCTCTAACATGTTTGCCACTCCGGTGATGTCTCCTGGGGGCCTGTTCTCCTGAAGCTGTATCACTGTGGGTCTCCACCTCATACTTTGATGAAACCTCGAATGCCATGACTACTGTTTATAAACTATATTTAGGCTGCCTCTTTGATGATGGTGAAGCTAGGTGTTGTTTTGATATCTGCCACCAAGGGGGACAATGAAACAAGGGAGTATTAGGAGGGGAGTAATGAAATGAGAATAGGGGTTATAGGAGAATTTTGTTTGGGGATATGTAGGGGTTTTGGGTATTTTGATAGGGTAGGGTTTGGGTTTTTTGATAAGGTAGGGTTTTAGGGTTTGTATTGAGTAATAGGAGGAGGGGTAAGGGAATATGAGTTTGGTAGTGTTAGGGTAGTGATAGTAGGAAAAATGGCATAGGGGAATAAGGAACAGGGGTAGGGTAGGAAAAATAAGCCTTGGCAGCAATAACACTGTTACACAACCCTAGCAAGATGGTTTCTTGGTGTCTTTTTGTGGTTGCTTTAAGCGTTTTGTTTCATTTCAACCATGGGCATAAAAACCACCATATTTTTATCCAATTTGATGAACAAGCCATGATTTAGACCCTACCTGGAAATTTGGAGGCAAATTTCAATGAAATTCAGGCCTTTTAGCCCTGTGCGCCGCGCCTCCCATGTGCGCCGCGCCAGTGTAAATTTACTCTGGAAAATTTCTCCCAGTGCGCCGTGCTCTCTATGTGCGTCGCGCCTTTTTCAAGGTGAGTTTTAGAAGCCTTCCCGGTGTCCAAATTGGGCGCATGATAGCTCTTTGGAAAGGTATTTGAGTCTAATTTCCAACCCAACCAGAATTTTTCAATTTGGAGTTCCTTTACTCTGACAAAAATCAAATCTCCCAAGACTGGTCAAAATGTGCCAAATGAGGCTGCCTAAAGGCAGAGTGCTGTTACAGTCAAGTTTTGAATGCCTTCCTCAACTCCAAATTGAGCTCATGGTAGCGCATTGGAAATCTCTTTGTGTCTAGTTATCATTTGACTCATCAAGCAGGTCATTTGGGCAACTGAGCTAGGAGGAAATTTGATTTTCCCAAGGTCACTTCAGAGGTGCATCAATTCTCCCAAGGCGATTGTATTTTTGACATTTCTCTAAAACCATGACACCTGTGTAAAAAGTGAAGGAGGTTTTTCTTCCTTTGCATGTTGTGGACAAAAATCTCTCTCAGTTTTCCCAAATTCATCTTCTATTTCTCATAAACATCTTCTATTTCTCAGAAACCTATCCCGATGTGTGGCACAAGGGATTTATCGAAATGTAGCGAAATGAAGGGGATAGGGAGTTTCTAAATTATTGAGGAAATTTTGGGAAGTAGGGAGGGATGTTAGGAAGTAGGGGAAAGTGTAATCTCAAAGATTGAGTGAGGGGAAGGGGTCGAAAAAGGCAAAACACAGGTCCAACCTAGAAAATTGCTAGGTTGTAGCAAGAAACTAGGGTTTGTGCGAAAATGAGGAATTTGGGGGATCTCAGTGATGGGAAGTGTTTGATAAGGTACTTTAAGGATAGGGGAAGGTGTATGAACATCAGGATACAAGTTTTGCTGATGATTTGGCCGTCCAAGAGAAATTGCCTTCAAAACCCTAGGAGAGGGAAATGACCTTACCTAGGTGCAACTGAAGCATGAACAAGGTGTAAAATGACCTAGTGGGACTTGACATGATAATGACAACTCTATGAATGATGGTACACTCAGCTGAACGGTGACATGGACCGACATTTGGACAACTTTGACAAGGGTAAAATCAAACCCTAGACCTAATGCCTAGTGACCAAATTTTGCTTGAAGACTCACTGAAATGACAAAATTTGACCTTGACACCTTAAAATCACTTTGTAAGAGCATGTTTGATCACTGGAGGAAGGCTGCAAAGACTGACACTAACATTGGCTCCAATAGGGATGGCAGCTCCTTGGAGGTGCCAAGAACTGCAGATCTTTGGGTGAGCAGACAGTGCCTTCGTCCATTGGGCTATGGAGTCCATTATTCCGACAAACCAACATGACTCAATTTATTGACTGAAACTTGACTGAAACTGACTCAATGCGAACTGAAATGACTGAAAAACTTGACTCTATGCAAAAGGAAATGACTCATGATTGACTTAACTAAAACAAGAACTGACAAAGCTTATTCAATGGCAGCATTCCATCAAGATTCGAGGGTTTCAAATTATGATGACAGCCACCTGCGTACTAATGCAATATGTACAATCATGTGTAATGTGTCTTCCAATGTAACCAATCAAGTAGATGCCTCCTTGATTGATTCTCCGGATCAGATCTTCTGGTCAACAACAGATACTGGTAACTGGGCCTCCAAAAACATAATTGACCATGATAATTGACCATGGTCTGCAATAATGACCTTCACTGCCGACTGTAACAGATTTTCCATTGGATCATGAAAAACATGAAGATTTGCCTCCTGCCGAGGAAACAAGATGTCTTTTTCTTTTGATTCTGATCTTCCTTTATAATGTACTTCAGAAAAAGTATGTTCCTGGTCCTCAAAAAATTCTGAACAAGTAGATGAGTGGATTTCCTTTTCAAAGAACACTTCAAAACATGAAACATATGAGGAAGAGTCTGAAAGACAATCCTAAATGTTTTGCTCTTCGGTAGCTTGAATGTATTGTAGGTCACCTTCATATGATATGACAGCCACATTGTCTTTGCATTCATCAATCATGAGAAAAGAAACTTCGAATGATTCTTGAAACCCAAGCATGACATTTCTATCATCTACCAACGATTCATCCAAGGAACCTTTTTCACTTACTTGAACAAAATTCTCATCTTGCTGTTCATGAGCTGGCTGGATTACCTCTTCATGAAGACTGTGTTCTGATGACATGAGAACATTTGGATCCAAAACTCTATCTTCTTCATCCCAGATGATTTTAGCAGCAGAGTTCTCTTTCATGGGACTTAGTACAGGGTTTTCTTGGTCACCATAATCCGAATCTGGATTTGAAAGGGTTGACTTAATGTTATCACATTCTGAAAGTAGAACTGGACTTCCCTGCCTACTGTCTTCTTCTATGGACAGATCCAAAATGACACTTTTTCTTTCATCACTTTCAGCCATATGGAATTCTTCAACCTGCTGATCTATAAAGTTGTTCACCAGACTGTCATCCTTTCCAAAAGAGGAAGAAGTTTCACCAACACTTTCTTGACCATGTGTGCACTGCAAATCTGCTTTAGCTTGAGCTGGAACATAACCGTGCAAGAGTTGACCTATCTCGTCTTCAGACAAAGGAGATAAGACCTTTTGTTTCCTTTTGCTCAAACAGTGATTGTCTTCATTAATTTCAAGTGAAGGCGTATATAAATATTCCTCATACTGCTGATCCATTTCATGTAATTCTTGTTGACTGTCAAGATGCAAAATTCTTTCCTCTTCCACCGTACTACAATCTTGATCATGCTGCAAATTTTCATGATCGTCTTTACGCTACTTAAAGGGATTTTCATCCAGGGCTTCCATGATCTCATCATCCATAAAATTATCATCCTCATAGTATTTTTCAAGGCTTTTAATAAAACCATCAGCATATTTGCAACAGTCATGAACTAGATTTAATGATGGATAAGATTCTTGATATCTTTCAATGAACAGGGCATGAAAATCCTTTAAACAGTAAATACAAGCAGGCGGCAAACTTTCATACCAAGATTGGGCTTCACCTTCCAGAGTGGCCAGGAATATCTTCATCAAGCAATCTTCAGGAAAATCAACCTTCAACTTACGAATATGCACGTGAAATCAAACTAGATGTAAAGCAGTGTCCTTCTTACCATCATCTTTAAACGTAGGCAAATTCCTTGACCAATCTACTTTCGGAATCTTATTTGGAAAGCCTGGAATGTGATCTCGGCTCATGGGAGCGTATCTTCTTGCAACCCGATCCATCTTGAAAATCTCAAAGCTACTGACCTCTCTACAGTGGAGTCATCATGAAGCACCAATTGCTGGATTCTTCAGTGAATGGAGTCGCCAGGTGAATGATTTCAGCCGTCTTCTTATGTCTGATCGTTGTTCACCATCAATCATCGGATCTGAGCTTGATAGATGTACTGGGGCAAAACAATCTTCAAGCAAACCATTTTTTTCCCCAGTGGAGTCGCCACTATGTTAGCACCTAAATCTGCCTTAGGCTGAAGGAAGGTAAAAATTAGGGTAACCACAAACCACAATCAGTCTGGTAGCTAGCCCTACAAAAACAGGAGAGGGCTCTCTCCGAGTAACGCTCAGTGGATATATAAGCAAAAACGGTCTGAGATGACTTACAGTGAAATATTGATCTTAGGCTAGTAAGTGAATAGGGATACAATAAACAATTTTTATGAATGACCGAGCTTCTGGGATGGTATGGGACCAACGCTCAACAAAGAACAGAGAATTTAATACAAAGGCATAGATTATTCTGTGAGGCAAGGCAGGCGGAAAATGTAGCAATTTAGTTTGAGGTAACGCGGAATGAATAGATTGTTGAAGAAAGTGAAAAGGGCATAGTTACATGAATCCTTTTGAACAGAAGAAAAACACTGGACATGAAATTTTCCCACAAGCAGAGCAATAAAATTGAATTCTACCTAATCTCACTCAGAAAATTTCACTGGAAATGAACATGAATTGAATTATGAAACATAACGAAATACATATGAAAACATAAGAGACACATTTGCTACACTCACAACCACAAGAATCTCATGAAACAGAGCCGCTGCCTTTCATTAATTCTCTGTCAAAATTACATAGTGAAGAAACAGAGTTTCTTTCCCACAAGTCTCCCAGAAGTTACAAGCCAACCAACCCTTTGCAAATAACTTGCATACAATATATAAAATGTGTAAGGAAGAGATAGAATGCCCAAGGGTTGGGGAGTTACTCGAATCATTGCAAAATGGAGATGGAGAGCCAACCATCAGCTACAGGTGTAGCGCTACAAACATGAAATTTGGCTTGGGTGACCGTTTGCCTTCCTTCGCCACTTGGATAGAAGCCAATCTGGAGAAAAAACACTTTAAATTCCGCCTTTGGTGCCAAAAAACCGAAGTGTAGATGAGCGGGCCCACTTGGAGAAGTCGCGAACCGAAATTTCGCGAAACGGAAGCAAATTGGGCAATTTTTCCTCTATGCGCCGCGCTACTTTGGGGCCTATTTTGGGGCACTTGCAGGTGTCCAAAATATTCCCAAGTGGGCTTGTTGGAAATCCTGTCCTATCTACTTTCTAACCCCACTGGAATTTTTGAATTTGGTGCTCATTTGCCCCTCCAAATCTTCATTCTCCCAAGACTGCTTCCTGTGTGTCAAAAAAGTGGCAGAGAGGCCATTTTTGGGTGTTTTTTGACCTTTTGGAGACTCATACCTTGCCAAAATTTCTTGTTCGAACACCAATAGTCGTGATTTTCCATGCTGAATCCAAAAATGCAAACCATTAGTCATTTGGAGCTCTAGAATTTTAGCGCGGCGTCAGTGGCGCGGCGCATAGGGAGAAAAACCCTGTTTTTTGCCCAAAAATTTGTCATGTGACCAAAAATTCCGAAAATTTCTTGAAATTTGGGCTGGAGGTTCCCTATGGGGTGTTATGATGGGCCAAGGAAGTCTCAGCCAGATTCGAAGCCGATC
>CM062804.1:68011339-68183242 GCA_031772625.1 Pinus tabuliformis | reverse complement strand
GGAGAGTACTTAACTCTCCAAGACTACAAAACCAAACAGATATTTATCTTGAGTAGAATAAATCCAATTGTTCAATTGCACTCTGGGAAAGCTCCTCTTAAAGGAGAAGCACGAGCTCGTGTCCGAACCAGTGAGGGGATCATTCCCCCCTCGTTGGGAACGACCCAGACAGTACGTATTACAAACGGTAAACCTCGGATTAACCATTGTCGAGGAGCCAGGGGTCACTTATCGGTAAACCTTGGATTGTTTGTCAAGGAGCCGGTAAGGGGATTGAGCTTGCTACTCTGCCCTTGCGTGCTGTCGAGTTTAGACTGTTTCCCCCAGTGTATTTGTTTACTGTTGGTGACCTTAGTGACCATAATCTTTAGGGTTCTACCGAGGTGACGGTGGAGGAAGGTCCCACTGTACCTGGAGCAGACGTCGGTTATACTCACTTGGATTTTCCGGGGGTTCACTTCACTACTTCGAGACGGTTAAAGTGGAGGAACTTGTGCCGGTCTATTCATTAAGCAGGTTGCCGGGGTAACTGTTCCACCCGCCATTTCTGTACTGAATACTGCGAGGTTGGGCTTCATCACCAACTAGTGTTTTCGGTCCGGAGAGCTTACTGTTTGTGTGTGGTTTGGACTCTAGATTGATAGCGCGTGTTAATTTGTTTGTTTTACTTTTAGACCATAGGTGTGAATTGTGAATTTTAGTTGTTAAGTGTGAATGTGAATTGTTAAATTTAGTTTTAAATTGTTAATAAAATCACTGAAGTTGAATATAATGGCAAATGTTCCGGAATTGATCAACCTAGGAACCCCTCCTAATGAAATCCTAGTACTTTTCCTACTTTGGAAATGGTGGTCCTCCTTATATGGCTACTTTGTCATTACCTGGATTTACAATAGGATTACCGATATGGTTATTTTCAACTTCGTTGGCCCAAAATACTCCAATTGTTCCATCTCAACCGGATGCTTCACCTCAACAGAGTTCACCATCTCAACATCACCAACCTTCTGTTGACGCTTTACCTTCTTCGCCTAATTCTTCTTCCTCCATTTCTTCCTCTTCGCCTGGTAAAAGCCTTGATGCTAGTAACCAGGAGGCTAAGAAGAAGAAGAAAGGAAGAAGAAGAAGAAGAAGAAGAAGCAAGATAAGAAAGAAGTCAACCACCAACCATGGCTTAAGTGTTTAGTTGTGTTGAGGAAAATTCCGACATGCATCGTAAACCCAAGTACCCTTGCAAGCTTTGAAGGGGACCACTTCCTTGTCAATTGTCCTGGTATTCCAAAGGTCTTGGAAGTATGGTCAAAAAATTTCATCAACTTTCCATTGATCCATCAACCAGTGATAGTCAGGTTCCTGGAAAAAGGGTAAAGTTAGGTTCCTTGTAAGTTATGCAAAGGGAGTCATCAAACTCACATTTGCCCTCACATGGATGAAGCCTCAACATTGTTGGAAAAACTTACTGTTCCACAGCAAGAATTTCCAACTGGTTACCGTAAACTTTCTCCCAACCTACCGTCAACTGACGGAGTGATTGATTTAAATTCAAATACAGTCGATCACACTCTCCCATTAGAGAGTGAAACTCATGTCACTCAGGTTGATGATCCGTTAGTTGATCAGGTGATCGATTCAATTTCACATTCGGTCAATCACACTCTCCCTTTCGAGAGTCAATTTCATACCGCTGATGTTCTTCTTGTTACATCGGATTCTTCTATGCCGGGGGGCATTTCACCTGTTTCTACAGAACCCCCTCCAAGTACTGAGGTCTTTTCCTTTGACTGGAATAGACTGACAGAACCTCGTCTTCCTTCCTCCATCCCTTTCCAAATCATTGTCAAGGCTAGTGGTAGGGACATACATCGTACTCAGGTAGATGAAGGTGCTTCTGTTAGTATTTTATCCTCAGCTGTTTGGAAAGCTTTGGGTCCCCTCAACTTCTGCGCCTATTACGCAGAATCTGAAAGCTTTTAACAGAACAATTAGTGAACCTTTAGGGATCCTTCCTAAGTTTTCTATTACCTTGGAAGGTAAAACTGTTTGTGTTGATCTTATGGTAGTTCGAGTCCCTTGGATTTCAATTTACTCCTTGGGCGAGACTATGTTTATGCAATGAAAGCTGTCGTATCGACACTTTTCGCGTGATGTCTTTCCCTCACAATGGCAGTATTGTGACTGTAGACCAGCTTTCGTTCCCTAGTCTTTTTTCAACTACCAATAATATGACACCCTAAATGTTCCTGATTCTAAAGTGGTATCTACCCTGCCACGGGTTAATTATGTGGCAACCGTCCCATGATTTCAGTTACCGATGTAAGTGAGCCTCTCACTGTTTGCTCATCTTCCTTTGATTTAGATCCGGTAATTGACATGGAAAACTCTATGGGATTATTTGAACACGATGTTCTTATCCCTTTTGAGTCCCTTGACGTGTCATTCCTTCCAAAATACTATTCTTCTTCTGATGAAACCTCTTGGAAGCCATGATCAAGGTGTGTCCATTGACATGTCTTTCTTCCAGTTGGAAGCCATGATCAGTGTGTACGAGGATAGTTTGTTCCTCTCTCAACCTCGTTAAAAAATGAAATTGGATGTACGAGGAAAGTTCCTTTACTGTGTCGACCTCGTTAAAAAAAGAATCAGTGAGTACGAGGATAGTTTGTTCCTCTCTCAACCTCGTTAAAAAATGAAATTGGATGGTACGAGGAAAGTTCCTTTTACTGTGTCGACCTCGTTAAAAAATGAATCAGTGTGTACGAGGAAAGTTCCTTTTACTGTGTCGACCTCGTTAAAAAATGAATCAGTGAGCACGAGGATAGTTTGTTCCTCTCTCAACCTCGTTAAAAAATGAAATTGGATGTCATGAGGACAGTTCTTTTACTGAGTCAACCTCATTAAAAAATGAATCAGCTAGTTTTTAGTCATATAGATATTAGAAATTAGATGTAATGAGAAAGTTTCCCTTTACTGTGTCAACCTCGTTAAAAAATGAATCAGTGTGTACGAGGAAAGTTCCTTTTACTGTGTCAACCTCGTTAAAAAATGAATCAGTGTATGAGGATAGTTCTTTTACTGAGTCAACCTCATTAAAAAATGAATCAGGTATGAGGATAGTTCTTTTCTTGTGTCAACCTCCTTAAAAATGAAACAACTCCCTTTTCAAGTTAAATATTGAAAGTAAACCTTCATTTCATCCAGCCGGTTGAATGCAATGAAGCTTGGGGGGCATGTACCTCGCTTTGCATCATTATGCTGGGGGCATGCGAAATTTTTGAGCATAGTTCTTTGTCTTGTGTCAAGCTCGTTAAAAAATGAAACAAGGGTAGGTTAAATAGGTAGTTTGTAGAGAGTAGTCATGAGCATAGTTCCTTGTCTTGTGTCAAGCTCGTTAAAAAAAGAAACAAGGAGTCAAGAGCATAGTTCCTTGTCTTGTGTCAAGCTCGTTAAAAAAAGAAACAAGGAGTCATGAGCATAGTTCCTTGTCTTGTGTCAAGCTCGTTAAAAAATGAATCAAGGTTTTTAGAGTAGAGTTTTTGTTAGGTAGATTGTAGAGTAGTTATGAGCATAGTTCCTTATCTTGTGTCAAGCTCATTTAAAAAATGAAACAAGGGTTTTGAGGATAGTTCTTTTCTTGTGTCAACCTCACTAAAAAATGAAACAACTCCCACAAGTCTTTCCAAGATTTTGAAAGTAAAGCTTCATTCCATCCACCTCATTGAATGCAATGAAGCTTGGGTGGCATGTACCTCGTTTTGCGTCATTATGCTGGGGGCATGTGAACTTATAACAAGCATAGTTTTTCGTTTCAAGCTTGCATAAACATGAAACTGAATCCGAGCATAGTTCTTTTCCTGTGTCAAGCTCGTTAAAAAATGAAACAAATCCTCCTCTAATTGAGTCGAGAGTTTGACTAGACCTCATAGATGTTAGGTTGTACGTTTAGGTTAGTTATTTCAGTTTTTGCATAATTTTCTTACAGTTTTAGGTCGAGTCTTTCAAATGATCTTGTTCTTGAACCTTCATTTCATCCACCTTAGTTGAATGAAATGAAGCTGGGGGGCATGCGCTCTAACAGTTATGCTTAGGGGGCATCAAGCACAGTTTTATCTCTGTTTCAAGCTTGTGTAAAAATGAAACTAATTTGAAGCATAGTTTTTATCTGTTTCAAGCTTTTGTAAAAATGAAACCTATCTCGAGTCAATTTCAGTTGTTTTCAAGACTCGTTAAACTCATGAAAATACCGAGATTATTTTGCTATCTTTCATTCTCGTTAAACAAATGAAAATGCCGAGTTCTTTCCGTCTTTTCCTGCTTGTAAATTAAATTGAAAGTCGGCCACATGAGTACATTTTTATCATTTTTTCGAACTCGCTAAAACTTACGAAAAAGTGAAAACCATGAGTACATTTTTATCATTTTTTCGAACTCGTTAAAACTTACGAAAAAGTGAAACCTTGGAGTTCTCTTTTAAGCCCTTTTCAGACTCCTAAAACATGAAAAGATTGCCGAGCGTTTCTTTTACACTCGTTAAAACGGAATTAAAAGACGGTCCCCTTATAGCTCTTTTCTGACCGTAAAAACAGGAAAAGATTGCCGGGTTTTTGTCGTTTCAAACTCGATAAGGAAATAAAACGACGTGTCTTTGATCGCTTTTTACTTTTCAGGTTGACGACACTATTATGAAAGTACTCCTTGGTCGCAAGATCAAGCGGTTCCCCCAGGTATTATTTTATACTTTTTTCGGGCTTGAGGGACACAAATGTACGAAAAAGTTCAACGTGGAGTCTCCTTTAGTTTTTTCAGACTCTCTAAAATTGAAAAACGCCGAGTTTCTCCTATACTAGGCTCGTTAAATATTTCACAGTAAAGGACCTGTTCAATTACAAACAGGAACGAACCACTCCTTCCTAGGGTTCGAATTTAAACTAGGTTGGACTCGTCCGAAGGATGAGCTTATAATCAAGCATATGTTATCCTCCTCAAGCTTGTTAAAAATAAAGAGGTACTTGCCAGAAATGGTGGGGGAAAAGAGATAAGAATGAACCTGTTTGTCACCTTTTGTCTCAAAAGAAACTTTATTACCGCTCTTGAACACGACACTTTTTCATTCACCTGGGTTGGGAAATCTTTTACCTCACAGTTGACCAAACCACTTTGAAAGTCTTTAACCGGGTTCCGGGGATTAACTTTGAATTATTCGTCACCAAGCCATCTGTTGTGTCGTTATGTGTTCAAGAGGTCTGCAAGCAAAACTTTCATCTGCAAAATACTTGTCATCCATTTGACCATCCCTGAGTCAGTCCTTACAGCAACATTTCTTCAACTTGAACAATGATTTCGTGTTGTGGGCTTGCCTGCAACGGGTCGCTTTCTATCGACATCGACACATTATCTAGAAAGATGACTTAGGAATCGACAGTACCTTGAAGTCTGCATGCATCAATGGCAGGTTTCTCGCCTTTGACGTCAGTTTACATCATTGACTTTCGATCAAAGGATTCCGTGAAGTGTTCGACATCAAAACATCTATTCACATTTCACGGGTTGTGCTTGGTACTTTGAGAACCATTGACATTACTGGTGGTCTCTCTCATGCTTGTTAACAGTTTACATCATCGACTGGTAATCAAGTGGTTTCTAACATGTTCGACATCGAATCATTTAATCACATGGCTAGAATCGTACCAATTCGGGAAGTAGAAGTGAAGACCCTGGATCTAGTTTCTACCATCCAGGCTGCGAGGAGTTTTGTATTCATTATCTATGTAGACTAATCATAAACAGATGGCTGCGTCCATACTGTGTCTACAAAAGTCTATAAAAATGATGTACTGCAAGATCATTCCTGTATCAGAATAGTTAGTCCATTAGTTAAAGTTTTGAATCTGAGTATGGGAATGCCTACCTCAGTGATGATATAATCTTATCCATGTATTTTGTGTTGAAAATTGCAGGTTCCAACCAGGCCATCCACAAGACAATCCTTGAAATGATAAAGCGCTTCACCCTTCCTAGAATTACAAAACCCTACTCTATTCCAGGCTTCGCACTTTAGGGGGCAATCTGTTACACTAAAAAATGTCACCTTGACTACTTACAGTTAGTATGGCTCAAATCAACAGTCATGCTACCCTCTTAGGCAAGTCTCATGCCTCTGTTATCCATCTCAAACTCAAAGAAGAGAGAAAGTCTTGTAAAAACTATGTTTATCTCTGGGGTCGCAGGTTCTCTCTAGCCTTACCTGCGGGGACGCTGATCATGTTCACAAAATCTGCGTCCATGGACGCTCTGTATATTAAGGGACAGGTGCGTCCCTCTGTAAAAGGCAAAATGCACGAGTTTTATCTTGAAAAAGTTACTTGTGGTTACTTCTAGAACATTCTAGAGGTCGGTTTGATGAAATGGATGCGCCTCCAGTTGGTTCATGTATCTCTATTAAGGGGGAACTTATCCCATCAATAAGGAGCTATCCCACCCATAGAGGGGGATGATCCCATTGATAGTGGACCTGAATAACCTCTTTACAGCACTATAAATAAAGACATTGAGCCAGAGGGAGAGGAGGTTGGAGCTATACATTTTCTTTGGGTAAATGCTGCAGGATTTAGGTCTTCCATTAGAGCCTTTGTGAGGAGAGATTGTCTTCACTTGATTCTACTTGGGAGAGGGTGAGCTTTGTCAAAGTAGAGGAAAACCCTTGATGGACCTTGGGAGGAACTTGCACAACACCAAGGCCAGGTTGTAAGAGTTTCTTTGTTTCGTTATTTAATACAAACTGGTTTATTTTTCTCAATAGCTTGTGTTAATGAGTTATTTCATGTGTTCCTTGGTCTGCATGTTGAATATATGTTTTATTATATGAAATGCAAGTGCTTGGTAATTGTTTGATTGTTTGTGGTTGCAGGAATTGACTTGAAGGAGGAGCTCATCCGGATCGTCAAGAACGGACTTCAACAACAGCGTTTTGGAATAAGGTAAGCCTAAACACTTGTAGTTTTCATGTTGTAAAAGGTGTATTTAGAGAAAGATCACTCCATTTTGTCTTGTTTGTCATTAGAACGTCTTAGACTTCTAGGAAGGTCAGTCGTGTCCGCACCCTTGACAAATTCCGTGTGACAGCGAGTGTGGTTTTTCGTCATTATTCTGGCTTATCTTGGTTTTACTCTTGATATTGTAGATGTCGACGCCTCTCCAAACATACATTGGATTTGCTGATGGTGCTTGTCGTAATACACGGAATATCTCTTCCGCAGCTTGGGTTATCTATTCGCCCTCTGACGAGTTAGTTTCTATGCATGGGGTAAGCCTCGGTCAAACAACGAATAACATTGCAGAATACAACGCAGTGGTTGAATTATTATCCGAATCTATTTCATTTGGAATTCGACGTTTGATAGTGAGGTTAGATTCTGAACTTGTTGTATTACAACTTAATAGAGTTTATGCCATTAGGAATCCTGTGTTATTAAGGTTGTTTTTGAGAGTGCGTCTCTTGGAACGTGAATTTGATTACATTGAATATCAACATATTCCAAGGTCTTTGAATACATTAGCAGATGCAATTGCTTCTCGAGTGTTGGACAGACATTTACGATAATCATGCAAGTAAATTTAAAAACATTTCATCACATATGTTAAACAAGATAAGCCGGTAATAGTGGTATATATAGATAGAAGTGTGTCAAAAAATATATACATCGTCTTCGATCATAGGTTTAAAACACCTTATGATCGGCAAAATGATAGTACAAAAAGTCAAAAATGTCACATGTGACTACAAAAGTGACTAGTCAATCACTGGTGGTGCTCTCTGTACGACACCACTGCGCGGGCTACCTTACGCAAAAATCTCCTAAACGGTCCAGGGACCGCGACTACGAAGCGCTGAAGCCTGATAGGAATGTCGTCCATAGTAGTCTCAGGTATATCTGCCGTGAGACGCTCTAGATCATGCTCCAACTCAGCTAGTACTTCTGCTGTCGCATCCTGTGGGGCCGGTACCGGTGCAGCTGGATGTAGTCTATCATAAGGCCGGAGGTTGGCTGGACGCTGTGGACCAACATCTGCATTTTGAAAGATTTACTATTAATTTTGAGACGATATATAAAAAAAAAATATATATATATAAAAAATACATAACTAGAAAACTTGTGAAAATAAAAAAGTACCTCTGTCGTCCCATTGTTCTCCCTGTGGAAGAACCATGTCCGGATCACCTCTGAAATCCATTCCGGCATACGGAAAGTCCTGTATCACAAAAAGCTGGCCCTCTAACCAGTCAAAATAACTATCTGAGAATCGAACTACTGTCGCGCCCTCGTCAGGATGCCGGGCCATCACCGCAACCCATCGTATCAGCTTTGGCTGCTGAGGACCCAAGATATCAACAGTGAGTTGCTGAGGGATCAGCATTGGAATTCTCTCCAAGGCAAAGCTCACGACTATAGGCCCATATCCAAAAGTCTTTAGTCGTCCGTTCTTCGCCTTGGTCAGTTGGCTCTTCATATGAGCCGACACAGCTTCACACCAGTTGAAAATGGTGCCTTGGTAACAGTCAATTGCCATCCGCATTTGGGATCCGGAAGCAATGTGTAAAGCGGCCGCGCCGCAAATTCTGGTAACCGTGAACGCTATGACTTTGAGTTCCGGTAGAGTGATGTGTTTTATCTCTATGCCTTTTGAATGGTGAGCCCCACGTGTGCACCAATCCTCGCGGAGACTATCAAGGGATTGGCCACCCGGCCTAGTCCCCGCAAGACTGAGTTGCTCACCTCTGTTTGGCAAGCCAGTGAGAAAGTATACATCCGAGGGCTCTATCTCGAGCTGGTGCCCTCCTATGTAAAAGCATTGTTCTTGTACGTTCCATCGCTCAACCAGCCATTCCAAGAATCTTACCTGGCCCCTCATGCCCGGTATGGTCCAATATTTGTATAATCCGCATGCTCTTAGGGCATCCAGGGAAGGTTGATGATTTATTGCAGCTTCATCTTCCTCTACATGCTCTCTTTCTCTCCAGTCTAACATGATTAATGCCCTGCATATCAAAAATAGCAATTAGAAATTAATTTGGGAATTTTTGGTGGTTTTTTGAGAGAGTTGGGGTTTTGAAATGCGCGTTTCTCGGAGGACGCACCCCGGCTTTGTAGCACAGGGCGCCCGGACGCAGCTGGCCTGAAGGCGGGCTGCGTCTTCCGACCGTTTTCCCGTATGAGAAAAAGTCGGGGGACGCAGGTCACCCGAAGGGCACCTGCGTCCGCCGAGAGGCGCATTCCAAAACCAAAACCCCCCCAAAAAAATGAAACTAAAACCTAAAAATTGATTCTAAACGGATAGAAATGCAGAGTAGGATGTGTAAAATACCTGGATGAGAAGGCGTTCGATTCCGACGGTCAGATTTTCCGCAGCGACCACGGGAAGTTTCTTGTCAAAAGCTCCTTTTTCAACCTCAACAGTGAAACGGTAAAAATGATATGGTAAAAGGTCTTTTTATAGGTTTTTTGGATGAATTAGTTCATTTTTTACCATGAAAAGATGTTTTTGAATGTATTTTTGCCTATTTTAAACAAGTATGAGTAATGTGTTGCTTTTGTGCAGGACAAAGGGATTTCGAGGGAAATTGTAATTTTTCACAAACAAAAATATCAGAGTCATCTTTTAAGCCCTTTTCTGACTCCTAAAACATGAAAAGATCGTCGAGTGTTTCTTTTTCACTCGTTAAAACGGAATTAAAAGACGGTCCCCTTTTAGCTCTTTTCTGACCGCAAAATCAGGAAAAGATTGCCGGGTTTTTGTCGTTTCGAACTCGATAAGGAAATAAAACGACGTGTCCTTGATCGCTTTTTACTTTTCAGGTCAACGACACTATTATGAAAGTACTCCTTGGTCGCAAGATCAAGCGGTTCCCCCAGGTATTATTTTATACTTTTTCGGGCTTGAGGGACACAAATATACGAAAAAGTTCAACGTGGAGTCTCCTTTAGTTTTTTCAGACTCTCTAAAATTGAAAAACGCCGAGTTTCTCCTATACTGGGCTCGTTAAACTTTTACAGTAGAGGACCTGTTCAATTACAAACAGGAACGAACCACTCCTTCCTAGGGTTCGAATTTAAACTAGGTTGGACTCGTCCGAAGGATGAGCTTATAATCAAGCATATGTTATCCTCCTCAAGCTTGTTAAAAATAAAGAGGTACTTGCCAGAAATGGTGGGGGAAAAGAGAGAAGAATGAACCTGTTTGTCACCTTTTGTCTCAGAAGAAACTTTATTACCACTCTTGAACATCACACTTTTCATTCACCTGGGTTGGGAAATCTTTTACCTCACAGTTGACCAAATCACTTTGAAAGTCTTTAACCGGGTTTCAGGGATTAACTTTGAGTTATTCGTCACCAAGCCATCTGTTGTGTCGTTATGTGTTCAAGAGGTCTGCAAGAAAAACTTTCATCTGCAAAATACTTGTCATCCATTTGACCATCCCTGAGTCAGTCCTTACAGCAACATTTCTTCAACTTGAACAATGATTTCGTGTTGCGGGCTTGCCTGCAACGGGTCGCTTTCTATCGACATCGACACATTATCTAGAAAGATGACTTAGGAATCGACAGTACCTTGAAGTCTGCATGCATCAATGGCAGGTTTCTCGCCTTTGACGTCAGTTTACATCATTGACTTTCGATCAAAGGATTCCGTGAAGTGTTCGACATCAAAACATCTATTCACATTTCACGGGTTGTGCTTGGTACTTTGAGAACCATTGACATTACTGGTGGTTTCTCTCATGCTTGTTAACAGTTTACATCATTGACTGGTAATCAAGTGGTTTCGACCATGTTCGACATCGAATCATTTAATCACATGGCTAGAATCGTACCAATTCGGGAAGTAGAAGTGAAGACCCTGGATCTAGTTTCTACCATCCAGGCTGCGAGGAGTTTTGTATTCATTATCTATGTAGACTATCATAAACAGATGGCTGCGTCCATACTGTATCTACAAAAGTCTATAAAAATGATGTACTGCAAGATCATTCCTGTATCAGAATAGTTAGTCCATTAGTTAAAGTTTTGAATCTGAGTATGGGAATGCCTACCTCAGTGATGATATAATCTTATCCATGTATTTTGTGTTGAAAATTGCAGGTTCCAACCAGGCCATCCACAAGACAATCCTTGAAATGATAAAGCGCTTCACCCTTCCTAGAATTACAAAACCCTATTCTATTCCAGGCTTCGCACTTTAGGGGGCAATCTGTTACACTAAAAAATGTCACCTTGACTACTTACAGTTAGTATGGCTCAAATCAACAGTCATACTAGCCTCTTAGGCAAGTCTCATGCCTCTGTTATCCATCTCAAACTCAAAGAAGAGAGAAAGTCTTGTAAAAACTATGTTTATCTCTGGGGTCGCAGGTTCTCTCTAGCCTTACCTGCAGGGACGCTGACCATGTTCACAAAATCTGCGTCCATGGACGCTCTGTATGTTAAGGGACAGGTGCGTCCCTCTGTAAAAGGCAAAATGCGCGAGTTTTATCTTGAAAAAGTTACTTGTGGTTACTTCTAGAACATTCTAGAGGTCGGTTTGATGAAATGGATGCGCCTCCAGTTGGTTCATGTATCTCTAATAAGGGGGAACTTATCCCATCAATAAGGGAGCTATCCCACCCAAAGAGGGGGATGATCCCATTGATAGTGGACCTGAATAACCTCTTTACAGCACTATAAATAAAGGCATTGAGCCAGAAGGAGAAGAGGTTGGAGCTATACATTTTCTTTGGGTAAATGCTGCAGGATTTAGGTCTTCCATTAGAGCCTTTGTGAGGAGAGATTGTCTTCACTTGATTCTACTTGGGAGAGGGTGAGCTTTGTCAAAGTAGAGGAAAACCCTTGATGGACCCTGGGAGGAACTTGCACAACACCAAGGCCAGGTTGTAAGAGTTTCTTTGTTTCGTTATTAATACAAACTGGTTTATTTTTCTCAATAGCTTGTGTTAATGAGTTATTTCATGTGTTCCTTGGTCTGCATGTTGAATATATGTTTTATTATATGAAATGCAAGTGCTTGGTAATTGTTTGATTGTTTGTGGTTGCAGGAATTGACTTGAAGGAGGAGCTCATCCGGATCGTCAAGAACGGACTTCAACAACAGCGTTTTGGAATAAGGTAAGCCTAAACACTTGTAGTTTTCATGTTGTAAAAGGTGTATTTAGAGAAAGATCACTCCATTTTGTCTTGTTTGTCATTAGAACGTCTTAGACTTCTAGGAAGGTCAGTCGTGTCCGCACCCTTGACAAATTCCGTGTGACAGCTAGCCCCTCCGTGAAGCCTCCACCTTGGTCATATGTGACAGGGCCAATGACTTGGGGTTACAGCTGAAACTCCTCCCCCAAACCATTTAGCACTCTACGCTGGCATGTGGTTACAAGGAATATCATGTGATCTAGAGCTAGTCCCCAAGTTCTACCCCTCACATCTATTGCCCGCTCCAGATTATGGGTGCAGTCTGGTGATTGGTATTACTGGCGCCAAAAGCATGGATCGAGGCTAGGCCCTAGCCCTCTTCTCCCTTTTCGGCGGTCTTGTGGGTGTGGGGTGACCAGGGGCTAGGGCTTAGCCCCAACACCATCCCCCAATACCAAAGCACATATCCATTAAATAAAAAATCACCATTTCATATGGTAAGAAATACAACGTGCCCTAGTAGTAAGGCATTGGAGTGTTTCTCAACCAGTCATGCATTCGAATCCATCCAGTGGAAGTTTGGCCATACAAAATTTAATGTACCCCTAGGGTGCCACGTGACAGCCCATGATTGGGCGATGTGGCATTCCCCATTGGTCCAACTCAAAACACATTCAACCAATAAAAATCAACCAAATCTGAACCAGTCCAAAGAGGACAAGTGGAAACCTATCATTGGTCCACAAAACCAAGTCAACATGTCCAGTCAACCTTCCCAATCAGTGTACAGACTGCCCAGTCAGGAGTCCTGAATCCAACTATAAATGTTTCACCTGTTTGGGAAAACAATTAGAACATGATATCGAGAGCATACAATATCCGTTTTGAGCCATTCAAGTTGTGTTGGATTTAGGTCATCAAGATCTACAATCTGGTACAGGTTTCAAGCACTTTCAAATGCTTTGAACTTTGATCACTTTACTAATCCCCTGGATCACTCCTCGCAACTTGAAGCTTTTGGACCTCCAAAATACTATTTTCAATCAACAAACATATGAGGGTATAGTTCCCTCACCCTTCCATTTTCAATCCATTTGGATTTTTTTAGGTCCCTATACTACTAGTGTAACCACTTATTGTTATCAGTACAACCCCTTTATTATATTGTTGTGCCCATGTAGTCCCCATATTGTTATTATTGTGCCCCATAGAGGCCCACAATTGTTATTATTGTGCCCTTACATTATTATTGTTATGTTAGCTCTGATTATATTATGACCCCTTAGATTCCAATATATAGAAAGGAGGCCTTGTCATTTGTATCATTCAAGAATTTTTCATTTGTGTAATGTAAAGGAGGTTTCCCCCTCAAAGAGGCTGAATTCTGAGGCATTGATATATCTTTTCTATCTTTTTGTGAGCTGGTTTCATAACATTTGGTATCTGAGCTTTGGATTCTAGGGTTTCACTGCTCCAAATAGGTAATGGTGGTATTTCCTCTATAACTTTGTTTCTGTGACATTTCAGAAGATAAAACAAATCCCTATTTGAGATGAAATCACACTAAACTATGGGTCCAAATTTCAGATCTTGTCTTGCTATAGTTTCAGAGATATGATTCGAGTAAGTTAGGGTTTTTCCAAGCTCCATAATTTCATATAAAACAGGTCATCGTGGAGTATTCGATATAAATTTTTATCTGTGAAGTTTTAGAAGATAAAACAAAAACCCATATGAGAAGACATTGGTTTGAACCTCGGGTCCAAATTTCAGATCTTGTCTTGCTATATTTTCGAATATATGATTTGAGGAAGTTAGGGTTTTTGCAGACTTCCGAATTACATCCTAAACATGTGACCTTGGGAAAATCGTCATAACTTTCTCTATAAGCATCAGATTGAAAATTTGAAAGAAGTGACAAAAAGAGGATAAACTCTATTTTGTTTGTGTATAATTTTTAGAACCTATGGTTGAAACAGTGACATGTGGCATGTCGTACAAGTTCACTCTGCTGAACTAGTCTATAATTAGGCCATCACGGGAGATTGGGAATAAATCTTTCTTCGGGAATCCAATTGCGATTAGACTTGTAGAGTTAGAAAGAGGACTCCAAGGGCTATTACAGGCCAACATTCATAACTTAGAGATATGAAATTGCAGAGTTACAGACGTTTCAAGATTGAGCTCCTAAAATCAAGAAAAAGCGATATGATGAAGTTTGATGGCAAGGATCTGGTAAATTGGATACTATAGATGGAGAAATATTTTTATCTACATGGTGTACCACTATTACAAAAGGTACATATTGCATATAATTATTTAGAACCAAATCAATTTTTATGGTATAAATGATCTGATATTCACCCTATGAGTGTCATCAGTTAAAGATTTATTAAACTAAGGTATTACAGACTCATGTGCTGGTGTGTGTTCTGTGTTATT
The DNA here is from genome assembly GCA_031772625.1 of Pinus tabuliformis. Classification (NCBI taxonomy): domain Eukaryota; kingdom Viridiplantae; phylum Streptophyta; class Pinopsida; order Pinales; family Pinaceae; genus Pinus; species Pinus tabuliformis. Next base: position 68,168,625 of record CM062804.1, on the reverse strand, counting down.
GAAACAACGAATTGATCAGATCCAATACATAGACAATTAAATGGAAATGCAACAGAGAAATACAGTAAGCAACACAAAGACACAAACAATTTTAATAAGGAGTTCACCCTATTCTCCAGGGCTACATCTTCGGTCCAGCTTCAATGGTGGCCTTGTTTTATTGTGTCTTTCAGCAGATAAATTACAATACAAGGACTCAATATGAGTTCTCTTGAAGGAGATTTTTCTTGGTAGGGTGGTTCTTGCATTCCCCAAGCCACTAGGAGTACATAGACTCATCTTCTTCCTACCAACTCTGTGACCTCTTGGTCTACAGTGGAAAGAGCCAAATGTGATGCTCAGTTTGGAAAGATTCCTCTATGGAAAAGCTTGAATCTTCAAGCTCTCTAGTGCTCGATGCTGACTCTGGTCAGCTCGGCCCTCTGTCTCTTCTGCTTAGCTTTACTATTCTTTGTGTTCAGTCCTCCTCTCATGGTTCACTGTTCACTATCTCTCTTGGTCGCTTGGACTCTTCTCAATTTTGATTCCAAATCAACTCTAACTCATTCGACTATCTCTATTCATGGATTTAGCCATTCGATCCCTATGCCCGTTTGGTTCCTCTTCCACCTGTGTCAATTCACCTTCTGCATCTGCTCTTGGAGTCCCCTGCGTTCGGTGTCATCATGAATGCTCAGGGAGTGGCCACTTATCCTCCTCTAAATGGCGCCAGCATGCTTCGTCGATTCGTTTCTTTGGTTACGCCATGGATGCGTTCTTCCTCCACTATGGCAGTCAAACGGATTCCAAATCCCTTTAGAATGTGGCTTAATTCCTTATTGATTATGATTCTTTCCATTGAGTGCAATCTTAGCCATCCGATCTAGGGCCTCTAGATCTGACGCCATGCACACACTTCGCGCGGTTGACTTGCTTGACCGATAGTACACGATCAACGGTCGTTTTCTCTCACCTCCACTTGCTACGTGTTGATCGGTGTATGGAATCACTCCGATCCTATCCAAAACCTCTTACCGTTTAAGGGCACCCCAATCAATACCACCAGTTTTCCAGCGCGCGGGTCTCGCCTTCGTACATTAGCATTTTTTTCTTTTTCCGCCTATGGTTTCCTAGCTTCCGATGTGACCAAGTGCTCGGGCTCCCCCTTCAGGGCCCTGTTTGTCTAGTGATGCACGATTAGCACTAAGTGCTAATCACGCATCAAAAACATCGTCCTTTTCCCATTCCGGGGCTCCCAAGGGCTACTTTGGCCTCCTGCATGGTCTCCATGGGCCTCGGTCAACGCGCTTTGACCAAGGTCCTCGTCGTTCCACGTTGGCTACCATTGCCACTGGTTCAGTGTGTTTTTGATATTGTTTTGGATTTCCTTATAGATTTATTCGACCTGATTCAATCATGGTTCTCGACAGTCTTTCTATGGATCCAATTCGGATCACGGCCTCCCTACTGAAAAGCTTTTAGACCACCAAAAGTTGGTTTTCAAGCATCGATTAAGTGAGTATATTGTTCCTTTACTTGTCTAATCTCAATCCACTTTGCACTGCTCGGCTTTGAACCTTTGAGCCCAATCCTAAGGTACTCAACTTCTCCCCTGCATGTTTTCCTCACCTTCCTGTCCAACACTGTGTCTTCTTGCAACTCATTGAGGTATTCAGGTAGCAGGTCATCAATAGAAGGAAATTGACTTTGCTCTTCAGGGTCCTCAATCATTGAAGGTTCAAACAATCTGAAGCAGTCTGCATTTACAACTGAGTAGATGTGCATGTAAGCTGGTAGATCAAGGTGAAACACATTTTCATCAATTTTCTCAAGTATCCTAAAAGGTCCATACCTGATAGGATTTAGCTTTTTACCTTCACCTTGCATTCTGTCCTTGCTGATATACAGCCAGACTTGGTCTCCAACTTGAAAACTATGCTCCATCTGATGCTTATCATCCCTAGCCTTATACTTGGCTTGGCTATTTTCCAGTTGTTCCTATACTGCCTAATTTATCTCTTGGATTTGTTCAATGAACCTGGTTGCCTTGTCCACATCACTGTGTCCATCAACCATGGTATCTTTACCAAATACAAAATCCAAAGAAGACCTTGGTGTGAAACCAAGGCAGGTCTCAAAAGGAGATCTCTATGTAGAAGAGTGTTTGGCTCTATTGTAAGCATGCTGCACATAAAAAAAGTGTTCATCCCAGAGCTTAGGATGTTTACTGCAATATCCTCTCAGTAACTGGATCACAGTCCTGTTTACTACTTCTTTTTGACCATGTGTTTTTGGATGAAAAGTTGTGCTTTTCTTTAATTTGGTGTCCATCAGTTCCCACAGACTAGACCAAAACTTCCCCACAAATCGGGTGTCCCAATCAGATACAATGGAAGTGGGTAATCCAAAATGAACCCATACATGTTCAAAGAACAATTTTGCAATATGTTTCAATGTGACCTGTTTACTACAAGGTATCAAAATACACATTTTTCTGAACCTATCCACAACAACATATAGATAATCATGACCTTTCCTAGATTTAGGCAGTCCTTCAACAAAATCCATGGAAACACTTTGCCAAGGGTGAGAAGTTACTGGAAATGGAGTGTACAATCCTAGTTTTCTATTGATGGGCTTGCTTTTAGCACACATGGCACACCCTTTTACATATCTAGAAACTGTCTCATTCATTTTCGACCAATAGCAGAATCTTTGCAGCTGTGCAACAGTTTTACTTAAAGTGACCTAATAGTAGAGAAGTGTGTGCTTCCCTAATTATCTTTATCCTCTCCGTTTGTGGAATACAGAGTTTCCCACAATGGTATAAGAGTCGATCCTTTATATGATAGTCCAATTATTCTACTCTTTTTCCTTGACTCAAAGTTGCATATACATCTTTAAAATCCATATCCTGAGCATATTGTTCTATGTAGCTTTCATGTAGCACATAATTATGCTTAAGTATGGTAGATGCATTTATAATGGGTCTAGATAGCATGTTTGCAACCTTGTTATGTATGCCCTTTTTATATTTGATGACTAAGTGAAACTGTTGTAGAAAATCCATCCATATGTAGTGTCTCAATTGTTGCAACTTAGTTTGGGAGTGTAGATATTGAAGTGGCTGATGATCAGTATGTATTACTGTCTCTTTGCCCATTAAATAATGTTTCCACTTTTTCACACTCTGAACTAATGCATACAATTCTTTATCATATGTAAGATATTTAATTACTACAAGATTAAAAGTCTCATAATGATAACATATGGGTTTGTCATGCTGTGTCAACAATGCTCCCATGGCCTAGTCACTGGCATCAATTTGGATCTCAAATGGTATTTCTAAATCTGGCAGTGCTAGTACAGGTGCTGTACTTATTTTCTCTTTCAAGGTGTCGAAGGATTTTTGATGTTTGCCACCCCACTGAAACACCTTATTCAACTAAAGCATGTAAGGGAGCTGCAATCAAGGAGAAGTTAGAGATGAACTTCCTCCAATATTTTGCTGCTCCTAGGAAGCTTCTCACTTTTGTAGCAGACTTGGGTTTAGGTCAGTTCACAATGACTGCCACTTTAGAGGGATCTATTTTCAATTCACCTCCCCCTACTATATGACCCAAGTAGTTTAGAGATGTTTTTCCAAATTCACATTTTGAGAGTTTAACATAAATTTTTTCTCTTTTCAAAACATATAATGTCTTCTTAACATGCTTTAAATGTTCTTCCCACGTTTTACTAAAAATCAGAATGTCATCCAGATACACAATAACAAAATCATTAAGAAAAGGTCTGAGCACATCATTCATTAATCTCATGAAAGTAGCAGGAGAATTAGTTAAGCCAAAAGGCATAACCAGCCATTCATACAATCCCTGCTTTGTTTTGAAAGCAGTCTTCCATGCATCTTGCTCTGCAACTCTGACTTGATGGTATCCAATGTGAAAATCCAGCTTGGTGAAATAAACAGCTTCTTTCAATTGATCTAAAATATCATCTATGCGAGGAAGGGGATAACGATTTTTGATCGTTATCTTATTCACTGCTCGGTAATCTATGCACATTCTCCACGAGCCATCTTTCTTTCTCACCAAAATGATTGGTGACCCACATGGTGATGTGCTAGGCCTAATGAATCCCTTCTCGAGTAACTCCTGCACCTGCTTCTTGATTTCAGCATTCTCTAAAGCAGAAAACCTGTACATCCCAATGTTAGGCAATGGAACATCTTGCTGCAAAATAATATCATGTACTATTCCCTTTTTGGGTGGCAGAACTTTAGGTTCTTGAAACAAGACATCATACTCTAAAACAACTTTTTCTATATCAGCTTATTGTTCAACATTATAGCCCTCAAATACATTGGTTTTATCAGGTTTCTTTTCCTTTACAACCATCAGTAAGAATTGTTTGCATGAATTGATCATTCTTTTCATTTGTCCTGATTTTATGAGAGTATAATTATTCTTGAGCTTATGAGCTTTTACAAAGTATTCGATTCCATCTTTAACCAGTAGATACTTGTTCTCAGCTCTATAGAAAATAGCCTTTCTATCATACAAGTAAAGACTTCCTAAAACAATTCCACATATATCCAAAGGAATTATGTCTAACTCAACCTCATCTACAAATGTTGACCCAAAAGAAAACTTGAGTTTGCACTGTCTAGTCACTTGTAGTTGTGCTTTATCATTTAACCATCCTAATGGGTATGGTTTCTTGTGAGGTGCAGTTGCTAATCCCAGTTTCTTTACAATTGCTTCAAAAATCAAATTTACTTGAGAGCCACTATCAAACAAAGTATCAATCTTTTGATTTTTGGAAATAACTCGAATATGGAAAAGCTCATGTCTTTTTCTCTCATTTTCTTCATCAATAACAGATTGAGCAGAATTACTAGAAGATGCTTTAGAATTCTTACCTCTTATACCTGTGGCTGCTATAGTTGTTTCATCTCCCAAGTCTGACCCCAAATCTCTTTGAATAGCTGCAACTATCTTCTTCTTCTTGCCCTCAGACTTCTTAGGTCTCATCTCTGGATGCAGAATCCAACAATGCTCATCATCATGCCCCTCCTTTTTACAGTGAGTGCATGAAGCTTTGGCTTTTTGTGCAGTGTTAGCCTTCCTTTCTTTCCACTTATGTTTTCTTTCCTCCTTGCTCTTGCTTACAGTGGGTTGGGATGGTCCCCCAACATCTGGATTGCCATTCTCTTCTCTAGCCTCTAGATGAGTAGCTTGTACAAATACCTCATCTATACTAGTGGGATTAAACATGGGGATGGTATGCCTCATGTAGCTATGTAGACCACCAATGTACTTCAAAAGAGTCTCTGGTGAGTCTAGAGAGATACCCAACGTCAATGCTCTCTTTCTGAACTCTTGAGTATACCCTTGTACACTTTGCCCCTTCAACTGCCAAAGAGTTTGCAGACTCATCATGGCTTGCTGCATGTAGGCCAATGGATAGAACTATTGTTTGATTGCAGAAACAAAGTCACTCCAGAGAGAGATGGTCTTACCATGTCTTTTCATATAATCTTGGGTTCTACCTTCCCACCAAACCAAGGTAGTGCATCCTAGGCGTAGGCTTGCCAGTTGAATCTTACTCTCATCTGAGTTTATGTTCTATACCCTGCAATACACATCAGTTTGTCAAATCCAATTGTCCAATTTTTCAGCATTTAGCTCTCCATCATATATAGGAAAATCAAATTTAACATCTAACTTAATCAAATATGCTTTCTTATTATGTACAGGGCTATTAGGAGGTGTGAGAAAGTTTTCCTCTTTCCCCTTTCCTTTGGAGTTGTCATGGAAGTGAGACTCATCTTCTTCTTTCTCTTGCTTAGAGCCTGATGCATCTTCCACCTTTTGCTTTCTAAAGTCTCTGTACATTTCTTCAACCATAGAGTTTATAGCTAGGAAACTCTCTATGAATTGAGGGTCTGGCCCCATAGAACTTTCTCCTGACATGGTCTTTTGAGGATAGACTCTTCCAATTTTAGGATTAGTTTCCACCAACTCTCCTTCTCCTAATTTGATCTTTGATCTTGTGAGCATTCACAGCTATACCAACACAAGCTTGTCTAACCTTACAACCTTGAGCTCTGATACCACTTGATCTGATATTCACCTTATTAGTGCCATCAGTTAAAGATTTATTAAACTAAGGTATTAAAGACTCATGTGCTGGTGTGTGTTCTTTGTTATTGAAACAACGGATCGATCAGATTGCCAAAATATAGATAATAAAATGGAAAGACAACAGAGAAATACAGTAAGAAACACAAAGACACAGACAATTTTAATAAGGAGTTCACCCTATTCTCCAGGGCTACGTCTCCGGTCCAGCTTCAGTGGTGGCCTTATTTTACTATGTCTTTCAGCAGAGAAATTACAATATAGGGACTCAATATGAGTTCTCTTGAAGCAGATTTTTCTTGGCAGCGTGGTTCTTGGATTCCCCAAGCCACTAGGAGTACACAAAATCTTCTTCTTCCTACCAACTCTGTGACCTCTTGGTCTACAGTGGAAAGAGCCAAATGTGATGCTTAGTCCGGACATATTCCTCTATGGGAAGGCTTGAATCTTCAAGCTCTCTAGTGCTCAATGCTACCTCTGGTCAACTCGGCCCTTTGTCTCTTCTGCTTAGCTTTACTGTTCTCTATGTTCAGTCCTCCTCTTAGGGTTCACTGTTCACTATCTCTCTTGGTTGCTTGGACTCTTCTCAATTCTGATTCCAAATCAACTCTAACTCATTCGATTGTCTCTGTTCATGGCTTTATCCATTCGATCCCTATGCCTGTTCGGTTCCTCTTCTCCTTGTGTCGATTCACCTTCTGTAGTTGCGCTTGGAGTTCCCTGCATTCGTCGTGATCATGAATGCTCAGGGAGTGGCCACTTGTCCTCCTCTAAATTGTGCCAACATTCTTCATCTATTCGTTTCTTCAATTACGCCGTGGATGCATTCTTCCTCCACCGTGGCGGTCAAACGGATTCCAAATCCCTTTAGAACACAGCTTAATTCCCTGTTGATTCCGCTTCTTTCCATTGGGTGCAATCTCAACCGTCCGATTTGGGCCCTCTAGATCCGACGCCATACGCATGCTTCGCGTGATTGACTTGCTCAACCGATAGCGTGTGATCAACGACGATTTTCTCTCACCTCCGCCTACCACGTGTTGATCGGTGTATGGAATCGCTCCGCTCCTGTGCAAAACCTCTTACCATTTAAGGGCACCCTGATCAATACTGTCGTTTTTCCACCGCATGGGTCCTGCCTTGGTATGTTAGTGTTTTTCACTTTTTGTACCCATGGTTTCCTGGCTCCCGATGTAACCAAGTGCTCGGGCTCCCCCTTCAGGGTCCTGTGTGCCTAGCGATGCGCGATTAGTGCTAAGCGCTAATTGTGCATCAGAAACCTCATCCTTTTCCCATTCCGGGCTCCCAGGGGCTACTTTGGCCTCCTGCGCGGTCTCCATGGGCCTCGGTCAGTGTGCTTTGACTGAGGTCCTCATCGTTCCATGTCGGCTGCCATTGCCACTAGTTCAGGGTGTTTTTGATACTGTCTTAGATTTCCTTAGAGATTTGTTCAACCTAATTTAGTCATGGTTCTCGACAGTGTTTCTATGGATACAATTCGGATCAATAAAGCACTTTTTCTTGTAAACCACTTGTTACGTGGTCAATTTTCACAGAGGAAATGATAGCACATTATGAGGATACAAGGAGAAACACCTTCTTTAGCCAATTGATAAATCTCAAACAAAAGTGTTCAATGGTGGAGAACATTGAGTACTTTCAAAAATTGAATATAAGGGAAAATGATATTCCAGAGAAGCAAAGGATTGATGTCTCCATAGGGAGTTTAAAGGATAACATTCAACATGAGGTTCGTCCTTGGGAACCTGATTCATTGGAGAAGGCATTCAGGTTGGCAAGAAAAGTGGAAAGAAAAATTATGGCAACAAGGAAGTCTATCCCTCACAATTATAAATATGGAAGTGTTGTTTCTCCTAGCCTTCCACAACCTACAAGGTTGACACCACAACAATTGGAAGAAAAAAGAGCAAAAGGACTTTGTTACAATTGTGATAACAAATACATTAAAGGTCATAAGTGTGCTGAGAAGAAATTGTTTTACATAGACGATGAAGAGGAGGAAGAAAAGGATCAAGAAACATCAAAAGAAGAGGATATACACCATGAACCAACCCCAAAGAAAGAAGAAATGAATCCGACCATATCTTGTAAAACATTAGCAAGAATTACCACTCCTCAAACTCTTAAGATAGAAGGACATATGAAGAATAGTTCAAGTGAAAGATCACATCGAGAAAGAAGAAATGAATCCGACCACATCTTGTGATGCATTGGCCAGAATTACTACTCCTCAAACTATCAAGATAGAAGGACATATCAAGAAGAAAAATGTTCAAGAAGTGAAAGATCACATCGAGCATCAAGAAATGAATCTGACCATATCTTGTAATGCATTGGAAGAAACTACCACTCCTAAAAATATCAAAATAGAAGGATATATCAAGAAGAAAAAGGTAATAGTGTTGATTGATTCGGGCAGTACCCATAATTTTATTCATTATAAGATAGCCAAGGAATTGAATTGCTTCCTATATCCAGCACCAGAGTGTCAAGTGATGGTTGCAAGTGGAGGAACCATAAATTGCTCTATAAAGTGCCATAATATCAAGCTATACATGGTAGAATATGTATTGAATAGCCCAATGCATTCCATTCCAATGGGTGGTGCTGATGTTTTACTAGGAGTCCAATGGCTACAATCTTTGGGTACGATAGCTTTTAATTTTTAAGAACTTTTCTTGAATTTATTTTGGGAGGGAAAGGAAGTTGAATTGAGGGGTATCGAAGGGAAACCAGGAAAGATAATCAACTCTGACAACATGACAAAGCTTCTAAATAAAGAACAACAGGGCGTAATTGCACAATTATGTTCACTAGGAGATCCCACATCGAAATCATCTATTTCCCCAGATCTCCAAAACGTTTTGGACAATCATTACAAGGTATTTGCGACTCCCAAAGGCCTCCCACCTATTTGTGATCATGATCATGCTATTCATTTGATTCCAGGAAGTGTTCCTCCAAACACTAGGCCTTACAGATATCCATATGCCCAAAGGAGTGGGAACTCATTCAAAAGTTGCAGAAGATCCCAGTTCAAACAATATTGTGAGAACTTGACAAGGAAGGAAAAATCATATTGGAACCTGAGTAGTCACAGAGACAAGAATGTGATAGCTACGAAATCGATCAATTTCAGAGTATCCCATCAAGTGGAAGAACTTACCCTCTGAAGATTCCACATGGGAGGACAAGAATTTTATATAGAAGCATCAAGAACTACTCAAGCGTTGAGGACAACTCTTTTTGAAGGAGAGGGGCATGTTAGGCCCCTAGACTACTAGTGTAACCCCTTATTGTTATTAGTACAACCCCTTTAATATATTGTTGTGCCCATGTAGTCCCCATATTGTTATTATTGTTCCCCATAGAAGCCCACTATTTTTATTATTGTGCCCTTACATTATTATTGTTATGTTGGCTCTGATTATATTATGACCCCTTAGAATCCTATATATAGAAAGGAGGTCTTTTCATTTGTATCATCCAAGAATTGTTCATTTGTGCAATGTAAAGGAGGTTTCCCCCTCGAAAAGGCTGAATTATAAGGTGTTGATCTATCTTTTCTATCTTTTTGTGAGCTGGTTTCATAACAACTTTGTTGAGTTTTGTGCCTTTGAACCCCATATGAAGGTGCTTATCGTTCCTTCTTGAAGTTCCTGTTTCTCTATGGAGGATAGGATCTGGTTTCAATTCTTCAAGATATTTAGAAAAGAAAACATATGTTAAAGAAATTTGAACATTCTCTCCTATGTCTTCAGTCAAAGGAGGCTTACCCAATTTAAAGTTCTTTTCACCTTGAAGTTTTTCTTTGCTAATGAAAAGCTTTACTTCATTTCCAACTTGAAAATTGTGGTAAACATTAAGCTTATCATGTCTAGCCTTGTTTTTGTTTTGACTCTTCACCAAATGTGATTTCCATTGCCATGCGCCATTCTTCCTCAAATCCAAAACATTAGGATACAAACAAGAAGATGTATTAGAACTAATGTTTCCTTTTTCAAGTAGTTCTTGCATCTATTTCTTGATTCTTGCAGTCTCTAACACTGGCATCTTGTTCAGACCAATGTTTAAAAGTGCATCATCCTGCTGCAAATGAACTTCATGTTGTTTTCCTCTTTTAGGAGGCAACACATTAGATTCCTAAAAAATCTTATCATATGTATTAGCAACTTCAACTAAATCAGATTTTAATGGTGCATCACATTCTTGGAAGGCTTCAAATTCATCAACATATTTATGTTTAATCATCAACAATGCAAAATTATGACTAGCATTTACAAACCTCTTCATTTTTCCAGCATTCACAAGAGACAAATTAATATTTTTTCTATGTTCTCTAACAATGTACTCAATCCCATATCTAAACAAGTGATACATTTTCTCATGATAATGAAAGATGGCTTTCTTTTCATATAAGTATGGGTTTCCCAAATAAAACCAAAAATGTTAAGTGGTACCACATCAAGTTCTACCTCATCAATGAAATTTGCAGTGATGACAAATCTAAGTATGCATTTTCTTGTCACTTCGAACTTGGCATTGTCACATACCCAACCCAAAGGATAAAGTTTAGGATGAGGAATGATTTCAAAATTTAGTTTCTTGACAACGTCTTCTGAAATGAGGTTTTCTTGTGAACCACTATCAAACAAAGTATCTACCTTGTTATGTTTTGTGATGACTCTAATGTGGAAAATCTATATTCTCTCTCTTTCTTTTTGAGTTTCAATGGGTTTTCTAGAAGAACTAGTACTTGCAATTTAATCCTTACCTTTCAATCCCATGGCTATGATTTTTGTTTCATCTCCGGAATCAGATCCTAGATATTGTTGTGTAGTTGCAACAATATTTTGTTTCTCCTTGTTATTAAACTTTTTGGGTCTCATCTCAAGATGAAGTTTTCACTAGTGGTCTTCATCATGGCCTTGTTTATAATAGTGTTTGCATGTGATTTTTTCTCCTTCCTTAAGCATTCTTTTTATCTTTGCCTTTGAACTCCCCTTTTCCTTTTTTTTCTACACTTGAATGAATTCTCACTAGTTTCTTGAGAAACATTCTTCCCTCTTGCCTCTAAATGAGTTGCATGTACACAAACTTCATTTAGTGTTGCAGGGTTAAACATGAGAATTGTGTCTCAAATAACTATATATATCCTCCAATGTATTTCAATAGGGTATCTTGGGAGGAAAAATCTATACCCAAAATCAAATCTCTTTTTCTAAATTCTTGAGTATGGCTTTGCATATTTTGACCTTTGGCTTGCATAAAGTTTTACCAATCCAGAATAGCTTTTTTCATGTATGTTAATGTATAAAATTTTCTTCCTATTGCAACAAAAAAAATAATTCCAAGAGGATAAAACCTTACCGTGTTTCTTCATGTCCTCTTGAGTTTTGGCCTCCCACCAAATAAGTGTTGCACCTTCCAACCTTATAGAAGCAAGCTGAATTTTGGTCTCATCATCCTTGATTCTTTGTATCCTGCAATACACTTCAATATGATGAATCCAATTATCTAATTTTTCAACATTTACCTCTCAATCATACATAGGCAATTGTCTTAATGTCAAGATTTAACAAAGGAGTTTTACCATGTCCTTTTGGAGAATTAGGAAATGTTTGTGAAAGGGTAGAAGAAGTAGAAGAAGAAGAGGATGAATATGAGGATGAGGATGGAGGTCAAGGTAGTGCCTTGTCACCATTTCCTCCATTCCCTTTTGGAGGTTTGCCTCCTTTTCCTTCATCCCATTTTGAAGGTTTTGAACTCTCTCCATACAACCTTAAATTCCTCTCTTCATAAGGAACCTTTACCATTTTAGACATCTCAAAGAAAGGTTTTCTGAATGTTCTCTCATCTTCAAACATCCCTTCAAGAATTTCTTCATGTGCCATGACTATTGAAGCTTAAGGTGTGTTTGTTCTCCTTGAAACAATTTGAGATCTTCATTCCACAAATTCTCATTTTGCTATTTTAAGCTTCAACCTTGTAAGCATCATAAAAACACTTTCAAACAAAATCGAACATTCATAATAACCTTGCGATTTGATACCAAAATGATCTGTAATGCAAACTTGAAGGTGATAGTAAAATTTCAAGTAAAATTTTATGTATTGTAGGCAATGGATCACTTTGCAAAACACATAAAGTTATGGTTTTTAAACTTAGTTAACATCATAAAATAGAGACAATAGACCATATTAGAAACACATAACAAAAAAATGATAAAGGTGTTCACCCCTTTTTTGGGCTACATCTCCTAGTCCAAGTTCTAATGATGGGCCTCTTTCATTAAGTGCTCAAATTTATGTTTACATGGATTTATAGTGCTCATGATGTAAATATTATGTCTCCAATGGCTTCAGAACTATAAAAAACCCCTAGTTGGGCTCTTGTTTGGCTCAATTTGGCCAAAAATGGAAGAACTTATGACCTCCCAGAATTTCTACTGCTAAGTGCTCTACAATTCACTGCAAACCTGGCTTAGCGCCCTAAACCCGAAATCGAGGTAGAAATTCAACCTAAAATCATGCATGAAAGTGAAAATTATTAGACGCTTTAAATGGCCTATAACCCTAGTTTTCGAAAACCTCAGTCGTATAAGAGCCACATGTCCAGGGGCTAGGGCTAACCGCTCGCCCCTGTCAGCCAACCCCCAATGAATTTGGCACTGGTAATGTTATGGCACAGAAAACCCAGATTTTGGGCCTTATTCCATGCGTACACCAAAACTGAAGAGGTGTGGTCATATATGGACCCATGTGCCCTAGGGCTAACCCCCGTTTCCACACACCTAGAGGTTGGCCCCTTCGTGAAGCCTCCACCTTGGTCATATGTGACAAGGCATGTCACTTCGGGTTGGGGCTAAAACTTCTCCCCCAAACCGTTTAGAACTACGCACTGGCATGTGGTTACATGGAATGTCATGTGATCTAGGGTTGGTCACCAAGTTTCATCCCTTACATCTGTTGCGCACTCAGGATTATGGTTGTAGTCTGGTGGTTGGTACTGCTCGCTCTGGAACTGTGGGCTGGGGCTAGGCCTTTTCCCTCAGCTCCCCTTCCTGCGTTCTTATGTGTCTGGGGTGACTAGGGGCTAGGGCTTAACCCCAACCCCATCCTCCAATACCAAAACACATATCCGTTAAATAAAAACTCACCAGTTCATATGGTAAGAACTACCACGCACCCTAGCGGTAAGGCGCTGCACTGTTGCTCTCTATTCATGCATTAGAATCCCTCGAGTGGAAGTTTGGCCATAAAAAATTTTAATGCATCCTAAGGGTTCCATGTGGCAGCCCATTATTGGGCCACATGGAATTCCCCCATTGGTCCAACTCAAACGCATTCAACCAATAAAAATCAACCAAATCTAAACCAATCTAAAGAGGACAAGTGGCAGCCTATCATTCGTCAATGAAACCCAGTTAACATGTCTAATCACCTTGCCCAATTAGCATATGGACTGCCTAATCAACAGTCTTGCATCCAACCTACAATTTTTTTTCCCTATATGGGAAAACGATCAAAACACGATATCGGGAGCATACGATATCGGTTTTGAGTGATTCAAGTTGCATTAGATTCGGGTTGTCGAGGTCTAAGCTTCGGTATAGGTTTCGAGCACTTTACTGATCCACTGAATCACTCCCCTCCTACCAAGCCCCTTTTTTCTCTACCCATATCCATATCCTTTTCTATCTCTCACACTCTCCCTCTTTCTATCTCTCTCCCCTTTTCCATATTCTTCACAAGTCTTTGCCTTTTTCTTTCAACATCATTCTCTCCTTCTCTCTCCCACTATAACTCCCTCTTGTCTCTCTCTCACTTTCCCTAAGCCCCCCATATCTCTCGAACCCTTTCACTATCCCTTTCTCTCTCCCCCTCTCATTATCCATGTTTCTATATCTCTCTCCATTTCCCTACCTCTCTCTCTATATCCCTTTCCTCGTCTCTCTCTCCTCCTTTTATCCCTCTCTCTTCCTCACCCTAATCCTCCATCTCTCCCTACTCATTTACCTATCCCTTTTTATCTCTTCACATATCTCTCTCCATTTCCCTTAACCCCTCCCCCCCACTCTTTATTCCTATACCCATCTCTCTCCCCCACCCCTCTCACTTTCACACATACTCTCTCTCTCCTCCTCTAACCCCCTTTCTTTTCCACTTTATCTCCATTTTTCTCTATATATATCTCCATTCTTTCCCCTTTATCTATCTCTCACTCCCTATGTCCCCACCCTCTCTATTTCTCTCTCACTCTTATATATATTTAACTCTCTTTTGCTAAGCTCCCCTCTCTCCCCTTAACCCCTTCACTCCCTCTCTCTCTCCATCCCTTTCTCTCTGATCCAAACTTAAATAGGAACAATAAAACTTACAAATATAATCATAAACACAAAGATGCAGTAGAAAAAAAATTCATTTCATTAAGAGAAAAATATTGAACTATGCTTACAAACAGAATGGAAATAAGATAGCTCGAGCGATGGTAGCTTATCTGTGAGAAGAGATGTGGTGGCTACGTGCCTCTAAACTATGTTAAAATGAGGCTCAAGTTCCTATTTATTATTGGAAAACATGAGAAAACCATCAACAACCAAAACCCTAACCTCGGGAGATGTAAGACCAAGCGTTTGTGGGCCCCGTTGGGGTTAATTGGCTAGCCAACTTCTCGGCGTTGTAACTTGGTCATATTATCTCCATTGGTGCATACGATACCTTGTTGGAAAGGTCTCTTTGAGTACTATAGGTTTCACCGCAAATCCCTATTGGTGGCTACGGGCCTGCCACGGACCCCCAAAAAATGCTCTTTAGGGGGTCAAAACTGCTCTGGAAGTTCAGGACCCAAAAAACTGCTAAAAATAGTAAATGCTAAAATGAACGAGGAAACAGATGAAACTGATTGGGGGGTCTAGTTGGAATAGGAGGGTGGCCACCAACATCCACCAGGATCATTCTTACCCCCTTAAAAAGTAATGGTCCCCATTGCGTACAAAACCTCCATGAGGTGAGGAAATTTCTGTTAAACCTGGTCCTTGGTGAACCACTTGCCCTAGTGAAGAAGTTGGCCTGCTTTGACAACTCGATATAACTGTATCCTCTGTTTGTGAGTGTTCCTGATCTTTGTATCCATGATTTGATAAGTTGTGGCCTGTTCCATGCAGTTCGGGTTGAGCTCTGCTCGTGTGAGTTGTTCTACAATGTCAGATGTGGCAGAAGGCGATCTTCATTCAACACTAGGTGCAGACCAAGGAATGGTGGGATGTTGATCTCAAAGGAATTGTCACCAACGACCTTGGTGATGGTTTATGACCCATATCAGAGCGGGCAAAGCTTGCAGTGGGGTCTAGCAAGGCGCTCCTTTTGCAAATGTAGCCAAACTTTGTCGCCCACCTGGAACTTGTGCGTACTCGATGATAATCATGGCATTGCTTGTACTTCACATTGGCTTTATCCAATATATCATGGAATTGTTGGCAGATATGTTGAATGTGCTTAATGAAGTTGTCAACCCTTTCAACTTTGGACTGAATGTGAGCCGAATCTACCTGAGCGGTTGCAAATAGGCGTTATGGCCTGTTGAGATGTGGAGAGCTCTGTTGTAGTTGTATTGGACATAGGAGAGACTTTCATTCCATGTGTGTGGATGCTTCTAATTGTACATGTGCATAATGTGTATGATCATCCTGTTGACAACCTTTGTTTGGCCATCAGTTTAGCAATGGAAAGTCGTGGACTTAGTAAGTTTTGTATCCAGCATCGACCAGAGACTTGACCAAAATGCACTTAGGAATTTGTTGTCCTGATATGAGACAATGGACTGTGATATCCCAAAGTGTACCCATACTCGCTCAAAGAAGAGCTTAGTAGTGGTCTCTGTTGTGATACTCTTCTTGCAGGCTGCCATGATGGCCATCTTAGAGAATATGTCGACGACCACGAAAATGGAGTTTCCGTGCTTAGTAGAAGGAAGGCCTGACATGTAATCTATGGAGACCGATTCCCAAGGCCGACTAGGAGTAGGTAGAGGAGTATAAAAGCCTTGCTTCTTGATGGTTGGTTTGGCAATGGTGCAGGTGGTGCAAGATCTAATGTACTTCCCAACATCCTGATGAAGTTTCAGCCAATAAAAATACTTTTTCAATACGCCACTCTTTTCTCTACTCCAAAATGTCCAACAACCCGATTGTAGTGCGCCTCCCAAATCATCTTGGCATGCTCAGTTGAAGGAACAGAGATTGTCGTAGGCGGAAAAACAGTGCGTCCTGAACATGAAAATTTGGAACTTGCTTCCCTTCCAGGAGTGTTTGGTATATGCTACCGAATTCTGGTTCGCTCTTGTAAATATGCATCCACCCCAATGTCTCGTGCCCACAAGAGTCGAGCGCAGTGATCAGCGCCATGACTAGTGGTTGCCTCAGGCAATCAACAACATTACTGGTGTTGTCCTTCTCATACTTAATGTTAAAATGAAACTGTTGAAAATAGGTGGACCATTTTTGATGGTGATCGTTCAAAAACTTCCCTTATGTCTGTATGAATTATAGAGGTTGGTGGTTTGTGTGGATGACCATTTCCTTCCCCATAATGTAATGCTGCGTAAGTGGGGTACTTTTGGACTATGTCTGAAAGTGTCTCACTGTGGTAAGCCACTGGATGCCCATGCTGAGTAAGAATCGCACCAACAACACAGTCGGAGGCATCTGTCTTGATCTCAAATGGTTGTTACAGGTCTAATAATGTGAGCACTGGTGCAGAACAGAGGTGATTATTCAACTTGGAGAATCCTTTTTGTTGGGTTTCCGACCAATTTTTTTTTCTTTCGCTCCACCCTTGGTGACTTTACTTAAAGGCCAAGTGATATGAGAGAACCCCAACACAAACCTATGGTAGAAATTGGCAAGATCCAAAAAGCTGCGATCTTTGTTAGAGTTGTTAGGGCTAGCCAATCCCAAATGACTTGTATCTTGGATGGGTCCACATGTACACCCTGCTCATTAATGATGTACCCCAAATATTGAACCTGAGTCAGGCCAAAGGTGCATTTCTCCAAGTTAGCACATAGCTTGAGTTGGCGCGAGGTTTGAAGGACTTGTTGAATGTGGTGGAGGTGATCTTCCATAAGTCTCATGAAGGTTGCAGGGGTGTTCATCAATCCGAACGGCATGACCAACCATTCGAAAAGGCCCTACTTGGATTTTAAGGCAGTCTTCCACACATTCGAGGGTTCGATATGCACCTGGTGATAACTTGAATTCAAGTCAATATTTCTGAAATATTTGACCCCTTTGATCTGGTCTAGAGCGTCATCAATCTATGAGATTGGGTACCTATTCCGAGCAGTGATCTTGTTCAGTGCCCGATAGTCAATACAGGGCCTCCAGGTCCCATCCTTCTTCTGTACCAATACAATTGGGTTCCTACAAGGTGATGAGTTTGGCCTGATGTGCCCTTCTACAATATTTCATGAATCTGCCTCTTGATCTCATCGTTCTCCAAAACTGAGCATCGATAGATCGGTCCATTCGGCAGCGGCATGCCCGGGGTCAGATCGATGGAATGCTTGACTTGACAGTGCAGAGGTACCACTGTGGGTGAGGAAAAAATATACCTGTACTCCTCCATGACCTTTTCGATATGCTTCTATTGTGCTAAGGAGCCTTGCCTAGAAGCTGTGGCCACAACCTTCTTCTTTCCCTAGGGGAAAATCATACGGAAAAGAAATTCCCTGGTCTAGGAAATGATCTTACTGCATTTCTTTGCAGTGATAAGAGAGATGGAGGTAGGTGGGGCTACCTCCAGTATCTTGTACAACTTATTAGCCAAATTAATAATCACAAAGTGAGGTATAGACTCATATACAACATGTCACTTCCACAAGTATGGTTTTCCTAATTATACATCACAAACTTCAAGAGGAGCAACATCACACAGTACCTCATCTGTGAAGGACTTGATGTTGTAGGGAAGGTGACATTGCTAGGTGACACGAAGATCTCGTCCTTGGTGAAGTCACCCAATGGTGTATGGTTGTGGATGTGTTATAATATTTAGACCCAGCCGCTTCACGACCCCTGCTAAAATGAGGTTCTTTTGGCTCCCACTATTGAAAATGAACTGCAATGCAGAACCCTTCACCCACATATGTGAGTGGAAGAGGCGTTCCCCCTCCTCTGGATCTTCAGGCTCAATCTTCTAGATCTTGGTGGTGGTCATGGTGGCACTGGGCTCTGCATCAATGATCTGCTTCCCTTTTGCAATTCCCTTATTGGGTTCTGATTTAGAATCATAACCTGTGTATGATTTGGAAGACTTTAGCTTGGCCACCAGTGACTGCTTGGCCTGACACTCACTTGTGTTGTGAGTGGAGCTCTTATGGAACTCACACCATTTTCTCATGTCCTTCTTCATCTTCGGGGTTTTTTTCTTTTCTTATGGCTTCAACGGGCTGTCCTGGGTAGTGCCACCTTGGCTTGGTCCTTTTTTTTAATGGTTTTAGGGCACCTTTTCCTTGCTTTGGATTCACAAATCCAAAGTCCCGCTTCTTCTATTTAAAATTCTATTCAATCTTGACAGCGTACCGATACACCGTGCCGAGAGAGGAAATGTCTAGGAACTCCATCTTGTCCTGGATGTACTTGTGTAGACATCCGCGATACTGGAGCACCAAGTTCCTCTCATTATCCTTGATACCCAACTTCATGCGAAGGGTATGGAAAGTAATTGTGAACTCTAGCACATCTTGGTCCCTTCCTTACCATATCATGGTCCACTTTATGTATTTGTCTTCATAGCTCCCGATAGGGTAATATTGTTCCTTGATAGTGTCTCGGAAAGAATTCCAAGTGGATGCAGCTGAAAATAATGAGGGTTCACTCTCACCCTTTTGTTCACAATAGGTTTCCACCAATCCTTGAAGTGGGGGGTGAATTTAAGAAGTCCAAAAGTAATCTTTTCCCGATTAGAAAATTCATGAACTGAAGAATGTCCTTCCAATATATTTAACCATTTATCTACGAAATCTCCATCTATTAGGCCTTCGAATATGGGAATATTGAAGTTAACTTGTACCTTAAAAGGAGTGGTGCCTCTAGAATGGTTGTTGGATGAATTTGATGCATCGCCTGTGGGTATTCAACGAAGCATCTGGGAAAATTTATCCATCATCACATCCCTATGTTGCTCGAGGGCTTCCTCGAGCAACATTTTGAAAGGATCTTCTGCCCCCTCGTCTTTCTTTTCTTCCACCATGGGAGTTTGTCGAGTTTTGCAAGGTTGATCTTGCAATTGTTCAACTAGATCAAGCCCTAACTCCTTATACCCTGACCTCGTTGGGGACATGCAAAGATAAACAGGGAAAGAGAAGACCCCTCTGATACCATTGGTCCGAAATTAAACATGAACACAATAACTTACAAATATAATCATAAACACAGAGATGCAGCAAAAAAACACTTCATTTCATTGATAGAAAAATATTGAACTATGCTTACAAACGTAATGCAAATAAGATAGCTCGGGCGATGGTAGCTTATCTCTGAGAAGAGATGTTGTAGCTACATGCCTCTAAACTATGTTACAATGAGGGTCAAGGGCCTATTTATTATTGGAAAACATGAGAAAACCATAAACAACCAAAACCCTAACCCCAGAAGATGTAACACCAAGATTTTGTGGGCCCTGTTGGGGTTTTTTGGGCAACCAACTTCCCAGGGTCGTAACTTGGTCATATTATCTTTGTTTGGTGCATATGATACCTTGTTGGAAAGGTCTCCCTGAGTACTACAGGCTTCACCAAAAGGCCATCACCTATCATGGACCCCAATAAACACCGTTTAGGGGGTCAAAACTACTCCGGAAGTTGAGGACTCGAAAAACTGCTAAAAATAGTAAATGCTGAAATGAACAAGGAAACAGATGAAACTGACTGGGGTGTCTAGGTGGAATAGACGAGCGGCCACCAATATCCACCTGGATCACTCTCTCTCTCCCCTTTTGTTTCCCTTTTCTTTATTTTTCCCTCTCCCTTTCCCTATCCCTTTATTCATATCTCTCCCCATGTATCCTTCTTTATATATCTATCCCTTTCCCTATACTTCGGTACCTCTTTCTCGATTCCCTCCCATGTATCTCTCTTTTCCTCTCCCTATATATCTCCCTAATATACCCCTTTCTCTCTTTTTTTGTTTGTCTCCCTCCTATATCCCTCCCTCCCACTCTCTCTTTGTCTCTCCACCTTTCCCTATCCCTTTCTTTCCCCCTTTCCATATCCATCTCTCGAGTCTCTTGTGATTTCCCTTGTCCCTTATATCTCTCTTTCTATTCCCATATTCCCTCATCTCTCTCTTTCCCCTCCCTACCTCACTCTCTCCCTTAGCCTATCCCCCTCTCACTCTCTTCCTTTCACAATCTCTTTCTCCCTCTACCTTCCCATCATCCTCTCTCTCTCTCTCTCTCTCTCTCTCTCTCTCTCTCTCTCTCCCCTCTTCTCTCCCCCCATTCTCTCTATCCCTTCTTGTTTTTCTCTCTCCTATATCCCTATCCCTTTTTATCCCTGTCCCTCTTTCCCCTTTCCCTATTCCCCCTCTCTTCATTTGCACATCACTTTCTCTCCTCCCTCTCTCTAACATACCCACTCTCCCTCTAACCCTGCTCTGTTTTTCCCTATATCTTCCCTTATATCTCCGTTTCGCTCTCCTTATATATCCCCTCCTCTGTCTCTTTGTCCCTCCCTTCCCTCCTCTCCATACCCCTATTCCTTTCTCTCTCTCTCTCTCCTTATGTATTATCCCATATCCCTTTCTCTCTCTCTTTATGTATCCCCCCTCTTCTTAACCCCCCTACTCACTATCTCTCCTTATGTTCCTCTCATATATTCATATCTTTCTACATATTTCTTTGTCCCTTTGTATCTTTCTACCTCTCCTCATCCCTCTTTTTATCTCTCTCTCCCTTCTCCTATTCCCCCCTCTCTCCTCCTTTCCTTATCCATCTCTCTGTCCCCCATATGTTTTAAACTCTCTCTCTATCTTTCGTACATACATACATATGTGTGTGTGTGTGTGTGTGTGTGTGTGTGTGTGTCCCTCACATATCCCTCTATCTCCCCCACTATGTCTCCCTTTCTATCTACCCCTTTCCCTATCTCCCTTTTTTATCTCTATCTCCCTTTCCATACTCCCCGTCCTCTCTCTCTCTTCCTTTCCCCATCTCTCTTTGTATATCTCCCTCTCTTTCTCTTTCCTTCCCTGTATCTCATTTTATATCTCCCTCTGTCCCTAAGCCTCCCTTTCTATATACCCCTTTCCCTATCCATTTTTTATCTCTCCCGCTCTCCCCATATTTCTGTTTATCTCTCTCCCCCTTTCCATATTCCACTCTATCTCATCCTTTCTCTATCTCATTTTATATATCTCCCTATCTCCATAAGCCTTGCTTTCTCTCTACCCCTTTCCCTATCCCTTTCTATCTCTCCCACTCTCAACATTCTTCTTTTCAATCTCTCTCTCTCTCTCTCTCTCTCTCTCCATGCCTCTTCCCCACCCCCCTCTCTCTTCCTTTCTATCTTTCCCCCCTTCATCTCTCTCCCCCCCTCTTGGGACTCGCTTTCTCTCCCCCTCTCTTTTCCCGCTTTTCCTATCCCTTTCTCTCCCCCCTCTCTCTCTCCCCCCTTCCCTAACCCTCCTCTCTTTCTCTCTCCTCATTTCCCGACCTCTCACTCTTTTCCTTTCCCCATCTCTCTCTCACACACTCCCTCCTTTTCTCTCTCTCTCTCTCCTTATGTCTCCCCCCATATCCCTCTCTCTCTCACCTTTCCTAATCCCCCCTTCCCATAAGAGAAAATGAAAGCTTGTGTAATGATAAACATAAGCATCTACCCGTCACCAAATGAAACACATGCACAACTTATGCCAAATGATCTCTAGTTAATTACCACAAGTGAAGTGTACATATCCAATAGTGGCCATTCAAATTCCAACCTCAAGTAAACTTCCAACCAATATTCCATCAAAAAACAATGACCTAGTTAAAGAAAACATTCAAATGTTTTGAGACTTTGAGTATCCATAGGTAAAATTAAAGAATTTAATGATTTGATACATTTTGGTGAAGAGGCTCCTCATGTGAAAGTTGAATTTGAACAATTAGATGTTCAACATAGAAACCAGAGAAATTTCCATTACACTTCTAATCTCAACCAATTGGTGAATGAAATGCTACAATGTGAAGGGATCCACACTTGTGTCCACCTTCCTCATCTTTTCTATCTAGTGCATAGAAGAACCCTTCCATGTATTCATGTGGATTAAAGTTCTCTAGTGGGAATTAAATGTAAGACACATAGACTAAGTATTTGTTTGCAGTGCAACGAAATTTTGAAAGATTTTTTTGAATAAAAAATTATGCATCTAAATATCAATTATTCTTTGTTTTGTTAACATCACATTGTTTAGTTGTTGTTGGGAGAGTTTTAGATATAAAGATAGCTAGATGTTTAGACACTAGCAATAACAATGTTAGAAATATTCACATTGTTGTTAATACAGTTAAAAATAGTACTCATTGAAAAGTCTATGATGTGGTTTGTCATGTAATATCATAATCTACTGTAAGTAAGTCCACTAACAAACATCTTATGATGTCGCACACACCTCGAATTTTTAAAGTAAATAGAAAAACTCTTTGAAAGTATTCTATTGTAAGTGAGAAACCTTGACAACCCAAGTCAAATAGATTATTTAGCTTTTTTTCATATTTTGTCTTATTCAACTATGAATTTAATTGATGTTGTTAAGGAACTAGTACAAACTTTTCAGGATGAAAATATAAGGCCTTCATGTAATCAAAATGATGTGCTAAAGTTGATAAAAGGTTGTAAATATCATCAACCCCACATTGAAAAATTCTTTGACATGGCACAAATAGAACTATATGAGATATTAAAAAATGAGCATATGGAATTGAACCTGGGTCAAATATCTTTTAAGAAATGCAAACCTTGGTATGTTAGAATATGTGCATATCAGAACACATGTTGTAGACACCATGTAGAATTTGATTATTTTTATGGCACATATGTACACATATGTCATGTTTTTCATATTAAGGTGGTGCATGATTACTCATCCATATTACCACAAATTTCATGGATATAGGTTATTCATAGCATCACGTGTTCGAGGACTTATACACAAGAATATTAAGAAAAATATTGTCTATATGGGACATCTTCCAAGTTCGGTGGATTTTCATTATTGAGGTGGTGCATTTGTGAAAGAAAGGAACATGAATTTGGGAGGATGATGGTAGATATGCATAGATTCAAAATATGTTACCTATGAACTAGATAATGGGAAATAAAAATAAGTATATTGCAATAGTGAAATCCCAAGTAAATCAAGATATCTTTTTTTCTTATTGCAAATTCAAATTCAACATATTGTTTCTTATGACCTTATTTTTTGTCATCATGTACAATTATGTGATTCTATGAAGGATTTTTTTATAAAAATGAAACATATGTTCAACATGTACATGTAGTGTGCTGGCTTAGGAGGTCCTGACCCAGGTTTGGAGTTAGTTGTGCCAATAAACAAAACCCTACAATACTAGCCCTTTTGGCAAAAACTCGCATAGTGCAGGCTGCAATCCCACTCGAAGCAGTATGGGGGGATGCAAGAAACAATTTTTTGCATCTAGAGACTAGTGTGATGTCTTCCAATGCCCTAGATATGCCTCCGCGCAGATTGATAAAATCCTAGGCTTGTCACTACAAATTAGTTAACACGGCCTTCAAACCTTCGTGAAGATCCACGATCAGTCCTTGCATACCCTTTACAATTGATTTACCTACTTTGTGCAATGAAAGGTAACCCTAGATTGGATTTCGTGTAGATCTACTTAATTCGTCAGAAAACATAAGACATATGATCTGAAACTTCGCGGAAGAGGCTAAGCATTCATTTCATACATTATTAAGAAACATTCAATAAATTCGTGTAGTATTCAATCATTATTTCATTAAACATGTCATTCATCAGTGGCATATAACATAAACAAACATAAACAGAAATACTCAGTAATTCATCATAAAACTGTCTTTATTGATCTTCAATTCTCTGATTATAGACACAAACTTCCCTGCACACATAGTTGCAAGGGTTCGCGCACTCAGCTATGGACTCTACCCAGACCTTCGCGCACTCAGCTGCGGATCCTTCCCTTATCTACCTAAGAATAGGAAGCAGAGCCTTCCTTCCTTAGCTCCTACCCAAAACTCTTCACTGAACACAATTCTCTATCAAAACTTACTTCACTACCTCTAAGACTCGCTATGACTCATCTATTTGTACTATTTTTTATACAATACCATGGTCCGCGAACCATGGGAGAATCTAAAATTCAACCAAAAATAAGGGGCTAAGGCCCCTTTTGCTCTATCTAAATGCGCACTCCACATCCACATTTTTCTCAGGCTACGGGTGCCATTTCTGCTCAGGGTCTTTGCATGCTTTGATTGAGACCATATGAAAATTGGCTTTGAATTCTGCATAGGCCGATAGCTGCACGTACAAGGTAGGAGACAACCTTGGCCTCTGGTTAACCACCATGTGCATGTCCATATCCATTCAAACCCAAAAGATTTTTATCTCCTTAACAAGCTCTAGATCTTTTGAGGCCCATAACGAGGCAAACCGCGCTGCCTCGAGAAATTCTTTTTTGTGCGGAGGAAATTGGCTATCCTCTGGTAACCTACAAGAAACCAAAATAATCGACAAAAATAACCAAGAATAGTTAAATGGCTTGCTCTCCTCCTGGGCTTCTTAGCAGTTCACGAGGAACTCCTGAAATATATACTTGGCCCAGTTGTATTGAACCCCCTTCGCGCACTGAGATGCGAGCGATATGATCGACGCTAGAACTTCATCCATGCAACTTTTTCTCATGATTTTCCTGCTAGAATATGGATAGCCAATTGTACTTCCAGTTCCAATATGGACGTGATAGATTACCCTCGCAAATTTTTTATCAGACGAAACTCCTTCATCTTATCTGCCAACTCTTTCTCTTTGGTTTCTCCTCCAAACTCTTTGGCATGGTTCACGCCTTTATAAGGTAGCCTTGTGATTGTGTGGATCAACATGTTGATGATGGTGATAGGATCACCCAGCCATGTGCACCCATCATGCACTAGCATGAGATCTTGCACACACAAACCATATTAATGGGGTAATGATGATAATGCGGCACTAACAACAGATTGAGAAACCATGACTGCTCAACACCACAAACCCACTTCATGGGCTCCAAAATTGTAACCCCCGTGTCATCATAGTAGGTTTTATGCATATGATTGTGAGTCACCAAGTGCGGATACTTGGTATGGTCTGCGAGGTCCCAATCTTCCATTTTAAGCAACGAAATGTGCGCCAGCCAAGGATCCTCGAACACCACTTGCTCAGGCAACAAACGTGTTGAAACTAAGAATTTCCCTGTATCAAGATCCTTTGTGACTTTAGTCTTTCCCTTTTGTAGAGGGATATACTCTGGCATCCTTGTTATAGGCTCCATCCCTTTGGCATCAATATCCTCAATACCCTAGAATTCTTCCTCGTCTAGGTATACTATTGGTTCTGGCTGCTTATCCTTTTTCTAGCAACAAAACCATTTTTTGGCTTAGGGGGTCCTAACCTAGGCTTAGAGTTAGTTGTGCCAACCAAAAAACCCTACACTACTGGCCCTTTCGGCAACAACCTGCATAGCACAAGCTATAGTCTTACCCGAAGCAGTATGGGGGGATGCAAGAACCAAGTTTCTACATCCAGAGACTAGTGTGATGTCTTCCAGCACCCTGGATCTGCCTCTGCGTAGATCGATAAAATAATAGGGCCTGCCACTGCAACTTAGTTAATGCAACCTTCATACGTTCGCTAAGGTCCATGATCAGTTCTTGTGGACCCTCAACAGCTGATTTAAGTATGAATTGTAACCCTAGATTCGAGTTCGCGTAGATCTACTTAATTCGTCAGAAAACATAATACATATGATCTAAAACTTCATGGAAGAGGTGAAGCATTCATTCTATACATTATTAAGACAAATTTAATAAATTCACATAGCATTCAATCATTATTTCATAAAACATGTCATTCATCGATGACATATAACATAAACAAAAATACTCAGTAATTCTTTGGAAAATTGTCTCTATTAATCTTCAATTCACTAATTATAGACTCAAACTTCCCTGCACACACAACTGCAAGGGTCTGCACACTCAGCTATGGACTCTACCCAGGCCTCTGCGCACTTAGCTGTAGAGCTTTACCTTCTTTACCTAAGCACAGGAAGCAAAGCCTTCGTGCCTTAACTCCTACCCAAAACTCTTCACTGAACCCAATTCTCTATCAAAACTTACTTCACTACCTCTAAGACTCGCTATGACTCATCTATTTACACTATTTCTTAACCATGGTCTGTGGACCATGGGAGAATCCAAAAGCTGACCAAAAACAAGGGGCTAAGGCCCCTTTGACTCTATCTAACTGCACGCTCTACATCCACATTTTGTAGAGACTTTACATATTTTACAAAATTTGTTACAAAAAATAATTAACTAATTCCATTTTGCCCCTGGGAACCCCATCCCAACAGGCCCCCAACACAAACATTGTGACTCACCCTCAATTCACTCAGTTGGTTGTTCTACTTTCTGGCGATTCGCTGAATGCCTTGGTTAATGCTTGTAGCTCTGCGATACTTTGCTTAGTTGCTTGTTGGACCAACTGGACCAGTTTCTCTGTGGTTGGTGTCTGTGAAAACTGGTTGGCTTCCTGTATCCAAGGCTCAAGACATGCGCTGAGCACATAATTATTCTTCTATAATTCCTGTATTTGCAACAATTTCGCTTTCCCTTCTTGTAAGCACGTGAAATGGTAGACTGGTGCCAAAATTCATGTCGTCGTGCTAATCTCATCCTACAATTGTTGCGCTTCCCTGAGTTATGTGCTCAATTGTTGCAGCATAGGATCCTCCTGTAGTGTATCCTAGAGGCTCAATACCTAAGTGAAGAGCTTGTCACTCCCTTGAACGATGACATCTAGCTGAGCCCCATTGTGCTCCGTTAATTGTTGTGCCTCGTTGTCCCCTAACCGCTGGCTATGTAGTTGGCTGCAACTTCAACTGCAGCTCAGCTATCTACATCCTTAGGTCGAAAGTCACCTTGTCGACCATTTCCTTTGAAGCGTGCACTGCAACAACCAATTTCCTTACCTTGGCTGAGGCCTCTACATCATCAGGTATACCCAACTCGAGTACAGACTTGCAGGGCTGCTCGATCATTGTGACTAGGCTTTGACGTTGTGTGCGCAACTCCTTTTGCTCCTTTAGGGTCTGACTCTTTTTGATGAAAAGATGATGGTTGTTGACTTTGAACTCACTAACGGTAGCGAATGCGCGATGTTCTCGGATCGTTATCTCATCAGCGATCCCCTAATGTAGCGAATGAAGAGACTCGAGCGGTAGTGCAGTAAGGTTCAACCCCATGTCTTTTACTACATGAGCATCACGCCGTGTTCAACTGATTCCACACGGACTAACCCTTCAAGTAAAGGAAAGAATTTGACGTCCTATGGCTAGTCAATATATGATACTGCACTCCTTCCCCGTGTCAGGTTTTCTTGTGCGTCACTCGCCTTCCTGACATCCACCTGAATTCTGTTCGCCTGGATTTGTAGCTCGCAAAGATCCCTCTTGACATTCCCGAGCATCTACATGTATTGTTGCTCGAATTGTTGTAGCACCTCTGTTTTCGTGTACCGAATTTTTTCGTTGATATCATTGAGATCACCCTCTATTAGCACCATGCGATCAACATGCGTCTTCTTATCAAAAAAATTTTTCTTCTACTTCCCACCTTGTTGCTCCTATGCACGCTTCTTTAGGATGAAAGGAGTGATTTTCTCCTCACCACCACCTCCTCCTTGCTTTGACAACTCTTGCTCATCTATGTGGTGGGAAGAAGACTTCCCGCTTTCCTCTGCATCGTTCTGTTCTCACTCTGCCTATGCTTTGGCAGCATGCTCCACCTCTATACGGGCGTTCTCTGCAACTGTTGTAGCAGCCTCCTTCTTCTTTTGCGCATCCATTGTGCACACAGATTTCTAAGCGGCATCCTTCTGCTTTTGCGCCTATGCTTATTCCTGCATCTAACTCCATAGGCATGAATTGTTCCTGCGACCAAAGGCCCACAACTTCCTAGATATTTGTATCCGTCACCATATAAGGCAATGGGTGCCATTTCTGCTCAGGGTCTTTGTGTGCTTTGATCGAGACCCTATGAAAATCGGCTTTGAATTCTACATAGGCCGATAGTTGCACATACAAGGTGGGAGACAACCTTGGCCACTGGTTAACCACCATGTGCATGTCCATATCCATTAGAACCAAAAATATTTTTGTCTCCATAACATGCTCTAGATCTTTTGAGGCCCATAATGAGGCAAACTGCGCTGCCTCAGGCAATTCTTCTATTGACACCTAATCCTCAGGATTGGGTAAATATAATGTAAATAGATAAATAAGTAATATGAACAGTCATCGGGAGATGAAGTGAACAGTCTCTTCCTCATGTATATAATGAAGACCTACCTGAAGGAATAACACACGAATCAATTTTGGTTGAGGAGTTACTGCCTAGTCTGACATGGTATCAGAGCTAGCTCCCAAAATAGTTGTAGCTCCCTTCTGCCTACTGCTCTCTATCCATTGCCCCTGTGTGCTCTGTCTGCCATAACTAACTATGAGTTCTCTGACTTGATAGCTTCAGACCTGAAAATATTCTGAATCACTAAGTTGAATGCCCTTGAGGCTACTACGTTGAATGGTGCTATTGTTCACTGCATGAATGGATCATCACCTTTAGCCCTCAATTGTGTTGTTGCTATCTCCTCTGAAATCTTGAAATTTGCTGGCTGCTTATTGTCATAGTAACAATTTCTAGCTGGGTCAGCTCCATCCTCTGCTGTAAAAAGTCGTCCCTTGCCTTCTTTATTTGAGATCATTCAAGGCTCCGTTTGCATTTGTGACCATAAAAATCCCGAGGGTCAAGATCCAAAACATATCCTTGTATTTCTGAAGTCTTTGTGTGAGCAATAAGTCGATGCAACAATTTTTTCTTGCCACTGGTGCACATCCATTCCGACCACAATGATGATGACCAACTTCCTTTTGATGTGACCTGCTGTGGTGAACCTAACGTGAAGAGTTGCGCAGTGGAAGAGTTGAACACTGCTCCATATACGTAGTCCAGAAGCTGTTCACATATTTACGCAGTTTTAATAAGGCTGTTTGGTATGGTATTTATGCTGTTGTTAAACACTATAAGTTAAAGCTGTCTCCATCGCATGAATTGCATGTATTGTATGTGACAAATCTGGTGGTGGGGCGTGTGTCTATATAGTAATTTGCGTGGAAGTGTAAGGCCCTTATGGTTTTTTGGAATCCGTGAGCATGTGGATTGTTACAGCAAGAGGAGGATCACTGTGGAATGTCAATACATATACATTTGCGTGAATCTGCAATGTAGTATGATTTATAAAAAATGCTTGTAGTGTGGACATACCTTACGGAGTAGTTATAGTTGTTCTAAGATACATAAGAATATATTTGTTGAAGAGATATTGAACCTTGATGCAATGAGTTAAGAATTAGTCTCACATATTGACAGTTGAATTTTCTGTCAAGTCATATAAAAAATATGTTTATTTGAATTATAGTTAAAAAAAAAAAATACCACCAAAAGTACAATTTTACTGTATATTGGCAGAAGTATTTTTCTGTCAGCAAATTTTTTTTTTACAGTATGCATTCAATCATATCTATTGTGGGAATAGTTCTCACTGACAAGGAGAACTATC
This sequence comes from Pinus tabuliformis, assembly GCA_031772625.1. Taxonomy (NCBI): domain Eukaryota; kingdom Viridiplantae; phylum Streptophyta; class Pinopsida; order Pinales; family Pinaceae; genus Pinus; species Pinus tabuliformis. Next base: position 68,138,562 of record CM062804.1, on the reverse strand, counting down.
CTGAGTGGTCCCGAATGATAAAACACACCCTCATTTTCAATGAGTTGTGGAAAGGAGTGTGTGTCGGAGACAGAGACAATGAACCAGAACAACCTACCTCAGACAAAGAGCTCATCATTTGGGAAAACAAGAACAACAAAGCTTATGCATTAATCACAACATCTGTAAATGAAGAGGTGAGTCGCCATATTTCGTCATTTTCAACTGCCTTTGAAGCCTTACAAAAGCTAAAATAACTCTATGACTCACATTCTGCACTTGAAGTTGTTCAACTCATGATTAAACTCTTCACTTTTGAACTGTAAAATAATGATCCTCTTGCTCTTGCAGCTGAAGTAAAGTCTATAATGCATGATATCAAATCCACTAAAGTTGAATTAGATATTCCTCTTATCACTTTTCTCAAGGCACTTTATCCTACTTACTCCAATTATCTTGAGTCATTGCAAGCAAATGGAAATCTCAAAGATATCACCTTTGACTCTCTTATGAAAAATTTTGTTGAAAGAGAGAAAGCTTTTGGAAATAAGATAGCTTCAGAATCTTCTGAAGAGGATATGTCCCTTGCGCATAAAGAAAATCATCCTGCTCAAGATTCTTCAAGAGGAAGAGGTGGTCGAAGAGGAAGAGGAAGATATTTCAGAGGCAGGGGGGGCAGACACTCTCAAGGAGAAAAGGCATATTTTCACTGCATACGCTGGAAAAGAAATGGATCACATGATGCCTCTACATGAAAGTTACCATGGGACAAAATTGAGCAGCAAAGAAACCAACAGAAAGTTAAAACTGATGATACAAAGAAAGGTAAAGCACCTGAATCTGCTCACTATGTTGTGGCACAATGTAATATTGGAGTAAATGAAGATTTATTTAATGCTTCACTTGCTTCTTGGAAAAATGATTGGTTGCTTGATTCAGGAGTAACTTGCCACATGACTCATAGAAAATATTTTTTTTGAAGAATTTACTAACAATGTTGATGGAGCAGTATACTTTGCAGAGCAATCAAAAATCAATCCATCAGGGCTTGGCACAATCAGGCTTAAACTGCCTGGTCTTCCAGACTTTCTTTTGCATCATGTTCTATATCTCCCACAACTCAAGAGAAACTTGTTGTCCTTGGTCCACATCCGCTAGAAAGGTCACTCCATTCATATGTTTGATGGCAAGCTTGAGGTGAGAAAATCATCTAACCACTCACTTGTCATGAGGGGAATAGAAGAAGAAAGGCTTCTCAAGCTGCAAGGAACCTCTGCTCATGCACAACATTTCTCATACAATTCTCATCATGAATAAGGTACTCTTCCATCAAGTTTATTATGGCATGCTAGATTTGGACATTTGAACTATGACAGTCTCTGCTTGTTGAAGAAAAATGGTGTTGTTGATTTGCCTACAATTCCTAGGAAACTTAAGCAATGTGATGCTTGCATTCTAGGAAAGCATAGAAAACAGTCTTTTCATGATTCACATTCAAGAGCACATAGAAAACTTGAACTCATTAATTCAAATTTATGTGGTCCAATTCCTGCTCCTTCTGCAAATGGAAATAAATATATGATGGCATTTATTGATGACTACACCAAAATGTGTTGTGTTTATTTACTGAAGAACAAATCTGATGCTTTTCAAACATTCAAGAATTTTCATAAATGGATTGAAAATTATGCACAATCTCATATTCGGTCTATTTGCACTGATAATGGAAAAGAATACACATCAAATGAATTTGAAAACTATCTTCGCCAACATGGGATCAAACATCAAACAACTGTACCTTATAATCCCCAACAGAATGGTGTAGCTGAAAGAATGAATAAGACAATCTTAAATATGGTATGATCCATTATCTTCTTCAAAAATGTAAAGATAATGTTTTGGGCTGATGCTGTTCTATGTGCTGCATATATAAAGAATAGACGTCCATCTAATGCTTTTAGAAATAAGACTCCATATGAAATGTGGTATGGACATGTTCCTTCGGTGAAGCATCTCAGGGTCTTTGGTTCCACCTGTTATGCCTTGATACCAAAGGTACATAGAAACAAAATTGGTGCTAGAAGTTGTAAATGTATCTTCTTGGGGTATTCAAACACCTCCAAAGCATACCGTCTCTATGATGAAGTAAATAAAAAGTTTTTTGTATCTAGAGATGTAATTTTTCATGAATCATCCAAAACTGACAATGTTGTTGAGCGGCAACTTGATCGCTTGGATAGATTTGCAAAAGAAAATTCATTTCAAGAATTTGATAATCAGATTCCACATATTGAAGGGGGGATTCCTATACTAGATCAACATGTGGAATCTTCTTCTGAAGAACACTCTCCCTTGCATGAAACTTCAACAACAGATGATGCTTTAAGTGATGTGATTGACATAATTGGGAGACTCAATCTTGATTCAGTCCCAACTCAATCAGTGGAGCAGCCTCAACCATCTGAAAAAGGTCCCCCAAAGTGGCTAACAAAGACACTTGAAAGTGTTCATCCTGATGAGGTTGGAAAGACATGAACTAGAAATTAAAACCGGAAAAATGGAGGTGATGTGGATGACTCTAATTCACATGTTGATATGGATGTTTCTTATGATTGTGAATTGAACTTGTCTACAGATTTTGAATCAACTTCCTTCAAAGAAGCTGCTTCTCATGATGAATGGAAAGAAGCGATGCAAAAGGAGTATGATGCCCTCATAAAGAATGGCACTTGGAAACTGGTTGATTCTCCATTTGGAACCAAACCAATTGGCTGCAAGTGGGTCTACAAGAACAAGTATAAAGCTGATGGCTCACTTGACAAGCAAAAAGCTAGGCTTGTGGAAAAAGGTTTTGCACAGAAGGAAGGGGTCAATTATGAGGAGAATTTTGCCCCCATAGCAAAATGGGCTACCATCTGGACACTCTTTGCCCTAACATCTCAGAATGGTTGGAAAGTCCATCAAATGGATGTAAAAACTGCTTTGTTAAATGGAGATCTAAAAGAGAATGTTTTTATGTCTCATCCTAAAGGATTTGCTGTGAAAGGACATGAACATAAAGTATGCAAACTTATGAAGTCCTTGTATGGCCTCAAACAAGCACCGCGAGCTTGGTATGAAAAACTAACTGAGCATCTTCTGAAACTAAATTTCAAACATTATGATCTTGATGATGCAACTTTATTTGTCCAGAAGGTTGGAAAAACAGTTGTATATCTTATGGTATATGTAGATGATATTTTGATGACAGGGAACAATGAAAGCTACATTACATCTATAAAGAAGGAATTGGGGAAAAGTTTTGAAATGACTGATTTGGGCTATGTTCATTACTATCTTGGCATTGAAGTAACCCAACATCCGAAGTCCATATTTCTTTCTCAAAAAAAATACATTGGAGATCTGTTGAATAGGTTTGGCATGAAAGAATGCAATCCTCTTACTACTCCAATGGAACAAAACTTAAAGCTCACATCTATTGAAGGAAAAGAATTTGAGGATGCAACAAAGTATAGACAGCTTGTAGGAAGTCTCAACTACCTAACTACTACCAGACCGAACATTTCGTTTGCTGTTGGAATCCTCTCCAGGTTTATGCAAAAGCCTTGTGAGGGACATTGGTTTGCTACAAAAAGAGTTCTAAGGTACTTGAAGGGAACTCAAGACTTTGGAATCAAGTATACACAGGTGGACGACTTCAACTTGATTGGATACTCTGATTCAGACTTCGATGGAGACAAAGAAATTGGGGTATCTACTTTAGCATATGCTATGAGTCTTGGATCAGGAGATATCTCCTGGAGATCACGCAAACAATCAGTTGCAACAAATTCCACAACAAAAGCAGAATACGTGGCAACAGCTAAAGCAACACAAGAAATTGTCTGGCTCAGGAAAATTCTTGAAGATTTGCAGGTAAAACAAGTACAATCAAATCCACTCATGATTGACAATACCTCTACAATAAAGTTGGCCAAGAACCAAAGTTCCATGATCGAACGAAGCACATCAATACTAAATATCATCTAATTCGACATCATGTTGAGGCCAAAACAATCCATCTCCGTCATTGTTCCACTAGTGAGAAAATTACAGACATATTCACCAAATCGCTTGGAAAAGAAAAGCTTGAATGATTCAGAATGATGCTTGGACTCACCAACATCCATTCAGATTAAGGGGGGGAATGTTGACACCTAATCCTCAGGATTGGGTGAATATAATGTAAATAGATAAATAAGTAATATGAACAGTCATCGGGAGATGAAGTGAACAGTCTCTCCCTCATGTATATATTGAAGACCTACCTGAAGGAATAACACACGAATGAATTTTGGTTGAGGAGTTACGGCCTGGTCTAACATCTTTTATGTGCGAACGAAATTGGCTATCCTCCAGTAACCTCCAAGCAACCAAAACAATCGAAAAAAATAGCAAGGCATAGTTAAATGGATTTCTCTCCTCCTGGGCTTCTCAACAGTTCGTGAGGAACTCTTGACATATATACTTGGCCCAGTTGTACTAAACCCCCTTTATGCACTGAGATGCGAGCGATATAACTGAGGCTAGAACTCCATCCACGTGGAATTTTCTCATGAATTTGCCTGCTAGAATTTGGGTAGCCAACTGTACTTCCGGTTCTAATATGGACGTGACGTGATAGATTACCCTCGCTACTTTTTTATCAGACCAAGCTCCTTCATCTTATCTGCCAACTCCTTCTCTCTAGTTTTTCCTCCAAACTCTTCAGCATAGTTCACGCCTTTGTAAGGTAGCCTTGTGATCCTTTGGATCGACATGTCAGTGATGGTGATAGGATCACCTAGCCATGTGCACCCATCATGCACTAGCGTGAGGAGCCGGCGCACACAAACCATATTAATGGGGTAACGATGATAATGTGGTACCAACAACAGATTGAGAAACCCTGACTACTCAACACCGTGGACCCACTTCATGGGCTCCAAAATTGTAATCCCCGTGTCATCATGGTAGGTTTTCTGCATATACTTGTGAGTCACCAAGTGTAGAAACATGGTATGGTCTGCAAGGTCCCAATCTTCCATTTTAAGCAATGGAATGCGCACTAGCCCAGAACCCTCGAACACCACTTGCTCAGGCAGTAAAGGTGTCGAAACTAAGAATTTCCCTGCATTGGGATTCTTCATGACTTTAGTCTTTCCCTTCTAAAGAGGGATATACTCTGGCAACCTCGTCATAGGCTCCATCCCTTCGGCATCAATATCCTCAATACCCTGGAATTCTTCCTCGTCTAGGTCCACTCTTATTTATGGTTGCTTATCCTTTTTCTGGCAACAAAACCATTTGTTGGCTTAGGGGGTCCTGACCCAGGTTCAGAGTTAGTTGCCAACCAACAAAACCATACACTACTGGCCCTTTAGGCAACAACCCGTGTAGCATAGGCTGCAGTCTCACCCGAAGCAGTATGGGGGGATGCAAGAACCAATTTTATGCATCCAAAGACTAGTGTGATGTCTTCCAACGCCCTGGATCTGTCTCCACGTAGATTAATAAAATCCTAGCTCCTGTCATTGCAACTTAGTTAACGTAGCCTTTAGGCCTTCACGAAGCTCCATGATCAGTCCTTACGGACCCTTAACAGTTGTTTTACCTACTTCATGCAACGAAAGTTAACGCTAAATTGGAGTTCGCATAGATCTACTTAATTCATCAAAAAACATAAGACAGATGATCTAAAGCTTCGCGGAAGAGGCTAAGTATTCATTTCATACATTATTATGACAGATTCAACAAATTCACGTAGCAATCAATCATTATTTCATAAAACATATCATCCATCGGCGGCATATAACATAAACATACATAAACAGAAATACTCAGTAATTCTTCGGAAAACTATCTTTATTGATCTTCAATTCACTAATTACAAAATCAAGCTTCCCTGCGCACACAGTTGCAGGCGTCTGTGCACTCAGCTACAGACTCTACCCAGACCTTCACGCACTCAGCTATGGAGCCTTCCCTTCTCTACCTAAGCATAGGAAGCAGAGCCTTTTTGCCTTAGCTCCTGCCCAAAACTCTTCATTGAACCCAATTCTTTATCAAATCCTACTTTGTTACCTCTAAGACTCGCTATGACTCATCTATTTATACTATTTATTTATACAATACCATGGTTTATGGACAATGGGAGAATCCAAAAGCCGACCAAAAACAAGGGGCTAAGGCCCCTTTGAATCTATCTAACTTCGCGCTCCGCATCCACATTTTGCAGAGACTTTACATCTTTTACAAAATTTGTTACAAAAAATAACTAATTAATTCCATTATACCCCTGCGTACCCCATCCTAACATAGTGTGATGGTAAGATTAGAAATTTAGAATATGCAGGAAGATATTTTCCCTTAGAAATATATTATCAACATGTGCATGTAGTGTGATTGCAAGATGAACAATTAAGAATATACAAGGACCCACGCTCCTTGGAACTATATTAATTAGAAGACACTGAAAAATACCATAAAGAAACCAAACTTTCTTAAGGAGGGATTTATTAGATCTTATCCATTGCCAAACACACGATAGAATATCATATTTATAATAATTGGATGAGTACAATAGATAACTATAACAACCAATTATGACTAGAATGATAATGACACCTACATGGTTACAACTGATACTTATTGGAAAACAACATTCTCTAGAAGAATGCATTGGAACTCTAATGCATTGAAATCACAAATCCAACCAAAAGCAATCAAACAACTCGTGTAACAATTATAATACATATGATGAGGAATATTAAATGTTAAACATAAATAGGAGTTAATATCTTCATATCCCTCCCTTAATGAGTACTTGTCTTGATCCTTGATCCCTATTTGGTACAGTCTTCATCAACATATTTATCCACTCGGGAAATCTCATAGCTTGAGCTCCATCACAACCATCCATACTAATAAATACTTCCACTTGATTCCTTGAAGATACAATTAATTTAGATTATCAATTTGATGCTTGTAATGATTGAACTACTTGTCATTCTATTGACATACTTCCATTTAATACTGAAATAGATGGTCCACCACTGTATTTGACAATTATATAGGAAAACACTCTAGAAATTGAATGTACCAATATTCAACCTTATAAAATGACCTTCGTCTATATTCATCACTATTTATTTATTTCATTTACTAAAAAATATGGTTTAATATAAAACAAATCGACATGCTCATAAAGGTTATTTGCAATATCACTATTACATTTCCTTTACTAACTTACAAAAAAAATCATGCCCAATGTCTTGTTTGAACTAGTGACAACTAAATTATTAATCCTTGACCACCTTTGAGAGCTTGATGTCACCAAGCCCAGATGCCTTGCAGTTTTCCAATCGTCTTTGCTAGATCACAACAACTCCATGTTGTATGACAAAAATTGCATGCAATTGTTCAACCATACATAGATATATGCAAAACTACTAATTGAGTATGGATGCTTCTCACACTTCAGAAAACCCACCACATAACCACACACAAACTAAAAATAATAATTGCACACAACTAAACTAATCTAATCTACACTAGATTAATCTAACATCTTTCACATATTTATGGCCCCTCTTGTAAGAGAGTTATGCCTAGAGCTACAGGCTACTTGTTCAGATACCAAATTAGAAAATAATCCAGAATACCATAAAGAAACTAAAATCTCTCGAGGAGATATTTATTAAATCTAATGCATTGCCAAACAGGTGATAGAATTCCATATTTATAGCAATGGGATAGATACAACAAATAACAATATCAACCAATTACAATTGGAATGATAATGACACTTACATTGTTAGGGCGTCGAGTTGGGCGAGCGCCTGTGACGAGCACCGGCGGGTGGTAGAGTCGAAAAAATTGATGATGCGGGTATGGGCATGCTCGAGTTATGCGATAGGCATGAAAACATATAGGCAGGCGCATTGTAGCGACGATCTCCTATGTTTGGTGAAAGGTGACGCATGCGTGGTTAAAGGTGACTCTTGCTCAGTTAAAGGTGACTGTGTTCAGTTAAAGACGTGCGGATGGCGATTTTGGTTAAAGGCGTGCGGATAATGAGTCACACAGATTTAGCACACAAGTCAATCAAACGAGTTGAGGACGTCCAAGGGCGTATAACCAAACGAGTCACACGGGTTTAGCACACGGGTCGATTGAACGAGTTTAGGGTGTCTGTGGGCATTTGAAAAAACAAGTCACACGAGTCAGCTAGGTGGAACAGATGGGTTGGGTTGGGTAGGTGGAACACGTGGGTCGAATGGACGTGTCGGTTCATAAATCGTTTGGGCAACAAGCATATATATATTAAACAAAGTTAAGTTCATTTAAGGCATCATCATCTCAACCGAGTTCAGAAGGGAAAACGAGTCTGAAGCGTTCGGTTGTGTGGGTTAGCTGCAGGGCATGGCCCGCACGGTTGAGCGTAATGAAGTTTTGAATGACTTTTCTGCATAAGTTTGGCCTTAACGAATATTTTGAATGAAAATCCTGAACGAGATTTTGGAACGAGTTTTGGCACATGGGTTTGGAAATGAGTTGTTGAACGAGTTTCGGTGCATGGGTTGGAAATGAGTTGTTGAACGAAATTTGACACGAGTATGTTAATCGAAGTTTCTTCATAGCCCGAGTGGGTTGCATGACCTGGGTGGCCTGCATGACCTAGATGGGTTGCACAACCTGAGCAGGCTAAATGAAAATTGTGCATGGCTTGCACGACCGGTTTAGGATTCGAGTAACAATGCAGAGTGTTGCATGACATGGGTAAACAGGTGGACAGACCTACACAGCAGGCTACACAGACTAGTGTGACAGGGTAGATTGTTACACAGTTGTAAAACATTATAAACTTGTAAAATAACTTGCAGATTTTTATAAGTATATTGGGCAGATTGTTCAAGGGTTGCCCCACCCACCCCCTTCATAATCTTGTGTACACTGTCATATTGTTGTTCTAGATGAAGTCGTACATGTTATGAAGTAGATGTTAATGAAAGTTAAATGAATGTATTTCCATTGCATTTATGTGAAGAAGTGATCACTTAACGAAAAATCAACTATGTGTTGGTGATAGGTGTAGTTTGTGAAATATAGTAGTGTTGAAATGAAAAGGTTGGGCGCTTCCGCACCTCGCCTACAAGTGGAAATTGAGTCACCACTAGTGTGGGGGCGTGACATACATGGTTACAACTCATACTTATCCAAAAACAATTATCTAGAATAATGCATTGGAACAACACATTTCTCTCAAATCTAACTAACTAACAACGAAACAACTTACATAACAATTACAATATATATGATGAAGAATATTAAATATTAACCACATAACAATTACAATATATATGATGAAGAATATTAAATATTAACCACAAAACAAGTAAGAATAAATATCTCCAACAATATTATTAATTAAAATACACTCTTTAAATCCATAATAAAATTCAAAGTTAATATTATTATTTATATCAAGTTACCATAATGATACATATTCCAAAATTAATATTATTATTTACATCAAGTTACCATAATGATACATATTAGGCCTAGGTCAAAAAGCAACTACGATAAGAATATAATAGTGAAAGAGACAAACTTGTCATCACATACCACATTTGCAACGTTTTTTAAAGGGTCACTTGCAGTGAAAATTAAAAGAGTAGTGCATATTGATGCGTTGTTAAAACCACGGACTTCATTTTTATCACTTCTCTACTGCACTTGAAATACGGCTAATTAGTAGAGATGGAGAGGAAGGTGACGAGAGGCCCGGCCTTCTACAGGGGATGCCGAAAGATTCGTCCTTGCTGAAGCCTTGTGCACGACGCTACTATAAGTTGAGAACATGAAAATGGGAAATCTGACGACCCCACGTTTTCAATGACAGATGCACAGCACGTTACGTAAACAACTCAAAGTTGCGACGGATTAGATATTAAGACAAGCCCGATATGATTTTTATACTTTTTGGAGAAATAACGAAACGCCTATCCTTTAGCCTTTGTAGCCACAGGTGGCGCCGTTTCTCCTGCTCTGCATTCTCTTGGTCGAAGCAATGGATAACTGGTATTGGAAAATAACCCAATGGTCATGGTTCATGCCCTTAATTTAAATTGATGAATTGAACGTTTTTAAATAATAAACTTCACAAAACAACTATTCATCGGAAGATGCAATCTCAAAGAATTTCTGTAGCTGCTCATTTAATTAATCAACATCGTACGATTTCGTCGGAAGATGCCTGCTCATTTAATTAATCAACCTCGTACTATTTCATTATTTCATTTCTATCTTATCTTCTTGCACGATGGCTCAGAAGTCATCTTTCGTGCAGAGTCTTCGGAAAATAGTTTTATTTGCTAACTAATGCTTTTATAGATACTCCTTTCTTCATAGATTTGTTATCCATCGTTTTCAGAATTGACACCCTATTAAAGTTAAAACTCATTAAAATAATAGCTACCTTGCTTTCACCCAACAGTGATATGGAGCAATCATTGAGCTCCCCTTTTAGAACAATAATTGAGCTTGCCTTTTCAGAAATGACACCCTATTAAAGGTACAACTCATTAAAGTTATAGCTACCTTGCTTTCACCAAACAGTGATATGGAGCAATCATAGAGCTTGCCTTTTACAAACCATTTTTCCTGCACCTTCTCTGTCAATCACTATGGTCAAATTTATTAACTTCTCATAAACGAATTTTGGTATTTTGTTTAGAATTTTGGCATTTTCTTGGTCGCTGCAATGGATAACTGGTATTGGAAATAAACCAATGGCCATGGTTCATGCCCTTAATTTAAAATGGCAGGATCTATTTCAAAAAGCTTGATGAACTGCACGTTCCGAAAAAAATACACTTCACAAAACAACTATTCATCGGCAAACCCAATCTCAGAGAGATTATATACCTGCTCATTTAATTATCGTACTATTTCGTTATTTCATTTCTATCTTATCTTCTTGCACGATGCCTCAGAAGTCATCTTTCGTCCAGACTCTTCCGAAAATATTAGTTTATTTGCTAACTAATACTTTAATGAATAGTCCTTTCTTCATAGATTTGCTATCCATCGTTTTCAGAATTGACACCCTATTAAAGCTACAACTCATTAAAGTTATAGTTTCCTTGCTTTCACCAAACAGTGATATGGAGCAATCATAGAGCTTGCCTTTTACAAACCATTTTTCCGGCACCTTCTCTGTCAATCACTATGGTCAAATTTATTAACTTCTCATAAACGAATTTTGGTATTTTGTCTAGAATTTTGGTCAGGTTAATTCGTTGAAAGTTTTGAAATGAAAACTTGAACTAGTTTTAGAATTTTGGTTACGTCAATTTACTTTTTAACTTTGTTGAAAGCTTTGAAATGAAAGGTTGAACTAATTGACATATTTATAGATTTTGTTTCTCTATTAAAGTGAAAACTGGGTGCCAAGAAGATTGTTGTATTGTTGTAGTATAACTCTTATAAAAATCTTTCTTTGCAAATTGTATATAATCGTTATTGTGTGGTAGGATAAACTTAGATTTTGGAGGAGGTTATGGGTTAGAAGGTATGGTCATATTTTTTTTTAATTGGTCATGATAGGCTTCAGGTACATCGAGAGGTGATTGGTGTTGTTGTTAATCTTTTTGATAGTTAGAAGTTGTGGAATAGAAAGGGAAGGGTGTTATTTTTGTATGCCCAATAACCCTTGGGGAAAAGGAATTCTCACCCTAAGATATCAATTCCTACTATATAAATATGTACAAAATCTACATGAGTAGACATATTTGATATGATTGCTATATTTTTATGATTACTATATAGATATGTATAAAATTTACATGATTAAATGCATGCTTCATATAGGTTTTATGATTACTTGTAATAGAGATTGGTTTAAACCTAACATGATAAAATAAATAATAATAAACTCTATCTAGTTAATGGTAGATTTTATGAAAAAAATGATAATGTATTTAGACATTTGGGAATGTGAAGCAAATTAAAAATATAATCTATACCATGGAATAAAAAAAAATCTATTCTTAGTTTTAATAATCACATGTCAAGGTTTAAAACTTGAATTTGTGAAGCTAGCTTGTTATGTGAAGGATATACAAGATAACTATAAAGTCATATCAAAAAAAAATTGAGTGGGAGGCATTTACTTCAACGAAAAAATATGGTGAAATATCTTCCACTCTTTTAAAATGAACATGATGAATGCAATGGTTGTGGACTGAGAAAAATACATAGAAATGAGTTTCCAATGAGGATAGATAAATGGAAAAGATATTTTCTTGAATTAGTACATAGTAATGCAAACTAAATCACTTGGGGGGAGATATATATACTCTAATATTCATTGATGAGAGAACGAACTTCACATGTGTCTATTCATAAAAAAGAAAAGTGATGTTTTGAATATTTCATAGTATTTTAAATGGCTGAAATGCAAATAGGAAAACATATCAAGATACCTAGATCATATCAAGGGGGAGAATAAAATTCAAGAGAGTTCTTAAAATCTTGAAAAGATAATGGAATTTATAAATAGTTAATGGTTCCACACACCCATTAGAAAAATGGTGTGGCTGAAAGGAAGAGTAGAAGCATAGTAAAGTGTGGCTAGAAGCATGCTCAAATATAAGAATATTCCTAATAGTTTGTGGGATGAAGCTACAAGAATAGCTATGTATCTATCAAAATAGAAGTCCAATCAATTTTTTAGATCATAAAACTACTTATGACTCATGCAATGGATATAAAGTAGTTGTTAATCATTTGACAGTTTTGAGCAATAAATCGTTTTACCACATCCTAAAGGAAAATATAAAGAAAATTGATGCAAATTCAGTCAAATGTATTTTCATTTTTTATTGTGCGCCTAACTAGAAAGCTTGCAAAATGCATAATCCTATTACTCATAAAATATTTGCAAGCATGGATGTTATATTTCATGAGTATGTAGATGTTGATAGTTAACATGTAAAAAAAATTCTTGAATAAATCATTGATAGTTCCAAATTAGAATAAAGTGAAGATCATCAAGATGATAATATCAAAGTGGTATTGAAGCTACAAGTGGTTGGAATAGACCAAGAAAGAATGTAGCTACTCCATGAAGCAATAATGCGCTAAAAATATCAACAAGGCAAATCAAGGCATCAAGCAACTACAAATATTATGTTTTGATGTCTAAAATCATGAGAATTGAAGAGATTTTAAATTATGAGAAGGCAAAGGATCAAAAAGTATGGATGGAAGCTATGCAAGATGCATATGATTCTATTGTGAAAAATGATGCTTTAGTAGTAACTGAACTTCCTAAAAATAATTTTCTTATAGGCTTAAAATGGATGCATAAATCTAAGTTCAATATCCATAAACGAAAGGAATATGTGGACACATTTGCACTTGTAGCTAAAATAAATCTCATTAAACTTATAATTGCATTAGCTACTAAGCACAATTAAAACTGATACTAAATGGATGCCAGGTCATCATTTTTTAATGGTGAATTAAAAGAAGAAGTGTCCCTTGTTCAACTAAAAAGTTTTGTAAATTATAAATAAGAATATTTCATATGCAAGTTAAAGAAAGCACTATATGATCTCAAACAATATTGGAGATCATGGTATATAAAAATTGATCACTTCTTCTAGCAAGGATTCATCAAAAAGTATAGCGATTCAAGCCTTTACATAAAGGAAGATGAATATGGTAATGAAGCTTTAATTTCATTATAAGTTGGTGATATAATCATAACAAGTAGTGTTACAAGTTTGATTAATGAAATCAAAAGTGATATATTGCAAGAAATTGAAATAAGGATTTTGGACAAATGTAATAATATTTAATTTTTAAGGTGTCAGGTGAAGATAGTAAAACTTTGATCACTCAAAGTAAGAATGAAAAGGAAATATCAAAAGATTCAATATCAATGAGTTCAAATTAATGTTTAATTTATTAGAATATAATGCTAATATTTTCATTAATGATGATACAAAAGAAATTAACGATACTTTGTATAGATAGCTAGTGGGAAGTTTAAATTACTTAACCACAACAAGATCTAATATGCCATATTCAATCATCATACTTAGTCAATTCATGGTCAATACAAATGAGCTCTATTAGAAAAACACCAAGAGAATCATTCAATACCTAAAATGTTGATTTTGGTATTGAGTATACTAATTGTTTGAATGCAAGGTTGACACATTATTTAGAATTTATTGAGTGGTTGATATAAATGGTAGAAAATCAACCACTGGATATGCATTCAGTATAAAATTAGGGATTGTGTATTGGTGCAGAAAGAGGCAATCAAATGTTTGATCTACTAAAGTTTAGAACAAGGCATTGTGTAGTGTTACCTGTGAGAAAGGAAAGAAGCACCTACAACTACTAAGTGTAACAATCAATGTTCTATGAAATTGAACCCAATTTATTATGCAAGATAAAAGGACATTGAAACTTAGTATTTTTTTTGTAATAGAAAATATTCAATTAAAAGTGATTGATGTGATATATTGTAGCACAAAGGAGAATATGGTTTATATGTTCTCTAAGTTGTTTGGAAGGATAAAGTTTATCTATATATATATATATATATATATATATATATATATATATATATATATATATATATATATATATATATATTTTCTAGGTATCATAGAAAATTTATTTATTCATTACGGAAGAGTGTTAGAAATAAATGAAGAAAATTAATTATTGACATGTTGTTGCAATGTTGCTACCAAATTTTGAGATTGTTAATGTGGAGGAAAATAATTGAGAGAATTTGTTAGAGAAGTGGTTGTAAGAATCCAATTCAAGTTTTAAGCGATTTGTTGATCTATAGAAAGGCTATATATGTGCATATATATTTGTTCGGCATGGAATCCCCCCAAGGCATGTTTTGGGGCTTAAAGCCCAAGTTTTGACTGAATCTCATTGTAAAGATTCGCAAATTGCGGGCGCGGGGCGCGAAAGTATGATAGAGCCACAGGGTTGTCTGCCGTAGTTTGTAATGTAATGTTTGCTGGATAGACCTATCCATGGTTTGCGGACCATCGGATTGTATAAATAGAGCGAGGCTCTAATCGTAAAATAAATAAGAAGAGAATAGAAGAGAAGGATGAGAAGTCTAAGTGATTGAGTTGCAGTGTAAAGTGTGTCTTTGGGTCGTACAGTAGGAGAAGGCTCTGCAGTTGAGTGCACAGAAGTCTAGTAGTCTGCAGCTGAGTGCGCGGACCCCTGCAGCTAAGTGCGCAGGGCGAGTCGAGTCTGTAACCATGGAAAGAATCAATAAAGAGAAGTTTGGTTATAATTTTGTGTATCTGTTCTTGGGTTAATGCATGATTGATATAATTTGCAAATATACTGGTTATTTACTGCGCACACCTGTATGAATGTTTTATGTTGTTAAGTATAACTTAAAACACTCAAGAAGGCAAAGATAATTAACTAACATTGGAATATAAGCAAGGACTTGGGTAATAATGCAAAGCGCGATGCTCAGCCCCTGGGTAGGGCTGTGCGAAGGCAGTATATCAGGCCATAAGGAACGGGAAAGTGCACGAAGCAACATGTGCATAGGGATAAACCGCATACCAGTCAAACTCATTAGACATCTCCAGGGTGTGGAAACCTAGTTCTAGCACCCTCCCATACTACTTCGAGTGAGACCTTAGTCCGCGCTTTGCGGACTGTTGCCGAAAGGGCCAGTAGTACCACGATTTGTTTGGCTAATTAACTCTGAACCTGGGTTAGGCCCCAACAAGCCAACAAATGGTTCCGTTGCCGGGATCGGGATCTACATAGAGATGTCTGATGTCGTATCACTGGAATCCAACCAAGAAAGGAATTGAAGAGTGGCTGGACATAAAGATTCACGAGTTCGTGGCGTAGGAAAACAGGACTCCGCGATTATCAAAGGAAGAGTGATTAGATTGCTACTTATATACGGAAATCCACAAAATTTTATTTGCATCCTTCCCTACTGAGTTGTATGAGTGGATCGCGAAGCTAGTAGATAGCCAAGGAAGGTGTAAACTTGACAAACCTATTGTTTGGACTCTAGAATTGATGTGCAAACTGGAAGCATTGGAAGAGTGATTAGATTGCTACTTATATACGGAAATCCACAAAATTTTATTTGCATCCTTCCCTACTGAGTTGTATGAGTGGATCGCGAAGCTAGTAGATAGCCAAGGAAGGTGTAAACTTGACAAACCTATTGTTTGGACTCTAGAATTGATGTGCAGACTGGAAGCATTGGAAGATAATATCGCACGCGCTGTCGATCACTGGCTGGATTGGATCATAGGAGGGTTCATCATCGAATTCGTGGTAGATACTTCGGGTAGTTATAACGAGGTAGAACTATGCTTCCTCAAGGGACCTCGAGGTAAGTACGTTAAATCTTTAAACACCTGGATTAAAATGCTATTGTGTGAAAAGCGGGTTATGCGAATAAATTGATGTTTGGGGCTACGCGGAGTGGGAGGATCTACAGAGATGAAGGTAGCACAGAACTAGAAACTAGCCCCTTGATTTCACCTTCGCACGGGGGTGAAGAAGAGCTCGCAAAGGTTTCACCAAGAAGTGAAATTAATATGATAAAGAATAGAATTTTGCGCATACCACCCCCACCCACACCACCACCAGTTTCACCATCTTCACCCTTGACTTCGCCCATACCATCTCCGCCACCACCGTGAAGCAGTATGGCCAATGCGATAAAGCTACCAGTGTTCAAAAGAGTAGGGAATGAAGATCCAAACCAATTTTGGTTCGTGGTAAAAGTGGTATGGGAAGCACAGGGTGTCACAGACGAAAATATAAAGAAGGCAACGTTGGTTAGTGCTCTGTAGGATCGCGCGGTGTCCTGGTACATTAAGCATTCCAATGACAATCTGAATGCGGGGATAGTGGATATCCAAGTTGTGCTAAACAAGGAATTTAGCAGACCAAAATCGGAGGCATAGTCGATCATTAGATTCAAGGAAATCTCAATGCTACCAGGTGAAACCCCGTGGAAGTTGGGTCAAAGACTGAAGTACACAATTCGTGAAGCGAACATGACCTTAACAAATGGGCAACAAAGTGAATGGTTTGTAGCCTGATTAACACCGCATCTACGGAACACATTTTCACAACAAAGGCTAACAACTCAAGATGAAGCTTTGGAGGTTGCGATGAGATTGCACGAGACTCCGATACAAGATCCTAACCTGGGAGTCCAGTAGAATCACACACAGTTGAAGAACTTGTGCCTTGAGATGCAGAGTTTGAAACAAGACAGGACGGCTCGTCGAGAAGTACGCGACGAGCTATGGTGTGTAAAGTGCAAGGGCCAAGGGCACGACAAGGACCACTGCCCAGTGTTCACGAATTACTTCGCGGGAGGCAAACCAATGCCATTTAGATCGAACGCACAAGTAGGACCAAGTGCGACGCATGTATTATGGTGCACAATTTGTCAGATAGGAGGGAAGCATGCTACAGATAACTGTCATCTGTTATAGATGTATATGCAGAATTCCCAGCAGTTGTTTTGTAATTTTTGCAGGTCAATAGGCCATGATGAGCGCACCTGTAGAAGTTATGAACTGATGATGGATCAGACTCCTACCTACAAAGTTCAGGCCGAAACATAGCCTCTCGATCAAAATGCAGGAATGGCGCGCACTAGATTTCAAGGGCGTGGACGAGGCTGAGGTGGAATGGGACCAAGAAGAGGTTGTGAACAACTGATATGTTACAATTGCAGAGGGATGGAGCATTATGCCCACGATTGTACAAAACCAATGAGACCATCATGCTTATATTGTACACGGTTTGATCATGAGACAGAGGACTGTCCCATGCTGATAGCGAGGTTGCGTGATAAAGGAGCACTCCAATCTCCCCCAACTCAGAACCTGCAAATAATGAGGTCTGAGCTGCACGAGGAAGAACCGAATGTAAATATCGTGCTCTGAAGTGGTATCACGACAAGGGATGACAAAGGAAAGAAACCCGAAGAAAGTACCTGGGTTCGCAAGGCTCCAACAAAGGAACCAGAATTTGATTTGGAGCGCGGTAAGGAGACATTCATGGAAGCCAAGAAGAGCTTTGCGTATGCCTCCATTTCAGGAAGTAAAGACATACTGGAGCTGGAAATGGACCCATCGATGCTCACTACATTCTTGGAGACATGCATGAAGCTATTGCGCGACAGCAAAGCTATGAAGGGGCTACAAGAACTCATCACTAGATGTGTTGGGACCGCGCCAGGAGAACCGCGCATAGTTCGGAAGCTCGAGAAGCACACGACATGAACAGGAAGGGAGATGAGATTGACCGTGCAGATCAAGGAATATGAAATGGATCAAGTGATTTTGGATCTAAGATCAGACACGAACATCCTGCCAAAGCAGACATGGGAGCACATGGACAGGCCTGTGCTGCAATGGTCTCCTATCCAACTGCGAATGGTGAACCATGAAAAGATCCTACCTATGGGAAGATTGCAGGGAATCATAGTAGATATCGAAGGAGCGAGCGCACTAGTAGATTTCGAAGTGATAGAGATTTTTGATGACAACAATCCCTATCCCGCGCTACCGGGAATAGATTGGGCCATTGACATGCATGGAGTGATAAATATAAAGAAGAGCAAGATGATTTTTGAGAAAAATTCACTGCGCATAGTGGTACCTTTAGACCCGGTGGAAGGATCACGCTACAGAGAGCCAATGCGCGACTATGATGGCAACAACGATATAGACTGCATCTACAAGATAACCGCATGGGAGCAAGATTGGGTAAATCCAACCGCGGATGGCCAAATATCTTGGGAGCGCGAAAGCTCCTGCAGATCAGATTCGGACGAAGAGATAGAAATATGGCAAAACCGGTTACATGAGGTAACCACGCTCAACTGTAACATGATGACAAGTTCGCTGTGCTGCGTAGCAACAGAGGTAAGAGATCTGCTTACTTATGATGGGTTAAGCGAGGTGGATGAATTCCTGAACAAATTTGAAAGAGAAGTACTGGAATAGCAGCGTTTCGATGCTCTGAAATGGGTATTGTGCGCTATGCCCGCAAGATGGTGGGGTATGCACCAAAAAAGTTTTGAGGACTGACGCGAATGTAGAAGGATGATGCATGTACGATTTGGGAAGCCTCAGATGTGGATAAAAGCCATGTATGACGGATGAAACAACCCATGTGACCACCTTTCCATATGGATAAAATCATATGGTGCACAACCTGCACGAAGGCACATTTTCATGCAGAAAGAGTCAATTTTGTGGAAAAAACCGACCTCCCTAGAAGCTAAGGCTTTCTAGTGACAAACAAAACAATCAAGCACTATCTTTCCCTAAATATGCATTTAAAATAAAAGCAACCAGGTGTTTAAGGCATACCTTTAGTCCAACGCTGTTTGTAGCAGCCAAGCCTCTCCGATCCAGATGAGCTCCTCCTTCTCCTTGAAGCCTGCATTCACTAACAAGCAAACGATTACATAGCACCTGAATAACTCATATAATAAAACATATTCATCATAAAGACCAAGGAGTTTATGAAACAAATTATATATAACAACTTGTTGAGAAAAATGAACTTAATTGTATTAATTGGAAACAAAAGAAACCATTAAAACCAGTGCCTTGGTGTTGTGCAGGTCCCTCCCAGGGTCCAGCAAGAGTTCTCCTTTACTTTGATCAGCTCACCCACTTCCAAATGAAGCTAAGAAAGGATGGGAATCTCTCCTCTCAAGCTCTAAAAGGGAGTCCTAATTTCAGCAGCATCTACCCTTAGGAATGTTCAGCTTTCAACCTCCCCTCCCTCTGGCCCAATGCCTGTATTTATAATGCTTTGGAGGAAGTTAATCAGGTCCACCATCAATGGGATAAGCTCCTCTTTCAAAGGGGTAGCTCCCGTCTTCATGGGATAAGTTCCTCTTTCATTGGGATGCATGAACCATCTGGAGGCGCTCAATCCACGTCAAACCATCTTCTAGAATACTCTAGAATCGACCACAAGTAAGTTTTTTGAAGTAAAACTTGCGCCTTTTGACCTTTACAGGAGTACGCACCCACCCCTTTATAGACAGAGCGTACAAGTACGCAGGTATTATGAACTTGAGGTACGTACACGCAGGTAAGGGTAAGAGAAAGTGCGTAACCAGAGTTATATTGACCTTTTAAAGACTTTCTCTCTTTCTTGGAGTTTGACATGAGGAGCAGAGGTATAAGACTTGCCAAGGAGGACAGTATGACAATTGATGGAGCCATACTGACTGCAAATATTCATGGTGACAAATTTTAGTGTAACAGATTGCCCCCTAAAGTGCGAAGCCTGTAGTAGATTATGGTTTCATATCATCTAGGAAGGGTGAAGCACTTTATCATTTCAAGGATTATCTTGTGGAGAGCCCAGTCGGAACCTGCAAATATTCAACACAAAATACATATATGAGATCATATCATCGTTGAGGTAGGCATTCCCATACTCAGATTGAAAACTTTAACTAACAAACTAACTACTGCTTGATACAGGAATGATTTCGCAGTACATCATAATCATAGACTCATGTAGACACAGTATGGACGCAACCATCTGTTTATAATTAGTCTACTATATAATGAATACAAAACTCCTCGCAGCTTGGATGGTGGAAACTAGATCCAGGGTCTTCATTTCTACTTCTCGAAATAGTACGATTCTATCCATGCGAATAAATGAGTTGATGTCGAACATGGTAGAAACCACTTGATTACTGGAGTCAATGATGTAAACTGTTAACAAGTGTGAGAGAGACCACCAGTGATGTCAATGGTTCTCAAAGTACCCAGTACAATCCATGAGATGTGAATAGATGTGTTGATGTTGAACATGTCACGGAATCCTTCGATCGAAAGTCAATGATGTAAACCGTCGTCAAAGGCAAGAAACCTGCCATTGAGGCATGCATATCTCAAGGTACTGACGATTTCTAGATCATCTTTCTAGATAATGTGCTGATGTCGATAGAAAGCGACCCATTGCAGGCAAGCCCACAACACGAAATCATAAATCAAGTTGAAGAAATGTAGCTGTAAGGATTGACTCAGGGATGGTCAAGATGGATGATAGGTATTTTGCAGATGAATGGTTTATTTGCAGTGACCTCTTGAGCACGTAACGACACAACAAATGGCTTGGTGAAAATTGACCCAAAGTTAATACCCGGACACCGGCTGAAGACTTTCAATGTGGTTTGATCAACTATTAGGTAAAGGATTTTCCAACCCTGGTGAATGAAAAGTGTCGTGTTCAAGAGTGGTGATAATGTTTTTCTGAGACAAAAGATAACAAATAGGCTCATTTCTCTCTCTTTTCCCCCACCATTTCAGGCAAGTACCTCTTTATTTTTTACAAGCTTGAGGAGGATAACATTTGCTTGATTATAAGCTCATCCTTCGGATGAGTCCAACTTAGTTTATATTCGAACCCTAAGAAGGAGTGGTCCGTTCCTGTTTGTAATCGAACAGGTCCTTTACTGTGAAATTTTAACGAGTCCAGTATAGGAGAAACTCGACGTTTTTCAATTTTAGAGAGTCTGAAAAAACTTAAGAAGACTCCAGGGTTGACCTTTTTCGTAAATTTGTGTCTCCCAAGCCCGAAAAAGTATAAAATAATACTTGAGAGAACCGCTTGATCTTTTACGACCAAGGAGTACTTTCATGATTAGTGTCTCTGATCTGAAAAGTAAAAAGCGATCAAGGACATGTCGTTTTATTTCCAATATCGAATTTGAAACGACAAAAATCTGGCAATCTTTTCATGTTTTTACGGTCAGAAAAGGGCTGTAAGAGGACCGTCTTTTAATTCCGTTTTAATGAGTGTAAAAGAAACGCTCGGCAATCTTTTCATGTTTTAGGAGTCAGAAAAGGGCTTAAAGATGACTCTGATGTTTTTGTTTGTAAAAAATGACAATTTTCCCTGAAAATCCTTTATCCTGCACAAAAACCAACACATTACTCATACCTGTTGAAGATAGATAAAAATACTTTGAAAAATACCTTTTCATGGTGAAAAATAAACAAATTTACCATTTATTTACCCAAAAAACCTATAAAAAGGGCTTTTACCAATTCATTTTTACCATTTTACTGTTGAGGAGAGAAAAAGGGCTTTTGGCAAGAAACTTCCCGTGGACATTGCGGAGAATCCGACCGTCGAAATCGAACGCCGTCTCTTTCAGGTAATTTTGAACATCCTCCTCTTCATTTTCATCCGTTTAGAATTCTTTTTTAGGCCCTAGATTTCATTTTTTGGAGGCTTTGGGGTTTCAAAGACCGCCTCTCGGCGTACGTAGGCACCACACTAGGGACCTGCGTACCCCGACATTTTCTCAGTTAGAAAAATGTCGGGATTACGCACCTTGCCTTAAGGGAACCTGCGTACCCACGCTCTGTTCCTAAAGGCGGGGTGCGTACTCCACGCAACAAGTTTTTAAACCCCAAATTCTCCAAAATGGACCAAAAACTTTTGATTTTATGAACTCTAATGGATGTTTTCTAGTGTGTAGATTGTTCACCATGCTTGATTGGTGCGAGAGCGAGCACGAAGATGTTGATTTGGCCGCCATTAATCATAAACCATCAGTTGATGCTTTGAAGGCATGCGGCCTTTATAAATACTGGGCCATACCTGGCATGAGGGCCCAAGTGAGATTTCTAGAGTGACTGGTAGAAAGATGGAACGTTCAAGACCAGTGTTTTTATATTGGAGAGCACCAGCTCGAGATGGAGCCCATAGATATTTATTTTCTCACTGGTTTTCCCAAGAGAGGCGAACACTTGACTTTGTTCGGGACTAGGCCGGGTGGCCAGTCCATCGCTAGTCTCTGACTAGAGTGGTGTAACACTCAGACTCAGGAGAAGGGGATAGAGATCAAAACTATATCCCGTCCTGAACTTATGGTGATTGCCTTTATAGTTACCAGACTTTGTGGGGCTGCCGCTTTACACATTGCTACTGGATCCCAGATGCGGATGGCGATTGATTGCTATCGAGGTACCATTTTCAACTAGTGTGATGCTGTGTTGGCCAATGTAAAAGGCCAACTGACTAGAGCCAAAAACGGATAGCTAAAGACTTTTGGTTATGGGCCTTTAGTGTTGAGTTTTGGCTTAGAGAGGGTTCCGATGCTAATCCCACAGCAGCTCACTGTTGAGGCTGGGCTTCCTCGAGAGCCCAAATTGATGCGATGGGTTGCGGTTATGGCCCGCCATCCTGATGAGGGAACGGAGGTTGTTCGATTTACTCCGGAGTACTTTCACTGGTTAGAGGACCAGGTCTTTTCTATACAGGATTTTCCTTATGCCGGAATTGATTTTCGTGGAGATCCAGACATGGTTCTTCCACCGGGAGAACAATGGGATGATACAGGTAACTTCATTTTCCACAAGTTTTTTAAACTATCTATTTTTTTATATCGTCTCAAAACTGATAGTAATAATTTTCAAAATGCAGATGTAGGCCCACGACGTCCAGCCAATCTCCGGCCTTTCGAGAGGAGACTACCAGTTGCAGCGGCACCGACCCCACAGGACGAGGCCACAGAGACTTTAGCTGAGTTGGAACATGACCTAGAGCATCTTACAGCAGATATACCAGAGACTACCATAGATGATATTCCTATCAGGCTTCAGCGCTATGTAGTCGGGGTCCCAGGACCTTTTAGGAGGTTCTTGTGTAGGGTAGCCCGTGCAATGGTGTCGTATAGAGATCATCACCATTGATTGGATGGTCTTTTTGTAGACACATGTGACATTTTGGTTTTTTGTACTTATCATTTTTGTCGATCATAAGGTATTTTTCAACCTATGATCGAAGACGATGTATTTTTTGACACACTCCTATCTATATATATCATTATTACCGGCTTATCTTGTTAAACATGTGTGATGAAATGTTTTTAAATTTACATGTATGATTATTGCAAATGTCTATTTAACATTCGAGAAGCAATTGCATCTGCTAATGTATTTAAAGACCTTGGAATATGCTGATATTCAATGTAATCAAATTCACGTTCCAAGAGATGCACTCTCAAAAATAACCTTAATAACACTGGATTTCTAATGGCATATACTCTATTAAGCTGTAATACAACGAGTTCAGAATCTAACCTCACTATCAAACTCCGAATCCCAAATGAAATAGATTCAGACAATAACTCAATCACTGCACTGTATTCGGCAATGTTGTTTGTTGTTTGACCGAGGCTCACCCCATGCATAGAAACTAACTCGTCAAAGGGCGAATAGATAACCCAAGCTGCGGAAGAGATATTCCCTGTACTACGACAAGCACCATTAGCAAATCCAATGTATGTTTGGAGAGGCATCGACATCTGCAATATCAAGAGTAAAACCAAGATAAGCTAGAATAACGACGAAAAACACACTCTCTAAGCTAAGCACACTGTCTAAACTAACAAACACACCAGCTAGAAAGAAAAACTAACCTAACTAAAAATCTCCATACCCATCTTTTAAGCATAATACCTCTTCAAATAAAGACCATTTCTGGGTTTACCTAAGGAGTCCCCGTCAAAGTCTACCAACTCATAGGCCCCTTTTGCTAGCTTTCGCTTGACAATATAGGGCCCATGCCACATAGGAACGAATTTTCCAGCACCTAATTTATCATTAGCTTGATCATATAATAGCACTAGGTCTCCTTCCGAAAAATTTCGAGGGGTCACATTTCGATCATACTGAGCTTTCATACGTTTTGCGTGAGTCTCGATCGCCAATGCAGCATCACGTCGATTCTCATCTAATTGAGCTAAGTATAATAAACGCTTCTCCTCTTTGGAAGTAGCTGGAAGTAACTCGATGGCCATTTGCAGTGACGGGATTTCGCATTCAATGGGTAGCACAGCTTCCAAACCATAAACTAGTTGGAAAGGAGTGAACCCTGTTGATGTTTTCACTGAGGTTCGGTACGCCCAAAGCGCTGAAAATAACATGTTGTGCCAATTCGACCGATGAATACCAATGATTCGTCGGATCATGATAACTAAAACTTTGTTGATGGACTCAACCAGACCATTTGCTTGTGGATAATAAGGAGTTGAACTATCGTGACGCAAACCAAGCTGGCATGTAAGTTCTGTCATCATAACGTTTCGAAAATGGCGCCCATGGTCAGTGATTATCACTTGTGGGACACCAAACCTAGCAATTATGTGATTGAACACGAAAATTGCAGCTGTCTTGCCGTCTGCCTCGAATGTAGGCATCGCCTCGACCCACTTAGTAAAATAATCTACCGCAAGGATGATATACGCATGCCCCCCGGCCGAGTGAGGGTTACATGTAATAAAATCGATACCCCATTTGGAAAAAGGACCAACGGCAATTATAGGGTGGAGAGGAGCAGGTGGAGCGTGCATATTTCGATCAAACACTTGACAGTTGTGGCATTTTCGGACCGCAGTAATACAATCTTTAAACAAGGACGGCCAGAAGTAGCCAGCGCGCAATATCTTTTGGGCTGTGGCATACCCAGACATATGACCGCCACACGCTCCAGAGTGACAGTCATTCAAAACCCTTTCAGCTTCCTCATGTGTTAAGCAACGTCGAAAACCCAAGTCCGCCCCACGGCGATAAAGAGTATCTCCAATAATTTTGTACTGTTGGGACTGGAATCGAATTTTCCGACGTTCCGACTTTGAAACTTCGAGCCGAAAGGATTGGGTCTGGAGATAGACGATGATATCCCCATACCACGGATCTAAAGTGCTGATTAGAAACAAAGATTCGTCCGCAATGGGCTCCTCTGCCACAGTTTCCGTGTCAGCACGCGGGAAGTCACACATTAACTCTGCAAAAACTAAAGATTTCTTAGACTTAGATTTTTCAAACTCCAAGTCGAATTCCTGCAGGATAACAATCCATTTAGAGTACTTGCCCCCTAGCAATTGTTTAGTCAAAATGTAGATCATAGGGTTGCAATCCGAAATGACTGTAGTTTTACGGAGTAAAATGTAGTGACGAAAACGTTGGACAGCTTGAACGGCTGCCAATGCCAATTTCTCCACATGTGAGTATTTTAGCTCAGTTGGGTTTAATGTCCGACTAAGGTAATATATCACATGTTCCGTTCCAAATTCGTCTAGCTGAACTAAGACCATCCCAATGGTGGAACGAGCGGCGGCGAGATACAAAAAGTAATCCTGGTTGTAGTTGGGAGGATGCAGCAACGGTGCATGGGTCAACGCGTGCTTGAGTGCATCAAAAGATTTCTGAGCTATCTCATCCCAAGAGAATTGAGCGTTCTGTTTCAACAACCTTGTAAAACCTTTTGTAACCTCGGCGTAGTTAGGAATGAATCGTCGTAAAAAGTTTGCTTTCCCCTGCAAACTTTGGAGTTGGCGAAGACTCGAAGGAGGAGGCAATTTGATGATAGCTTCTACCTTCGAGGGATCGACGCGAATGCCGGCTTTCGAAACTATAAATCCTAGCAATCATCCCACTCCTATACAGAAGACACATTTGTGTGGGTTCAACCGAATACGATAATGCCTACACCTCATAAAGATTGCTCGTAAATGGACAAGGTGATTAGCTCGATGTAACGAATGAGCAGGCAAATCATCGAGATACGGTTGCACAATGTGTTTGATGTCATGAAACGCATAAGACATCGCCCTTTGAAAAGTTGCTCCGGCATTCTTAAGCCCAAAAGGTAATTTGCAATAAGCAAATGTCCCCCATGGACAAATGAAAGCCGTTTTTGTTTGATCGGCAGGTAGAATATTGATTTGGTTGTAACCGGAAAATCCGTCCATAAAGGAAAATATTTCGCTGCCGGCACAATCATCAATTATTTGATCGATATAGGGTGTTGGGTAGTTGTCCTTTGGACAAGCTCGATTAATGTCCCTATAATCGATGCATATTCTTATTGTTCCCTGTTTTTTGTTAACCGGAACAATATTCGAGACCCAATCCGTTAACGGGATCAGATAAATGAAACCTGCTTTCAACAGTTTTTCAACTTCTGCTTTAATTGCAGCAGCTTTTCATGGGTGAATCTGACACAAACGTTACCGGACGGGTTTAGCGTCCGGGTAAGTTTTGATCTCATGGACAACAATCGCAGGATCAATTCCTGGCATTTCTTCATAGGACCAGGCAAACACATCGCAGAATTCTTGAAATAGGGCCTTGTATGTTTGAATTTCATCATCTGTACACGAGGCATCTATATGAATGTTCTCAACAATTCCGGGCTTAACTGAAATGTCAATGGGAATAGTTCGAGAAATGTTTCCCAAATTCAGCTTTGAATCAGGATGTTTCATGGGATTCTGAGCTTCCTTGACATATTCAGCTGTAAAAATTGATGAGAAATCATTTTCAAAACGATCATCCTTAGGTAAAAACGAAGATCTATGATGGAGATCCTCCCATGGTAAATTGTCTACACAGAGGACTTCACGAAGTTGCTCGTCAGATGAAACAACTTCGGGAAACGCTATTAACTCCGAGGTTGATGTGAAAAGTGATTCCTCACGGAACACATTCATTTGGTCGATTTTGGTTGATCGCAGGTCGGTAAAAGACTGCACGGCTTCATAGGCAATTTCATATGGACTCAAAGGAATAGCATCACCAAATGAGTCTATCTTAGATTCAGAAGGAACGATCCAAGGATCATCATAAATAATGGTGTCTGATGTAATCATATGAATGGATGCAAATGAAGACAATGCGTTGATTAGAGGAAAAGGAAAAGTTCCCAGTAAACCGGCATCTTTAACTAATCCTACTCCAACATCCTTGTATGGGATAGTCGTTTTACCGACATGCTGAATACTCTTTGAAGAGGCTGGGTCGGATGAAAAGTAGGCCAGTTGGTCTATTGTTACGATCTTTCCATTATATGGAAACTTTATTACTCGAAAGACCGATGAAACGACCGCTGTCATAGCGTAAGACCAACTTCGACCCAAGAGAAGGTTGTAGTCTAGAGGGGCATCAACCACCTCCACATCTAGACTAACTGTTTTTCCTTCAACCCCTATAGGCAAATCCTGTAGAATGCCAAAAGGATGAAACCCACGGCCATCAAAGGCCTTAAGAATTGTCGGGGATTGATTTAGTGAAGGAGAACCAAGCGATCTCCAACACTGTATCGACATAATACACATTGAAGCGCCCTCATCAATTACAGTCTGATGAATAGGCCTGTTTTTGACTATCACTGGGATCTGGAAAGCCATTTGATGAGGCAAACGCGGTGTACTATTTTCTATATCAAAGATTATTAGGTTCGGGTCCTGAACATCAACAGCTCCTATGGCCGACAAAAGTAATTTGCGTTGTGCTGGGCATGATTGCAGCACTTCCAAAGCCGACATTGCTGAGGGTGAAACAGCTAAGTCCTCAACAATGTTATAATTCTGGGCCGCTCTCGCATGTGGATTGAAAGCAGACCTTTGAAGTACACCCTTGGTGGGTGGTTTGATTACTAAGTCTGGGTTAGGCTTCTCGATCTGTAGCGGATCGGAGCTGGGAGCTGAGGTTGATGGATTAGAATTAGAAGATTCTGCTTCTTTGCCATCAACAGGACTTTTACTACCATAATCTTGCGATCGAGTCGCAATCCTTACATGAGACATCATCAATATGGGTTCTTCACTGGCACTCGAGGAAGAACCTATCATCTTACTATCCTGTTTTGGAAATGGATCTTTCAAAACAGCAAGAGTTTGGGAACCTTTGACGATCTTCGCAACCTCTGCTCGATGAGGGCAGTCTCTTGTAAAGTGTTCTTCTTCACAAATAAAACATGGATAACGAGGTTTGCGCTTTTCATCATTGGATTCCGACTTTTCAGTTTTCTCCTTTGGAATTTTGTCTGTTTTATTCTTCTTCTTCCCTTTCTTCTTTCCACCGAATTTTGATTTAGCCGTAGATGACTCTACAACGTGAAGAATCTCCTGTTGGGGAGTCTGGTAAGGTTATAATAGGAGAAGAATTCTTGGAGGATTTCTTCTTGCTTTTAGTGTTCACCGTACCAATCATGCCATCAGCAGCATGAGACCCCGAAGGAGCGGCAACGATTTGATTTGACTTAGGAAGATCTGGGATCTTTTCGTGTAACGTACCTGACTGAGTATAAACTAAGTCAAGGTACTGTGCTTGAGCAATCACTTGCTCCTCAGTAACTACTCCGGCCTTAGCTACGTCTTCAGTAATCTTCGGTAACAATGATTTAACAAACCATTCAGCTAAGATCTGGTCCGGGATAAAAACTTTCACTAACCGCCTTCGACATCTCCATTCATGAATATGATCGGAAATATAAGTGGACGTCGATTGCTTTAATGAAGTTAGTAACTCCGTGCCATTATCATATCTGACCGGCAACTGAAAATGAGTTAAAAACGAGGTAGCTAACTGGATAAAATTATAAAAAGAGGCCCGTGGTAACTCAATGTACCACTTGGCCACAAGACCAATGAGAGTACGCTGGAAAAGATGTAAGCGGATCGAATCATCCGAGATGGAATTAGAGGCACACCAGAGGTGGTAAGTCATCACATGATTTGACGGGTCCTCTCCAGACTTACCTTCGAACTTGGGAATGTCACTGCACAACTTGTTCGGCATTGGCGGCCAAAACGGAAGATAATTAATTGGATCGTTCGTTAGGCGCGACAATTCTGGTAAATCCAAAGTTGCGATAAACGGTAACTGCCGATTAGGATCCCTAAAACTCTGGGTCACGAGACCAATCCCAGGAGGAGGATATCCAGGATAACTAGGAATGGGAATCGCGTTCGGGATATTGTATCCTCCTGGAAAACCAGGATTAACCGGACCATACTGGGGTTGTTGTGGTTGTTGATAAGTGTACCCAGGATACGGTTGATACTGGTAAACTGGCTGTTGGACAGCAGGACCGAATTGGTACTGTCCCTGGTACGGTTGATAAGTGAATTGTGGTTGACTTGTGACAACCGTACTTAAACCAGGTTGTCCTACAGGCATCTGAACCGTAGTTTGAATCGTAGATCCAGACGATGGTAAAGATGTCTGAGGAGTAGATACAGAAACAGTAGAAACCGGAGCTGTCGATACTCCAGAAGTAAGTGGGGTAGATTGAACAGATGTTGCGGCAGTTGCAACAGTCGTTTGAGATGGAGTACGAGGCGAAATAGGCCCAGACTGAGAAACTACCGAAGGTACAGAAGTTTGAATATTAGACTGGACTGGTTGCTGGGGTGAACCAGAAACTAAGGCTTGTCCAGTTTGAGATGACAACTGTACACTTGGCTGCAACACCTGTTGAACTTGCGATAGATCCCACACTATGTTCATTCCGGGGTATTGACCCATAACAGGTTGAGGATATTGAGATCCATAACCGGATTGAGGGTAGGATTGATAATTGAAAGGTACGTTTCCCATACCTTGAACATAATATTGACCTTGGGGTGGTTGGAAACCTTGACTCGAGTACTGACCTTGGGGTAGATACCCTTGAGGCATGTACTGATACTGGGGTTGACCTTGAGGTATAAATTGATACTGAGGTTGACCTTGGGGTACATATTGTGTCTGGGTTTTACCTTGAGGAATGTACTGTACCATGGGTACATACTGTCCTTGAGGTTGCCCCCCAGACACAATTTGTGTACCTTGAGGTTGCCCCCCAGGCGTTAATTGAGGCTGCCCCCCAGGCGGTAACTGGCCACCTTGAGGTTGAGAATTGGGAATAGAACCTGACATCATGAAAATGTCTCCTACGCTCAACGGTTTATTACCATTGTTTCCAGTTAATAACCCATGTTCAATGGGTTGAGGAGATGCTCCCGCAAAAGTACCAGAAAGTGACTGATACCCAGAGGGAACAGAAGGACCGCCGTACAAAAAAGATTCAGGCAATTGAGTAAACATGGACGACTGACTCGACATATTTACAGGAGTATAAAGACCTCTAGGTGGATAAGGAGCACGAGGTGGAGAAAAAATTAACCCTGAGTTGTCCAAATAATTAGTTAAAGAAAGATACCAAGTAGTACTTCTAGGTGGACTGTAAAAAATGGATTCACGCTCCCTTAAATCAATAGTAGGTTGATTTTCAGGGATAGGGATGCCTATTTCTTCTTCTGGAGCAAGTTCTTCAATAGCTATCAAACCAGAAGGAAGATTTTCGGTGATGACTCTTTCTACCCTAGGTGAATTAGGAGCACTAGAAGTTGGAGAGACTAACCCCGATGTTGGAGTAACAGGTTCAGATATCTCAGGTTCTTCGCCTATATCACTAGTAGATGAAAAACTACCAACAAGTTCGGAAACCGAAATAGCTTCAGGATTATAACCTGTTTCTAGAGTTTGGTAATCAGGATGAACAACCAACGAAGACTCTCTTTCTTCAGGTGACCCTACTTTACTGCCACTAGGAGTTACGAGGACTTTCAAACCTTCGTAATGACCCGGGACGTCTTCAGGAGGTTGGCCCCGAAGTCTACGGCACTGTGTCGGTAATTCAGCCACAGTTAAAACTTTTAACTACTGCACACGCAAACAAAGTAAAATCTCAAAACAAACCGCCTAAAGTCTCTAAAGAACCAAACAAATTCGAATCACATGCCTAAAGAATCTAGGGCGTCAAACCACACACAAACAGTAACCTTCCAGACCGAAACACTAGTTGGTGATGAAATCCAACATCGCAGAATTCAGTACAGAAGTGGCGGGTGGAACAGTTACCCCGGTAACCTGCTTAATGAATAGACTGGCACAAGTTCCTCCACTTTAACCATCTCGAGTGAAGTGAACCCCCTAGAAAATCTAAGTGAGTCTAGCCGACGTCTGCTCCAGGTACAGTGGGATCTTCCCTCCACCGTCACCTTAGGAAGAATCCTAAAGATAATAGTCACTAAGGTTACCAACAGTAACAAATATACCTGGGGGAACAGTTTACAATCCGATACACATGCAAGAGCAGAGTAGCAAGCTCAATCCCCTTGTCGGCTCCTTGACAATAATCCAAGGTTTACCGACAAGTGACCCCAGGCTCCTCAACAATGGTTAATCCGAGGTTTACCGTTTGTAGTACGTGCATATCTGGCGTCGTTCCCAATGAAGGAGGATTGATTCCCTCACTGGTTCGGACACGATCTCGTGCTTCTCCTTTAAGAGGAGCTTTCCCAGAGCATAAATGTAACAGTTGGATTTATCTTACCACAAGATAAGCTATTTGTTTGTTTTTACTGTCTTGGAGAGTTAATTACTCTCCTACTCCAAGACACTAGCCTGATCTATGTTGGTGTATCAGAGCCCTAGTAAATAAAAAATTACTAAGTTAATTTTACTTTAAGCATTAATTTTTATGGCTTTTCTTTAGGACAAAAGGTAGCAGAGATGAAACTGATGTTGTGTATACTCGACTCAAATCCACTAAAAAGATGCACCTAGGATGATTTAAACTATCTTTCCTTTTCAATGAATTCCCTAGCTAAGAGAGTTGGAGAATGCAAAATTTATAAAGACAACTTTCTTAGCAATGAAAATCAAAGAAACAATCTCTTTATCTTTTCCAAAGCACACAACACATGACCACTAATTATTTCACGAAAACTTCCTTTCTCTTTTCAAAGACTTCAAACGCTACTAACACAAACTTTTCTTCAAAAGAGATTTTGTATTTTTTTTTTCTATTTTAACAAAGCATGTAAAACTACTTAACAAAAATCAATTTTAAGATCTATGAAAATCTAAGACCTAAAAGCAAATCTAAGAGAAATTTACCTAAAAGCAAATCTAATGAGGTAAAAGCCTACAAAATATAATTCCAGGATGTTTTACTCGGTTACAATTCAACCAAGGACTAATTCATGCATAATCATAAACCAGTCAAAAACAAAAATAAAAATCTTTTGTTCTTTTTCTTAAGAATGAAATTCACAGCTTAACAAACAAGCCTTCTCGAAATTCCACAAAGAGACAACACAACGGTAGGTTTCTCAGATAAAGGTGGATTTTACGAAAGGTCCGACTCCTAAGAAGACTGAAAAGACCAGTGATATCCAAGGTTTTTACAACTTCTAAAGCCAAAGTCACTACAAGACCAATACAAAAATCAAACCTAGGGCTAGAACTTCTATGAACTTCACTAAAACCCTTGATGCTAATGAAACAAGCTTAGATGAAAATTTCTGACAGGTAACCAGTGGATCTGGGCAGCAATAAACAAACTATAAACAAAATCTAATAGGTAAAAAGGAAAAAATGGAAAATTTCTAAACTTTTGACAGGGTACATAAGCAGCCTGTTTGCACAGGTGCGGCCACGCTCTGTGTACAAAGCAGAAGTGCATACAGGTACGCACTGTGCTTAACGTAGAGGGTGCGTACTACTCTCAAAACCAAGAAAAATAAAAACTAACTCAACCCTAAGCTATTCCACCCAAATTCATAGTCAATCAGTCAAAAACCAGAAAGAAATCAACTTTTCTCAAATCAAAGTATCAATCAAAAGAGAAATCAATCAAATCCATGGATTCCCCAGCGGAGTCGCCATTTTGTCGTGCGGAAAGAGTCAATTTTGCGGACAAAACCGACCTCCCTAGAAGCTAAGGCTTTCTAGTGACAAACAAAACAATCAAGCACTATCTTTCCCTAAATATGCATTTAAAATAAAAGCAGCCAGGTGTTTAAGGCATACCTTTAGTCCAACGCTATTTGTAGCAGCCAAGCCTCTCCGATCCAGATGAGCTCCTCCTTCTCCTTGAAGCCTGCATTCACTAACAAGCAAACGATTACATAGCACTTGAATAACTCATATAATAAAACATATTCATCATAAAGACCAAGGAGTTTATGAAACAAATTATATATAACAACTTGTTGAGAAAAATGAACTTAATTGTATTAATTGGAAACAAAAGAAACCGTTACAACCAGTGCCTTGGTGTTGTGCAGGTCCCTCCCAGGGTCCAGCAAGAGTTCTCCTTTAATTTGATCAGCTCACCCACTTCCAAATGAAGCTAAGAAAGGAT
The DNA here is from genome assembly GCA_031772625.1 of Pinus tabuliformis. NCBI lineage: Eukaryota > Viridiplantae > Streptophyta > Pinopsida > Pinales > Pinaceae > Pinus > Pinus tabuliformis. The sequence continues at coordinate 68,104,476 of CM062804.1, read as the reverse complement.
GGGAATCTCTCCTCTCAAGCTCTAAAAGGGAGTCCTAATTTCAGCAGCATCTACCCTTAGGAATGTTCATCTTTCAACCTCCCCTCCCTCTGGCCCAATGCCTGTATTTATAATGCTTTGGGGAAGTTAATCAGGTCCACCATCAATGGGATAAGCTCCTCTTTCAAAGGGGTAGCTCCCCTCTGCATAGGATAAGTTCCTCTTTCATTGGGATGCATGAACCATCTGGAGGCGCTCAATCCACGTCAAACCATCTTCTAGAATACTCTAGAATCGACCACAAGTAAGTTTTTTGAAGTAAAACTTGCACCTTTTGACCTTTACAGGAGTACACACCCACCCCTTTACAGACAGAGCATACAAGTACGCAGGTATTATGAACTTGAGGTGCATACACACAGGTAAGGGTAAAAGAAACTGCGTAACCAGAGTTATATTGACCTTTTAAAGACTTTCTCTCTTTCTTGGAGTTTGACATGAGGAGCAGAGGTATAAGAGTTGCCAAGGAGGACAGTATGACAATTGATGGAGCCATACTGACTACAAATAGTTATGGTGACAAATTTTAGTGTAACAAACATGTCCTCGCAGTAGGAAACATGTCGGTAAGCAGGAGTGGGCAAGACAAGGGCACGAATGACCCCTCCATTTGGGACCGGGAAGTATGGTAAGACCAAGCATGCAAAAGCATATTCACACAGAAGCTTTTGACAAAGTATGCGAAGCACTGAACACGGTCCACCATGGGAAGTAGGCTGACTAGGACCTACGCGTACCAGCGGTTCTCTAGGCATATAGGACCATGTGAAAAACCATGACCGTGCGGGCACCTCTGAAGCTATTGGGTCCCTATAATACTAGTGATTACCACATTACTATTGTAGTTATACCCCTTATTTATATTGTTGTGCCCCTATTACCCCCATATTGTTATTTCTGTGCCCCATAGAATCCCTCTATTGTTATTTTTGTGGCTTTATATTATTATTGTTAGGTCAGTTGGATTATATTGTGACTCCTTAGACTCCTATATATAGAAAGGAGGTTTTGTCATTTGTATCATCCAAGAATTGTTCATTTATGTAATGTAAAGGAGGTTGCCCCCTCGAAGAGGCTGAATTCTAAGGCGTTGATCTATCTTTTCTATCTTTTCTTGAGCTGGTTTCATAACATTTGGTATCAGAGCTTTGGATTCTAGGGTTTCGCTGCTCCAAACAGGTCATCGTGGCATTTTTTCTATAACTTTTTTTCTGTGACGTTTCAGAAGTCGCAAAAAAAAACCCATTTGAGAAGAATTGGCGTTGAACCTTGGGTCCAAATTTCAGAGCTTTTCGCGCGATATTTTTGGAGATATGATCTGAGGAAGTTGGCCTTTTTGCAGACTCCTGAATTACATTCAAAAAAGGTGACCTGGGGAAAATCGTCATAACTCTCTCTCTGAGGATTAGATTGAAATTTCGTAAAAAGGTACAGAAAGAGGACGGAATTTAGTTTCTTGTGTGTGTGTTTCAGATTCAAAGGTTGAAACAGTGACTCGTGGCACGTCGTACAAGTTCGCCCTACTGAACCAGTCTAAAAGCAAGTCACTGTGGGAGATTTCAAATAACTCTTCCTTGGAGAATCCAATTTGGCTCAGACTTGTGGCATTGGAAAGAGGACGCAGAAGGCTACTACAGGTAGCAATTTTAGAACTGGATGATCCAAAATTACAGAGATACATCAGATTCAATATCAGGCTTCTATAAAGTGAAAAAAGGTGTGTAGTTTTTTTTTAAATTTTTGTGTAAGATTGGTTTAACGGAATTCAAAGGGCATAGTAAAGCATTATTATCGGTAACTGATGCCCTGAGGAAAGAAAATGCAAACACCTAGTAAGGAACCTGAAAGCTCTAGCATGACTCATGAAGAAGAAGAAGAAATGCTACATGATATATAAAAATTACAAGAACAAGTGCAACAAATGTCACGCTCACAAAAGCTAACAAAAGCTAAGATAAGTGGCGTGGAATCTAAGATAAAGGGCATGGAAGCTAAGATGGATGATTCGAAGACAGATTTGAGGAGAGACATGGCAGATTTGAAGATAGATTTGAAGACAGATATGGAAGAATTGAAGAAGTTGCTACAAGAAAGGGTCACTAATGGTGAAAAGGTAGTAAAGGAAACTCATGATGAGAACAAAAGAAATGTTAATCATGATACCGTAGACGCTAATGTTGGATCGAAGAATCTCCATATTCCAAAAATCGATATGAGGAAGTTTGATGGCAAGGATCCCGCTACATGGATATTACAGATGGAGCAATTCGATCTCAATAATGTGAAAAATGCACAAAAGGTACGTATGGCAACTGTATATTTGGAACCAAATCAGTTTGTATGGTATCAATGGCTTTGCTCTCGTAAACAATTTATCACTTGGGCAATTTTTACGGAAGAATTGATAGCACATTATGAAGATACAAAAAGCAACACTTTTTTTAGCCAATTGATAAGTCTCAAACAAAAGGGTTCAGTAATGGAGCACATTGAGGAGTTCCAAAAATTGAACATAAGGGTAAAAGATATTCCAGAGGAGCATAGGATTGATGTGTTCATAGGGTCTTTAAAGGATAATATCCAACATGATGTTCGCCTTTGGGAACCTGATTCATTAGAGAAGGCATTCAGGTTAGCAAGAAAAATGGAAAGCAAAATTATGGCAACCAGGAAGCATACCACTCACAACTATAAAGACGGAAGTGTTGTTGCCCCTAGTCTTCCACAACCTATAAGGTTGACACCACAACAATTGGAAGAAAAAAGAGCAAAAGGGCTTTGTTACAATTGTGATAGCAAATACACTAAAGGTCATAAGTGTGCTGAGAAGAAATTATTCTACATAGATTGTGAAGAGGAAGAAGAAAAGGAGCAAGAAAGGTCAAAAGAAGAAGATATACTCCAGGAACAAAGCCTAGATGAAGAACAAATAAATCCAACCATATCTTGTAATGCATTGGTGGGAATTACCACTCCTCAAACCATCAAGATAGAAGGACAAATCAAGAAGAAAAAGGTAATAGTGTTGATTGATTCAGGAAGCACCCACAATTTTATTCATTGTAGGGTAGCAAAAGAATTGAATTGCTTCCTATATCCAGCACCAGAGTGTCAAGTGATGATTGCAAATGGAGGAACAATAAATTGCTCTGGAAAGTGCCATAATATCAAGCTATCCATGGGAGAATATGTATTGACTAGCCCAATGCTTTCCATTCCAATGGGAGGTGCGGATGTTGTACTAGGAGTCCAATGGCTACAATCCTTGGGTACAATAGCTTTTAATTTTCAAGAACTTTTCATCAAATTTTCTACAGAAGGAAAGGAAGTTGAATTAAGGGGTATTGCAGGGAAACCAGGAAAGATAATCAGCTCTAATGGTATGACAAAGCTTCTAAAAAAGGAGCAAAGAGGTGTAATTGCACAATTATGCTCGCTAGATGTTTCCACATTGGAATCATCTATTTCTCCAGATCTCCAAAAAGTCTTGGACAATCATTCCAAGGTATTTGAGACTCCCAAGGGTCTCCCACCTATGCGTGATCATGATCATGCTATTCATCTGATTCCAGGAAGTGTTCCTCCAAACATCAGGCCGTACAGATATCCCTATGTCCAAAAAAGTGAAATTGAACGTATGGTTGCAGAAATGCTAGAGGCTGGTATAATTCAACCGAGTCAAAGTTCTTTCTCAGCTCCAGTAGTATTGGTGCACAAGAAGGATGGATCATGGCGCATGTGTCCAGATTATAGGGAGCTCAACAAGCTCACTATTAAAGATAAGTTCCCCATTCCTGTTATTGATGAATTACTGGATGAATTGCATGGATCAATTTACTTCACCAAGTTGGATCTTCGTTCGGGATATCATCAAATCAGAATGAAGATTGAAGACATTCCAAAAACGGCATTTAGAACTCATGAGGGTCATTATGAATTTTTGGTCATGCCTTTTGGCCTTACCAATGCACCTTCAACATTTCAAGGTTTGATGAATTCAATTTTCAAACCATTCCTTAGAAAATTTGTGTTAGTATTTTTTGATGATATACTAATCTACAGCAAGTCTTGGAAGGATCATGTTGAACATGTTGACAGGGTGCTACAACTATTGGAGGAGAAACAATTATATGCAAAAAGATCCAAATGTTTCTTTGGAGTCCAGGAGGTGGAATATTTGGGTCATATTGTATCTCATGAAGGAGTTAAGGTAGACCCTAGCAAAATTAAAGCCATTAAGGAATGGAAAATCCCCACATCCATAAAGCATCTGCGAGGATTTCTTGGGTTGACAGGGTATTATCGCAAGTTTGTTAAGAATTATGGGAGAATAGCAGCACCTCTAACAACATTATTGAAGAAAGATTCATTTTCATGGACTCCGGAAGCAACAAAGGCCTTTGAACATCTTAAAGAGGCAATGTGCCAAGCACCGGTCTTAGCTACACCGGACTTCACAAAAACCTTTATTGTGGAATGTGATGCTTCAGGAAATGGAATTGGTGCTGTTCTAATGCAAGATGAAAGACCCATTGCTTTTGAAAGTCGTCCAATCAAGGGAAAGTTTTTAAGCAAAGCTATTTATGAGAAGGAAATGTTGGCAATACTCCATGCACTTAAGAAATGGCGACCCTACCTAATGGGAAGACACTTCAAGGTAAAAACGGATCATGATAGCCTTAAATACTTTTTAGAACAAAGATTATCCTTTGAAGAGCAACAAAAGTGGGTCACAAAGATGTTGGGTTATGACTTTGAAATCATCTACAAAAAAGGGAAGCAAAATGTGGTGGCAGATGCACTCTCAAGAAAGGATGAGGATGTGGAAGCATTGTTGTGTGCCATTTCTATTATCCAACCAGATTGGATAAACGAAGCAAGGGAGGAATGGAAGAATGACGAAGAAGTGTGGGCACTTATTCAAAAGCTACAACAAGATTCCAGTTTTTCTGATACATTTAGCTGGCAAAATGATTCGTTATGGTACAAAGATCGCTTATACCTCTGTAAGAATTCCCAGCTAAAACAAAAGATTCTTATGGAATTGCACACTTCTCCCTTAGGAGGGCACTCAGGATTTTTAAGAACTTACCACAGGGTTAAGAAGGAATTTTTTTGGGATGGCCTTAAATCAGATATTCAAAAGTTTGTGGCGGAATGTTTGGTTTGCCAGCAAAATAAAGTTGAAACAATTAAGACACCGGGTCTATTACAACCTTTATCCATTCCAAGCCAACGTTGGGAGGAGGTTTCAATGGATTTTATCACAGGTTTACCCAAGTCTAAGGGAAAGAGTGTCATCATGGTGGTAGTTGATAGACTTACCAAGTATGCACACTTTTGTGCATTATCACATCCATTTAAAGCCAGTACAGTTTCTACTGCATTTATGGAAACAGTTCAAAAGCTACATGGAAACCCAAAGATTATTGTAAGTGACAGAGATCCCATTTTCACTAGAAATTTTTGGACAGAATTATTTTCTTGTCTTGGTACTCAGTTAGCTCATAGCTCATTTTATCATCCTCAATCTGATGGGAAAACTGAGATAGTAAACAAATGTTTGGAAGGATATCTTCGTTGCTTTGTATCTGATAAACAGACACAATGGATCAAATGGTTGCCTCTGGCTGAATGGTGGTATAACACTTCCTTCCATACAGCAACAAAAATGACCCCATTTATGACACTTTATGGGTATCAACCACCATCCATCACATCATATTTAAGAGAAAATTCTAAGGTTCAGGCAGTGGAACATCACATCGAACATCAACAACAAGTCCTCCAACTCTTAAAGGATAACCTCGTGTTGGCACAAAATAGAATGAAACAACAGGCAGATCAACATCGCAGTGAAAGAAGTTTTGATGTAGGTGATTGGGTATTCCTACGGCTACAACCATATAAGCAAATGTCCCTAAAGCAAGCTAAGAAGGATAATAAATTATCACCAAAGTATTATGGTCCGTACAAGGTGTTGCAAAAGATTGGTACTATGGCATACAAATTGGAGCTTCCTGCAGCTCGATTGCACCCAGTCTTCCATGTTTCATGTTTAAAGAAGGTTATAGGTGACAAGCTCCCAATTCAAACAATATTGCCAGAACTTGATGGGGAAGGAAAAATTATATTGGAACCGGAAGCAGTCACTGAAACAAGAACTCGACAGCTACGAAATCGATCAATTTCAGAGTATCTTATCAAGTGGAAGAACTTAGCCGCTGAAGATTCCACATGGGAGGATGAGAATTTTATGCCGAAGTATCCAGAACTACTCAAGCGTTGAGGACAACACTTTTTTGAAGGAGAGGGGCATGTTGGGTCCCTATAATACTAGTGATTACCCCATTACTATTGCAGTTATACCCCTTATTTATATTGTTGTGCCCCTATTACCCCCATATTGTTATTTCTGTGCCCCATAGAATCCCTCTATTGTTATTTTTGTGGCTTTATATTATTATTGTTAGGTCGACTGGATTATATTGTCACTCCTTAGACTCCTATATATAGAAAGGAGGTTTTGTCATTTGTATCATCCAAGAATTGTTCATTTATGTAATGTAAAGGAGGTTGCCCCCTCGAAGAGGCTGAATTCTAAGGCGTTGATCTATCTTTTCTATCTTTTCTTGAGCTGGTTTCATAACAGAAGCTAAAGTATGAAGCGAATGTTGTAATCCCCATGGAGCATGAAAATCCTAGTCCATGCATAGTAGCACCAGTAGATACGATGGTTCGCGGAGCCTGGAAAGAAGGGATCACACAACCGCAAGAAGTAGAACGCATGAGACTTGAGGAAGAAATCCAACAGGGAAATTTAGGCTCTAAAAACTTGAAAGAGAAAGGGTGCGATTAAGGAGGAAAAGCGCTTTGGTAGAAGCAGAAGTCAAGAAGCTGGAAGACGAGATAAGCGGTGAGTTTCTCAATAAGAAGTCCACGGTGATAAAATAAGGTGTGTACGATAGTGCTGACAAGCTCGAGTACTATCGCCACGAATTGATCAATCTGATGCCTTGGCTTGGACCACATATTACTAAGAGAATTAATCGAGGCGCGACACGGCCAGTAACGGTAAAGGGTAGGTATTTCCCATATAGAATGCTGGATGATCGGAGGAAACCACACATAGGTGGTGAGACCACTTGACTAGCCGAGGAAGGAGTAGTCTTAGCACTCTAGGTAGCTGAAAGGGAGCGCGAGACTATAAACTATTCTACCCAGGAGCTGTGTGATATTGGAGATGCGGGTAGAAGAAGAGAGTCATAGGGTCCGCGAACGCGCACGGGGGGTTACGCTATCGTGTGGGTTGACGAGAAAATGACTGCTGAAGTCACTATTCATGATGGGATGCTCAACTTGAGGCCAAATGGAGTGGGCGGCAGGCATTTAAGACGTGATTTATGGGCAAGATTTGGGAAAGGTTGCCGCCAAGGGAGAATTAATGAATTAGATTTGGGGGAATGGTCAAATTCAAATTCAATAAGTGATATAAATTACAAAGGGCTGCCCAGCAAACAACACTTGGTCATTTGCGAATTTAGCTATTGAGCAAAGCCCTGATTTTTGAGTGTCGAGTGTTGATTGAGCCCCTGAGATCGCGAGTGATAGATTTCTACACAGATGCAATGGCAATAACCAAGGATGTTATGGAGATAACGGAAATAACCATCGAGGAGGCCGCGTAGGCCCTGACTATGGGGGATGTTCTGGAAGGTTCCAGGACTATGGCAGGAATCCCAAAATCACCGCACATGCCAAGGCCCAAGAAGGACAAACAAGCAATGGTCTCCATACATGTGTCCCCGTGGAACCCATTATGTAGTGAACTGTCAATGGAGGAGAAGGGGAAGTCATCACCATAGAGACAAATGAATAAGAAGAAGATCTGGAGGATCTTATCGTCACAGAGGAGGAGGATGAAGGCATGGAGGAGGACACTCAACCTGTGCACCACACGGTAAAATTGCCTGCCTATGTCCCCTCATGAAAAGGGAAGGCGAAATTTCCCAAGGACCTGGATGAGACCAAGAGCTTGCTCTAGACCCCACTCCTCCCAGATAACATTATGTTTGAGGGTACACACCTGGGATGGGCGCCAAGCCTAAAATTTGAAGATTGGGACATTACCGACCATGCGAAGTTCCCTCACCTTGAGACCAGGAACCTCATGAAGTCCAAATAGAACACTGTGACGAGGGTGACAGAATTAGAGCCGCGGAAGTGGTTGCACGGGGTGGAAAAGGCTGGACTACTGAATCTGCTCTAGGTGCCGCACTTCCACCGCACACCAATAACCATTTTCATCATCAGGCAGCTGCTTTGCATTGTGCATGATGGGCGTTTGTGGCTAGAGAAGCCCATCCCCATCATGGCAGACCTGATGCACCACATGTCTCGACTTCCATGTAAAGGAGAGGACCCCGCGGACATATCAGAAGGAAAGGGCAGTGACTTGGCCATCGCAGAGGCCATGAAGAAAAAGTACAAGCTGGAAAAGAAGAAGAGGGGCTATGCCATCTCCAACATCAAGGAGAAAGCAGTGTGTGTGGCGACCCAAATCCTGGCAGGAAAGGTCATGCGCAAGTGCCGTGTGGACGAAGTACCCACGCCGATGGTAGCACTGGCTGAGCAGTGCGCGGAGGGGGTCTAGTTTAACTGGTCTGAATTCCTCTGCAAGGATTTTTTGGAAAATTTCCGCGAAGCTCAGGAACAGGGAAAGACGTTCCACTATCCATGGCTTCTGCTATCCATAGTGCTCGTGGCTGGGGAATTATCGGAGGATAGTCAATTCCCCATAATTGATAGGGATTTACTGGAGGATGCAAAGTATGCTTCACTCTGGGCCATGAAGGATGCTAAGTGGATACGCAACAACAAAATCTTCTGGGTGTTCATGGAGATGAACCTCAGAATGGGGATCAACCGTAAGTCATGGTTGTCATCTAGTGTTTACAATAGTCTACAGATTTTTGCAGAATTTAAAGCAAATGTGCATAACATTTATATCAGGGTGCACAAGGACTTGACTAACAGTGGACAAAGCTACCCTTCATAGCCACAAATGACGTCATTTTCAATGTCTTGGAGGCATGGCAGCCACCGTGGCGTGCCCCAGACATTGTAGAGATTGAGAATTCGGTGGCGCAAAGAAAGAAAGATGAGGCCAAACTGTGCATCGCACAGTTGGCCGAAAAACAAAGGAAGGAAGAAATGACGCAGAAGTGCAGGTAGCGCAGAATGCGACACAGAAAGGAGCTATGCAGGGGAAGGTCGCAGCAGCAACAACAACACAGGAGGCAACTGCGAAGGTGGGCAAGGGCCACATGACACGGGGACAGGAAGCAGAGGAAGTAGAAACAAAATAAGGGGGCACAGACACACAAACCGCATCAACACAGCTGAAGTGCCAACACCCAGCAGAGCAGGCGGGGTCATGTAAGAAGGTCAAGGCCTCAAACTTGTCCATTGACCCGATCACCCTAACCAAGGGTGATCTACATGACATCGACGAGCTGGTGCACGATGTCACCAATGAAGTTCTCCAAGATTTCATGTAGGAGAAACAGATTGTGTTGGGAGCCCTCAAAGAGCAGTTGCAGGAATTACAGGAGAATCCCCCTCAGGTTGGTACCCTTTCAACTGACCTTGCAATCAGATCCATGGCAGCAGAGAAAATGTTTCACGCACAGATGAAAAACACCATAGGCTACTGAAAGGGGCACTAGTGACATCAAATGAGGCCGACAAGCCTATGGTCAGCGAGTTGAAAGGTCTCAGTATCAATATAGCTGCACTCCCGCACGAGACCTTATATGTGTTGCAGGATGGGATAACTGCAGAGCTGCAAGCTAAGGAGAGCTGCACTCTCCAAATCCTCAGTGAGCAGAAAATAAATATGGAACAACTAAGCTTGCAGTGCAACAAATTGCTGTTACAGAATCAACAGCTAGTACAGGTTATAGACGATGCTTGCCAAGGCATCCCAGAGCTGGCCATCCTAGCAGACATACCAGTAGACGCACAGATCCACAGGTCAGTTGTAGGGGTCCGCGACACTACAATAAAACCAGTGATTTGCTCCAGATTTAGCGCCAGATTTTAGTGCATTTTTTTTGTAATTGTGATGAGCAACCTGGCACTAAATCTAGCTCTATTGTACAATTTTTAAAGCGTCCTTTTTTGCACCTAATTTTGCATCCTTTTTCACGCTAGATTTTGCATCATTTTTTACACCAAACTATGCATCATTTTTTGCGTCAAATTTTGAACCAAGATTTGCATCTTATTTTATGACAGGTTTTGCTTCTAGTTTTGTGTCATTTTTTGCATCTATTTTTCATTCTCTTTTGCTTCCTATTTTGTGTCATTCTTTGCTTCCATTTTTGCACCATCATTTGCATCAAGTTTACACTGTATTTTGAATCCAATTTAACGTCTTTTTATGCATCCATTTTGTGTCAGTTTTTGCATCTAGTCTTATGCCAGGTTTTGTATCTAGTCTTACACTAGTTTTTGCTTCTATTTTTGCACCAGCTTTGGTGCCTATCTTTGCACCATGTGTTGAATTTGATTTAGCACCAAATTTTGCATCCATTTTTGTGCCCATTTTTGCATTTTTTTTTGGACCATTTTTTACATCCACATTTACGTTTGATTTGTCTCCATTTTTCCCATCTCATTTTGCACCATATTTTGCGTCATTTGTTTCATCCAATTTTGCATCATTTTTAACACCATCTCTTGCATCTAATGTTACATCATTTTGAGCATCCAAATTTGCATTTATATTTGCATCTTATGTTGAGTCATGTGTTGTGTCCACCTTTGTATCTTATTTTGTGTCTAATGGTACATTCAATTTAGAGTCATTTTTTACGTCTACTTTTGTATTTGTTTTTGCACCAAGTTTTGCACCCAATTTTAAGCTATTTTATGCCCCTTTTTGCACCATTTTTTTGTGTCTACTTGTGTCCAATGTTGCACCATTATTTACACCGACTTTTTCATCCAATTTTGCATTTTTTTGGTGTCTAGTTTTACATCGTTTTCACCATCCAAATTTGCATCTTTTTTTGCCTCATTTTGTGTCCACATTTGCATATAATTTTGTGTCTGAGTTCGAGCCTAAATTTGCATGTGATTAGGAATCATTTTTTACATCCAATATGGCATCCTTGGTTTCACCTTTTTTCAGCCCCATTTTGCATCTTGTTTTATGTCTTTTCTTACATCTTTTTTTTTTCCTTTTTTGCACCCAAGTTTGCATCCCAAATTTACACCATTATTTGCATCATCATTTGGCATATTAATTTGTAACGTTTTTTGCTTCTTTTTAACGCTCAAATTTGCATCTTATTTTACATCTAGTTGTTGTCTTTTTTTGCATCTAATTTGGTGCCCATTTATGTGTCCTTGTTTTTGCCCAATTTGATATCCTTTTGTATGCCATGTTTTGTTCCCTTCTTTGTGTCAACTATTGCACAATTTTTCACTTCTAATTTAAAACACTTTGTATGTCAATTGTTTGCATTTTGTATTAATTCCTAGTTTAACATCCAATTTTACTTTCAATTGTGCATCCATGGTTACATCCGCATTTGACTTCTTATATAGAGTATATTTTTCTTTACATATATGACCCCCTTTATAGATTCATAGTGAAATATATGATAGTTTCTAAATATCATTAAAGCAGATATCACAATTCAAAATCATTTGTAAAGAAATTTAAGAGAAATTGACAACATCCATCCAAAAAAATAACAATTTGTCATTAACAATTTTCAAAACATGTATAAAATAGCAACATAATACTAATAAAATCAGTATTATTTTTAATCAAAACAAGTAAAATTCAAATATGATTAACAAATCAAAATATTTCATGAATATCGTTATTCTACGATAAATTAACAACATACATAAATCAAACTCATCGTATGATTACAAAATCAAAATGTCTCATTGATATAGGGTAAATTCACAACACCCATCTAAACATAACAATGTCATTCTACACAATAATTTCTTCATAAAAAACAATGCATGTGCATGCCTAGCTACCACCACCAAGATCATCCTCATGATCATCTTGACCATCCTCATTACTCTGATCCACATCATCACCAACACCGCAACTATCATCATCATCTCCTCCTTCACCACCATCATCCTCATCCTATAGCATTCTGACAAAAAAAATCAATATTACATGTTAGTATTAACTACATAACGCAACGCATGTTTTTGTTATACAATGTTAACCATAAAATGAGGTAAGATATAATATCTAATAGTACTAAAAAATAAAATGAAAATATGGTTTAAAAGTATATTGGAAATCCAACTAAGATTACATACCATAGAGTCCATCCAAACAACAAATTCAACCCATCTCTTTTGCTGCAACACCTCCTTTTCCAAATGATTTGGAGGTCTTCCATATTTTAGTTCCTATCAATCAGTAAATAGGGAGAAATTAGATAACAATGAATTTCTTCTAGTACAAAATTTATTAAGAAAATATCACATGTTTAATATACTTACAAAGGTTGTTATCAGTGCTTTTAAACCTTTCTGGCCACTACGATGAGTGACTTTTGTCTTGGTTAACCTCGCCTTGGATGCCTTGTCCTTAAACATAAACCAATTCAATTTATTTTCACACAAATACATGTCTAAGATACTTATAAGTATTAATACATTCTAAATAATGTTTAATGAAAAATTCAATACCTGAATGCTCTCATTGCTGGCTTTTCTTTGTGCATCCAACTTCTCATATGATTTTACAAGTTCTTTCCATACTTTAAAAGGTATGTCAATAGGTCTTTGTTTCAGTCTTTGATCTTGAGGTATTTTTTTAATTTTTCTTGTTTGGTTAAAAATTTTGGTTAAAAAAAACCGAACAAGTAATTCACATCAATGGCATGGGGACTCTATGGATATGTGTAAAAAAATGGCTATAAAGAAAACATCCAAAAAACATATGAGCTCTCCCTTTGATGGTCACTTGGGGCATATGGCTGGAAAGGAACAACTCCATTTTCGAAAATCAAGGACAATCCTTTCTCAAAGTCCTTCCTAATATTTGCTCCAAATGTCTTAAAATGAAAAACAAAATTCAAACGTCATCCTTAAAAATCTCCCTTAAATATAACGTTGGACCATAAATTCTTCACTTTTATTGTTATCGGCTCTGGAATGATTTTTCTATATGCAATTATATAATGAAATATGTGTGCACTAATGAAAAAACATTGAGTTTCATTTTTCATAATCACAAACAATGAAAAAAGAATCACACGTAACTAGCATCATTTTGGAAATTTTATATTTATTAAAAATCTTTAACATGTTTTCCTCCCATGTCTCATAAAAAGGTGTGAAATTTTTTATATACTCTCCAATAAGCACTACAACAAAACCAGCGATTTGGAGGTTTTACACTAAGTTTTTCAACATTGAGCTTACTAGGGCTTGCACCACCGGGGTTATTAGTAAGAATCTCATGAGGTTTGCATAGCCATGATTATTAGAATCAAAATAGTAGGATTTGCACTAAAAAACAGTTCATAGAGCTTTCCTGCTGGGGAGAAAATCACAAGTTCAACTTCTGTAGTGCAGAGCACCGAGAGCTCGTAAGCTTTCTTCAGCAATCCACCTAGATTTGAAAAATGTAGCCTGCCTGCTGGCAATGTTCTCAATCCTCTTCCTCTGCATCTTTCCCCTCACTATTCTTGTATGTCCTCTTTCGTTTTTCCCTCCAAACAAACCCTCTCAAATTGAGAAAGCAGAACAACTCACTCGATGAGAATTCGAATCCAATTATCGCTTCTAACAATAACCCAATACGATACCAGAAGTGATTACACAAAACCTCATTGACTCTTCATTTGTTTGGAAAAGAGCCAAGCATATACTTCTGACGAGGGTTTCCGTCTCAAGTCTGGCTTGCAGGACGTCGCTTAGTCAATTGCGAGAAAAGTTTTCCACCTGCCTGTCACATACGGTTTGTCACACTATATATTAAAATAAGGTTGATCATACTAACAATAAGGTTGTATAGTTTAAAAGGAGGGCTCTCCTGACTGCATTTGGTTGGTTTATAGAAAAGATTGCTGGAATGTGTAATGTGAATGCTCTGCTAACTGTTTTTTAAGCATTTGGAAGTATTAAAACCCCCTAGGATAATTAATGTAAGACCTGTTAATTAATGTGTAAAGATGGCTATTGTCCTTGGGCTACCTTAGCTGTTCGTGTTTAGTGATCTGTGGTATTATGACTCCTCAAGTCACTATTAAACCATGAGAACCATGCCCAGGCAGACTAGTGTGACATTGTGGATGAGAACCAAAACTAGACTCCTATAACCTCCTTTTTCATCCTTTAAATTGCAGAATTAACTGACTGTTCTAGTAATCGTTCTTGAGCACCTGAAGATGTGCACCCTAAATAATAAGAATAATACCCTGTAACATATGAATAGTCCATCCTGTGCATGTAGGATATGCACATGAGGTCCAATAAAATCACTAACCAGAATACCAGGTGTTATTAAAGCCTCTACAGGGTAATTGCAATAGTTCTTCATTTCTTATTACAAGAGTTTCCAATAGATAGGTTTTGAAACAGCTAAATTAGTTCCATAGACATTGGTTACATAAAATTACAAGTTCCAATGCTCGAGGAGAAGTCTTAGCTTACCCATAATCTCCCTACATATACTTGTACAAAATTTGTATTGATCCCACCATATCAGAAGGCCATATACTCTGCCCATTGTTTTCTTCTATCTTTTGTGTTTTTTCAAATATACCATTTCAATTGCTTCACTTGACAACTTTGTTTATTAGACAAACACAATGTCAGGCTTGTCAAATATTAGCTTCTTTTTATAGAGCTCTACCCTTATTTTCTGGCTTACCTCTTCTAGTATTCGAGGTTACGATCTTCATGACATTGTAAAAGAGAAAAAAACGTTTTATTGACTTCTGGTGTTGGAATTGTAGCATCATGCTTTGTTCCCTAAAGCCTTCACAACCTTTTTAGATGTTTGGGGCCTTTCGAGTCCTAACAAGGATTTTTCCGACTGCTTCCAAGTTCCGTCTGCACAATCCTTGATAGACTTATTTGTTTTTTAGTTATCTGGGTGCACGATAATCCCATTCACATGGTTTTTCATGCTTCTGCTAAATTGTCATCCACAAGTGATGTTTTCCACCAAGAAAAGCATGTGTTATTTTGGGCTTGATGATTAGGCATGGAATAAGGGGCACCGGTTCAGCCTCTCTTCTCGATGCATATTCTGGTAAGAAAATGGGACAAATTTTCTTGTGAATGAAAATTGCAATCCCTGTAGTCTTGAAAATGCAAACCTTGACTATAATGGGGCCTCTAGCTGGAAATAGGGCAATATGTGTTCTCCTTATGCAACATCGACATATCAGTGATTTTCAGTTTGCCCGATTCTCAGGTGGGTGATATGAATTCCTTGTATATGGCTGTTGACAATCAAGTGACCCTTGCATGTTTACCCCCCATGATGTACATTCAGTTGTAACCTAGCTTGGAGATTAAGCTAATCCAGATCCACATGTTTTTAGCATAGATTTGCTAAAGAACCTTTCAACTTGTAGATAATTCACTATATCTCATCCACATGTAGTCAACTTACTGAAGATTAATTAACTTGCACATTCTCTTGTTGAAGAGAATTTGTGCTCGTCCATGCATGAGCTAGATTGGAAATATTCTGGAAAGCTCCTAGTAGTCTCTGTCCATGCATTCTGATTTCTGTCTCATGAAGGTGTCAGATCTGCGTTAGCTATCCAAGACTTCGGTTCATCCTTTGACTTTGTTAAATTCAAACTTCATCTTATAATTGTTAATACTATGTATTGGGAAGTGTTCTCTCTCTGATCTGATTTGTGCAAAACTAAGAAACAACTATGAGAAATTACTAATTAGCCTAAGGTCACAGCTAATTACTCCTCTGTTTGGACTGTCATTTCTCCAGTCAGGAGGGTGTCCCTCGTGTTCATGCACTTTCAGCACTTGGAAGCATATGCTTGGTCAATATGAGTGATCAGCACAGAAAGTAGTTTTCATTGATATATGTGTAAGCATCCAAGGACACAAGAAACTTATAAGATCAAATAATATGCAAAATCCCAGTCCACGCCCACCAAATATGAAAGAAGAAAAGATGGTTGTGCACTTTTAAGTGATAAAAAATCTTCAAAGTACAGGCACTTAGGTCATTCACACTACTGCAACATACAACAATGTTCAACCATCGAATTTGGAGAGCTGTAAAGAAACTGCATGGTCAAACTCCATCACTGTATTAGTCAAAAGATTGTTTGCATCATGGAAATAAAATATGAGAATGATTGCAATAGTATGCACTGCACAGAGATGTAGGCAGCAATGAGATAAAGGAAGGATGGAAGAGAACGTTGACTGCTCACTGAGAAAACTCTAGAAAATAATGCCATTCAGTGTTCTCTTATAGCTCCCCAAATTCCCAAAGGTGGGTGGCCTATTCATGCAAAATCTAACTGTTGTTGAGTGGCTGAAGTGAGGAAAATGCTGCAAAATTTCCCGATAACAACCATAAATATGGCTTCCACTAAACCATTGCAATAAGTGGCTTGATCTCTTCATAA
Organism: Pinus tabuliformis; assembly: GCA_031772625.1. Classification (NCBI taxonomy): domain Eukaryota; kingdom Viridiplantae; phylum Streptophyta; class Pinopsida; order Pinales; family Pinaceae; genus Pinus; species Pinus tabuliformis. The sequence continues at coordinate 68,087,764 of CM062804.1, read as the reverse complement.
GTAAACAAAAACTCATGCAATCAGCTAGAATTCCATTACTAACTAATTTGTCTCAACAAATAAGAATTCCAAATCAGCTTTCTTGTTCAATAATAAAGTTCCATCTCACATGTAAAGTTGCAAACTAATCAACGGGGTCAACTTTGTCAAAAATACAAAATAAACATTTCCCAAACTTCAAGTTTTCCAAATTTAACAAAGAGGAATTTTAAAATCACCCAAATTAAGTTAGGCAGCTCCTTTGCACCTCCTTTCTAAAAATGGTGCCAAGCCGCCCACTGAAAATAGAACTGGAGTCATGAAAAACCACTTTTAGCTAACTACCAGATGTACCGAAGGAAGGGCACCTAGGGTATTCCTGATAGGATTTCCTTATACCTCATAGGCAAACAACCATTGTCCCTTCTATAGATGAGCAGAATAAGTGCTTGGTTCTCTACACTAAATAAAGACAAAGTATAGTACTTATTGCTGACAAAATAGGATTTAAATCGCGGTTCAATTGCTTGACATTCAGCTGGTCACAGAATTGTAGAGTGCATAATCATAAGTGATGTTGCGAGCCTCATTGCTCAAAGTCTAAGGGTCTTGCGAGCCATAATCACAGCCATGTATGGCATATCTTGTGATTATGGCATTTTATGAGGTCAATTCTTGTGAAGACATTTCAGTTTATAATAAATTTTGAACCTCAACAGAGTTTTGGCAAGACCTGGCTGAGCTAGGACATCAACAACACAGCTGATATGAATGACATAATCTAGCCTCAAGAGGGAGCCTCTTTTGTTTCATCACTCTAACAATCTATGAAGTGGTGAAAAGCATAACAACTTCCCCTTGAATATGACATCTAAACTGAGTACAAATCCTAAATGATGCAGCCCTTGGTGCATGTCTCTCAAAGTATCGATATTTCAAATGTTGAAAGCTCTTGTGCCCATTTGATATGCATTCGATTGCAGTTCCCCTGAAGAAAGAATCTTATAAAGGCGAGGCCATGGCCAATATGTTAGCCATATCCATTGGAGTTGCCATTGCTTGACAACTTTAGTGTGATCAGTCCCACCATGATTCACATGGCCTTCTACTCAACACTGGCTGTTGCTATTGTAAGAGTCTTCAAGCTCGTTGAACCCATAGTATTGATAAGTGTATTCTTTGGGTCTCTGGTTTTCAAATTCTGCCTATGTTTTCCTCTCAGTATCATTATTTCAAATGCTGAAAGCTCTAATTCCCATTGCTGTGTATTTGATTGTGGTTTCCCTGAAGAAAGAAGCTTATAAAGGTGAGCCCGAGGCCAATATGTTGGCCATATCCATTGGAGTTACTATTTCAGCTTATGGGGAGGCCAAGATAAATGCATGGGAGGTGATTCTCCAGTTAAGTGCAGTTGCATGTGAGACTACCCAATTGGTTCTCATACAAATTCCACGAACATCAAAAGGGATTAAGTTGAATCCCATCACATCTTTGTTGCTCCTTGTTGCCTTGTTTTTCTCAGCACCCCCTGGGCCTTAGTAGAATACCCATTTCTGATAATCAGGGTCTCTTCCTTTGATTTGGATTACATGACATTTCTGCTTGTGCCTTGGCTCTTAATCTTGCAGTGTTTCTTCTGATAGGAAAGACTTCAGCCTTGACTATGAATGTTGCTGGTCTTGTCAAGGACTGGCTGCTCATAACATAATCTTTGTCTGTAATAAATGAAAAGGTTACAGTCATAAACTTGAGTGGGTGTGGACTGGTTTTTCTGGCTGTCTGTTACTATAATCATTTGAAACTTCAAGCTCTCAAGTCCAATGACAACCAACCAAAGTACCTCAGCAGTGCAGCTGATGCCAATGATGAAGGAGAAGGTTTGATAATGACGAGTGGGAGATTCTCAATTAGAGATTCAAAACCAGTAGAGAAAAATCAAACTCAAGCTTCAGGATTAGGTATTTAGATCATTAATATTGTCTTGTGCTAGAGATTACTGTTCTTGGATTGGCTCCTCTATGCCCAGATCTATTTGTAGGGAACAGGCCAGTTATTCACAGTGAAGAAGATAATGACAAGATTAGTGTATAATGATGGATAGGATGGTGCCATGGTGCCAACCTAAATCTCAAGTAAGGAGACATCTGTTCATCAATTTGTCAAGAAGCATGACCTACAATTCAATTGCTCTAAGCCTATCACTTCTTCCACCTGTCAAATAGATTGTTTCCTGTTTGTTTAGCTGACTATGGTTCTAATAAATATACTATTGTTTGATGTAAAAAGACAAAACAAAACAAAAAATATGGAAAGTTGTGACCCCATTTTCTAACTACAAATTGAAATCGGATTACCATAGTGACCACCTCTGCTTATTGGAATCAAAAAGGGGGTGGGTTATGCACAATCCTCCGTATCATTTGCTATTACCAGAGATAATTAAAGCCACCCTAAACTCAAGCCTTAACTATGCTGATAGGGTGTTTGGGGAGGGGGATCCCTTACCAACCCACTATAATCTGCACAAAAGCATCCTAAGAACATATGCAAAATCAACCCTTCAATGAAATGATCCAAGAATATAGGTACTCAAACATTGATTTTATCAAAGAAAAATACAAGACAGAAAGAAAAGATCATAACAAGGATTAGAAGAGTCTAAGAACAGTGCTCACTGTCTACAGAGCCAAGACGAATGCAGAAGAGTTCTTCCTTCAGTTCCCCATCTGAGAAATCAGTTGCATGCCAGACCCAAGTTTTATCACTACCTGTGTGCTCCTGAAGTGACATTGGGGAATGAACTGCAAGGCAAAAAAAAAAAAAAAAACATAATCCAGATAATAAGGATCAACACAAATTCTTGGCACAGAAAGCCTCTTAAAACTTGGACGTAAGAAAAGCTATTACAATCTCAGGGGGGAAATTACACAAAAAAAAAAAAAAACAAACAAATTTACATACTTAAATGGTTTGCACATATTTTCAATGTCTTGGATTGCCTCATGACCATCCGAACCTTTGTAGTATCCTTGTGCTTAAGAAACTTTACTGTTCCTACACCACGCTCCTTCCATTGATTCCCATCCTTGTCAAACCTGTACAGCTTCGCCTTCCTGCAGGGTCAAACATATAAAAAAGAATGGGAATATTAACAAACAATGAAACTGCATTAGGATCATTTTAAGAGCCCATGGCATCCATTAGAAGTAACGTCCGCAATATCCCACCATATCAAATGCATTCAAAGATAAATTACCAACGACCTATTAAAAACACAGGAGATATTCCTTAACATTACCGAAAAGGATCCCACAAAAAAGCTCAATAATAACATCAAACATGTAAGAATACAAATCATCAACTATTTAATAACAAAAGAATGCTCATCCCATACATCCCCATAAAGTACAGAAATGATCAACAACCTGTTCAAAACATCATAGAAAGTCAACGAAAACAGTTGACAGAAGACCAAAACAGACATATGCCTGAATCATACCACATCACAATATAAAAAGACAAATCACCCTAATGCCAATAACCAAAAGACAGATTATCAAATAGGCCCAATTCAGTATTCAATGGCTAATCCAAAAACCAAAAAATACGAAACCCGTATGCTTAACAATAACAAATGACCATCACACCCCCCACTAAACCAGAATAACAGAGAAACCATCATAGATTCTTCAAAGACATTGAAAAAAGGATGGCCTATAGTTCAACAAAATATAAAAAGACTCGTCAAAATACAAAACCCCCAATGATAACAAATAAACCATCAAATGCATCCCCGAAAAAATCTTCATCGGAAGCCTATCAACATAGGAAAACAATTATTACAGACCATAATGAGATCAAAAAATGCTGATCAAAATATCAATGGGACATCAAAACAACAAGAAACTCACAAAATACACAGAAAAGCAAAACCCTAATTACCCGATAAAACAAACCATAGCCCGCTAAATGCATCTACCATAGAGTTTCTTTAGCACCCCATTGAAATGACAAATCCGATCATCATCAACAGGCGAACAAAACATCGAGAACCCGATAAAAACAGATCTTACTAAAAAGGAGAAAAATTAGAAGTAAATAACTGCCCAAATGCATCTTCCTTATAGTCGAGGTCCCATTTATGTGCACAGGAAAAGGGCCACCGAAGAGGCCATGAAAACAACTTTCAACTGAGAAAACAAAATCATGAAATAGCCATGGATTAAGAAATTTACATGTCAAGAAGGACATCCTCCTCTTCTTCGCCCGTGGTGACAGTAACCTCCTCAAGCTTAACAATGGGTGCAACCTGAGCTCCAGTGTCCTCTTCCTTTCCGGCATCATCCTCATTCTCTCTCGAATCGTCATCTACTGCCCGTGTAAGAACAGGATCCTCCTGAGTTCCAGCCATCCCAATACCAGATAGTGCACAGAGGGAGGGCTCGAATGAAATTGATGGATCCAAAATATGCCAGAAACTCGCCCAATATCAGACACGAATGCGAAACCCCGAGGATTTTGGACAAAGGATTTAACTGTGCAAAAATGCTTCGAAGGCAAAGGGCAATGAGGTCGACGGAGAGAAAACACTCTATATAAGGGTTTTTGAGGTCGATGGAGAGAAAACACTCTATATAAGGGTTTTGAAGAGGGAAGGCCGGTCGCTGTTAAAGATTGAGAGTAAAAGTAGCATCGTTAAAGATAATATAATAAATTATTACAGGGATGGTTGGGGGGTTTCAAAGGGAGAGAAGGCCATGGAATAACCCCTAAATCATCTCCAACATGAGAGGCCTACTTCATTCATGTTGTCATGTTGGGACCAGAGGTTGTTGTGCGTTTTTTGTTTTCGCAATTTTGAACTCTTTCCTCGGTGATATATTATTGTGTTTATTGTAATAATAATGGGATGGGGTTGAGGGGTTTGTAAATGAGATAAATATGGAAAAGTAATTAGAAATATTGGTTTTAAATTGTTATAATAAGTATTGTTGTGGTTGATCCATGATAAGTTGTAGGGTAGTTGGTTTGTATGGGGTTTAGTTGTTACGAGGTCTTAAGTTCAAATGTCATGGGGAGGGGTTGAGAATGGTAGTCATTTTGGGGGCATCAAAACTATTCTAAGGGGCATCTTCCACTGAGCTTTACACAATCTTCGATGTTGAGGATGAAAATAATATGAATATGCCAAGCTCACTCTACAGCCTAGTATGGTTACAACCATGTTTGTCCATCATTCCAAGGGGCATCTTCCACTGAGCTTTACACAATCCTCAATGTTGAGGATGAAAATAATATGAATATGCCAAGCTCACTCTACAGCCCAGTATGGTTACAGCGATGTTTGTCCATCATCAAAGTTGAAATTTTGCTAGTGTCGGCCAAAATAAATTAAAAAAAAAAAAAAAAAAAAAAAAAATACAAAACATTTAAATAATGTTTTCTCATAAAAAATAATTGCCAATGAAGAAATTGGATCCCTCTCCGCTCATATTATATCTATATTTAAGATGGGTCTATGCTAGTGGATAACACAAAAATCACAAAGTGAAGAAGAGTTTAATTTCAAGTCAAAGCAAAACTTTGGGACTAGCGCAATTCATCTAACTTCTATTGAAATGCGGTATTTATACGTGTAATGTGATCTATATATATATATATATATATATATATATATATATATATATATATATATATATATATATATATATATATATATATATATATATATATATATATATATATATAGTGTAATTGCTATTATGTTGTTAAATGGTTGTTTAATTAATGTTGGTTATTCGATGGCAAGATGGTTTTGTAACTCTTAATGATGTAATTGTTCATCTTCTTGGTTGTAGTGTGCCATGTTGTTGACATACAAATATTGTAATGGAGCCAAAAAAAAATGACAGTAAAGCATAGTTGGAAGTTATAAGTTTATCCTCCTGGAAAAGCAAAATTGTGGAGTTAAAGAACCACTTCTAGGAAATCAATTTCCATCACATCCATAGGGAGCTAAATACAACTGTAGATTCTCTCTAAAAAAGAATTATTTGTCTGGAGACAGGTTACATATATTATGATGAATTAGTTGGCAACCCAGTTCAAAGTTCTCATTCGATGCCCATATACTAATATGAATCAGCTTTAAGTCAAATTTTCAATTAGTTATCAACTAGCTTACTATAAATTTCAAGTGAGTCTACATTCAGCTTTCAATTAGCCTCAAATACAATGTCTTTCTTTTTCTCTTGACAGGGGCCTCTTCATGGTTGTATAATACACTTTCGGGAATTTTTGGTTACAGGCTAATGTCATTTCTAGTCACTGTCTTCGTTTTTCTCATAGTAGAGCCCTCTTTGTGGTTGTATAATACACTTTCTACAATTTTTGGTTGCATGCTATTGTCATTTCTAGTCAGTCTTATAATTTGCAGAAGAAAAAAAAATTGTAAAACCCTGGTTTTACAACAACTTCTTTTTCTCTTCTTCTGGGTCGTGATGCCTTGTCTTCTGGCAACCCATTGTAATGACAGAAGTTACAATCTTTTTGTCAATGTTTGTGCTTTTTTTCTTCCTCGTGAATAACAAAAGGGTCCTTTTTTTCTATAGTAATAAGAAGAAGAAGAATAAGAAGAAAGATATTGTAATGGTTATGTCATGGTTGGCATTCCTAAATATAAGCAGATATAGGATAAGCATGCATGCATATTAGAACTTGGTGCGCATGGATGGAATTCAATGTGCCAAATGATGTAGATGTTTCACAAGCATGGGGTGTGACATTTCAACCCTAGTTATCAATAGTGATGAGAGGCCACCAAGGACAATACCCCTTGGACCCTATGATAAGTGTTGCACATTTTGGTGTTAGGAGTGGAAGGGTAAGCTTGGTTCGAGGAGGTTGGTTATGGGATGTTTTTTGGTGCACATGAGGTTGTGCATCAACTACCATGGCTACACTTGAATTAGTGGGTCTTTACAAAAATAAAGTGGGAGAGTTAAGTTTTGTGAACAAAAGTAGCCTATGGGTGATATTTGCATTGATCACTTGTGTTAGGAACCTTTTTAGGCAAGTTAACTAATACTTGGAAGGTGTGAACCATGTAATTGAAATAATTCAATAGTGTCCTCCTTCCTTCAAATGAAGCAACAAAGCCAAGAACGTGACTATCAAATAAATATTAGCCCCCTATTGAGCCCTTGTTGCACATTTACAAATTGCTCAGACATTGATGTCATGGTGTTTCACACTAAGTATATCTAAGATTACATGTGATAGTATATGCCTCATTTTAGTACTAACAACTTCATTAGTTTTGTTCTTATATATTACATACTTTTTTTATTTGTGGTTGTTATGTATGTGATGTTTATAATAATTACAAAACTAACTATGTGAAAGCATCCCTAACATAAATTTTCATTTGGCACTAATAATATTTTCCTTACAACCCCCTTCCTTCATTGGCGGTGGGAAGGAAGCTGATCCTTCCTTCCCCCCACACCCCCCTTCCTTCCTTTGGAAAGAGAGGTAAGAGCAAGAGTTGGAAAGATGCCGGAAAGAATGCCTACCTTTGGTAGTTGTGTTGTCGTATCGAGAGAAAGAAAGTCAGTTACCTATCGTCCTCCCTTCGGTAGATGAATGCCTACCTTTGGTAGTTACCTTCGGTAGGAGAGAAAGAAAGTCGGTTACCTACGCTTCGCTTCGATTGCCGTATCGAGAGAAAGAAAGTCGGTTACCTACGCTTTGCTTCGGTTCGGTAGGAGAGAAAGTCGGTATGAGTACTTTGGGTGTTGTTGGTTGTTCTTTTTTTTCGAACAATTGTTACTTGTTTGAAGAAAGAAGTCTATCTTACTCTGAAAGAGGTAAGAGGCGGCACCGCAGGAGAACGGAACGCTCTCCGGAGGAGCCATCAAAGGTACGAGTTCAAGAAAAAAGATAAGCGGTAAGCGATCATAGGGTGAGGATAAGGGAAGGCACGCTTGAGGGCCGTCCGGGCGAGGGTGGGGTACGGGTAGGGAGAGGGGGGAAAGGACAGGGGAATAAGAGAAAGGAGAAAAGAAAAAAGAATAAGAGAGAGGAAATAAGGGAAAGGAGAAAGCAGTCGACATTAAATTCAACAACTAAAAAGAGGCTCTTTGAGCCATGGCTAGCTCTCAGAGAATTTCATTCTCTTCGAGCTCTATACATATTATACTCGTCTAGACATGTGATACTCGCATCTATACGTTTCACTTCTTTACTCTCTTCTCTACCGAGATAAAGATCTAGATCTAGTATAACTTAGCCATTCCAATAGTCAATAGTCTTTAGTCCTATTTAGTACCCTTCTAATAGTCCCCTTGGCATAGTAGGTAGATATTGATTCCTTGTCCATGCATGAAGTTCCATAGCAAGAGATTAGACCCACTTCACCATTGACCTTAGCATATGGAAGGAAGGAGGTGTAGATGCCAGTCATAAGGCCAGGAGGTGCCCTTCTAGATAAGCCCATAGCCGATTATAGAGGAATCCCCTGTTTCATCACAGATTGATGCTTAATATTGAATTCACCAGAATGTTCCTTGCTCTCGACACGACACTGGTGAATAAGAAGCGGGGGGGGGCTTGACAAAGCACCCAACCCCTACTTTAGCCCATTGATCGGTGAGGCATCCAACCCTTCACCTTCTCTCTTTGACCCTGCAGCGCTTAACTACGGTACTCTCTCACTTCGCCTAGCTAGGTTGTTCCTAAACTTGACCTTGCCTAGCCGGGTTGTGAGCCTAACAATTGGTTGGTCGGGGGAATGGTTCAGGGGATAGCTAGTTTGCCCTTACCTCGTTCTACTCTTTATTGGCGAATACAGACCCTGCCGACGAGCTGGGACAAGAGCTCCTAAACATGCATATATAAGGACAGGTTGAGACTAGGGAATGTTTGGGCATAAGACTCCATGTGATAGTACTCCTATGGTAGTATATCCATGATAAATATTTCCAACATCTCATGATTGTTTTATTTGGTACTTCGAGGTAGTCGTACAGCATTTGGAGGCAGTTGTTGAACATGTAAGGCAATTGAAATACTATTTATGACCACACATAAGTGGATTGAATCCACCTCATTTCTATAGTTAACAAATTTGCATAGCGGCTCAAGCACGACTATTCACTATCTTAACAAAAGACAGGTTAACACCAATTCTACATAAGATCCACATACTGTGACTGTAATTAGAATTTCATTTATGTGCATCCATAAAATCATCTCATTAACGCCACATGTAGTGCATTTAAAACTCAAGCAAATTCTCTCATATGCTAAGGAATTTATAACATAGAGGGTAAGAAACCAACATACAGAACAATCCACGCAAGTGAGTCAAACTAGATCAAAAGAGAGAACGACACTTGGAAAACAGAGCACCGCTACCCAACCTAGAAATGACTCTTCAGTTCACCACCAAGTCGAGGTTCTTGCCATGGATCAACCGCCTCCAATTGATCTATGCAATGGGTATTTAATACCTTCTTTCATGATATGGTTTCCATTAGTGGTGTCTCGCTTTTATGGATCTTTTTATCCATTTGCGTAGGCTTATCTCATAAAAGCTCACCTTTCTCTCCCATGAGGATTTTCCTCATAGAAGATTGCCTTTCTCTCCCGCACAACTTTTATGTTTTTCTCAATGGATATTTATCTCCAATCCATCCAACTTATCTAGAATTAAATCGAGAAGCTTTACCATGAAAGAATTATCCTTTCCCATTCACCAATGTGATTTGGCAAGAATCTCATCTCTTGGTGTCTCGCTTTTCCAAGTGATTAATTTATTAATAATGTATTTACTTTTTATATTACACATCATACCTAGCTTTTCTCAGCTTAGGTTTGCAAAGTTTGACACACAAGGGAGGGTTGTTACATTTTGGATCCCTCTCTTTCCTTAAGATCCCTCCAACTGCAGCTAGAGTTCTTAGATGACTGTAAGGAGGAAGCCCCTATTGGAAAGGGACAGACAGTTTGAAGGTGTCTATCTTGTTGGTAATTCCTATATCGAAAAGTTGTATTTTCATATTCCAGGGGTTGGGAATACACAATTCCCATCCACTTGAGCTCAATTTTATCTCGCAAAACTTCATTGGGATCTACCTAAACACATATGCACACATAGGTGAAAATGCCTTTCAAAAGTCTTTCCCTGTCTACTTTGACGAATCTTCCAATAAAATTGCCCACTTTTTCTAAGAGATCTAGATGGGTAAAGTGAATGGGAAAACTGGGAATCTTACCCATACTAGAGTAGTCATCGGCAACATAGTGAGAGGATTGAAGTTGGGAAACCATGGCTTCACTAGAAGACCAACTCATCCCCAAAACCATGGACCTTGGTCAAGGATTTTTTTCTTATCCTCAAGACATTTGAAGATCACCACAAAAAAACATGGGTCTACATCCACCCAAACTGGCGTTCATCCAATCCTATCATAATCGAACAGAAAAACGCTACTTTTTCAATAGAAAATGGGGAATAAAAGTATCACCCAAGGATAATGACCATCGCATCAAGCGCTCAATCATAAGGGAGGAGCAATAATTTGACAATCACACGTCCTTGATTTCTGTTGATTTAACTCTGAACACTCACGTAATATTCTCTTGCTTGGCGAATTAAACACCACTGCATGGAATGGACGAGGATTGAGCCGAACCCTGGATGAAGCCCACTTCATTCTCATCTAAACATAAAACTATATATACGTCAAAGCTATTACAATAGATTCTGACTGTCAACACCTCGAGGTTCTGTTTATATGTGGCTACCTTTTATGGTTACTATTGAATGTGTGATTGGCAATAGTAATGGCAACTTAGGGCTGCCAAATTTCCTTCGATTCCCTCACTACATCCTAACGCAAATAGTTGTTCAATGCCTTGGTTGTCTTTCAAAACTGGTAGGCAGCGTCTTCTTTGATATTTCTCGATGGTTTTAATTCCACTACAATCACAACTTTCATTTACATAAACTTCGTGTTTTCGCACGAGCGACGATTGTTCCAAGGTGAAATGTCACTTGGATGGTTTCAATGTTGTTGACCCATCATAACTAACTAACGGATATTCCCATTACAATTTTATACCACCCCATTATCAATATCAATTATGCATGGGAACCAATTAAAGCAACTTTTCACATTAATTTTATATGAGCATGAGAACATGTGTTAACAAGCAGCCCATAAAGCCTCATTTTGAATGCCATAGTCACTTAGAAGGAATTCCTCTTGTAGTAGCATCCTCCCTACTAAACTTTGCTAGTGCTAACATTAGAACCACCATTACAACAAGATATCTTTCTAGTGTTGACAACACCATTATAGTAAGATACCTCAAGAGAGATAGAAAATTTAAAAAGTATGATAGTAATACGTATCCAGAAGATGGTATTGAAACTAGTGATTGTTCACGAATCCATAAGATTGTAAGGTCATTCTCATTATCATAATCATTGTCATCATCATCACCATCATCCTTGTCATTGTTATTGCCATCATTACATTATCATCATAATCACCATTCATGCCATCATCATCATCATTATGGACATTGTTTGCAATTGTTCATAATTGTAGATGTTGTAAGAAATATCATCAACCCAAAAAATGTGATCAGTGCTAGAAAAGGGTTGTTTAGGACACATTGATATACGTAAGAGAAATAACAACTCTATTTTTGACAGATGATTGATGATGATCATCATCACCACCATTATTATCGTCATTGTCATTTTTACCATCCCCATCATCATCATTAATGTAATTTCTATCGACATTATTGTAATCATGCATCATCATCATTCATGCCATTTTTGTTTTTGATGATGACCTAGATGAAAATGATGATCATGACACCAAAGATAATGCTTATGATTATGACAATGACAACATCTAAAATTGGGAAGATTCGCCAACGTCATTAGCATCGTCATCATCATAATCATTGCCATCATCATCATTGTCATTGTAACCACTATCATCTTTATCATCATAATCACAATTCATGTCATCGCCATCATCTTCATTTTCATCATTGTCAATATTATTGACATTGTCATCAATTGTTCATAATTGTCAATGCCATAAGGAATATCATCAATGCAGAAAATATGATGAGTGTTGGAAAAGGGATGCAAAAGCGAACATAGAAATGGGGGCAACAATAGAAGTAAAATCGGATGAAAAGTGGATACAACATAAGTAGATGCACAACAACATGAAAAACCTGACACAAAAGTGGATGCAAAAGTAGATGCAGTTGTCAATGCAAACTTGGATGCAAACATGAAGGCAAAAGTGGAAGCAAACATGGGTCCAATGGTAGGTGTAAAACTTGGCACAAATTGTGGTGAAACAAATGTGGATGCAACAATGGAAACAAAAGTATATGCAAAAATGGATGAAACAAAAGTGGATGCAATAGGGGATGCAAACGTGGAAGCAAATGTGGTTGCAATGGTAGGCGCAAGATATGGTGCAACAAAAGTGGATGTAACAATAGACAAAAAATATGCAAAATAAGATGCAAAAATGGATGTAAAAGTGGAAGCAAACGTTGATGCAACAGGCAAAACAAAATTGGATGCAAAAAATGGATATAATGTAAGTAGATGCAAAAGTAGATACAAAACGAGATGCAAAACCCAATGCATAAACCTGACATAAAAGTGGATGCAAAAATAGATGCAATATTTGATGCAAAAGAGGATGTGAACATGGATGCAAAATTGGAAGCAAATGTGGATACAACAGTGAGTGCAAAACATGGTGCAAATTGTGGCATAACAAAAGTGGATGTAATGATAGATGCAAAAAAAGAATCAAAGTATGATGCAAATGAAGATGTAAAAAGGGATGCAAAAAGTGAAATTTAAAATGGGTGCAACAGTGGATGCAAAATTGTGTGCAAAAGTGGATGCAATAGAAGTCGATGCAAAAGTAGATGCAAAACGAGACACAAAACCCGATGCAAATCCCGGTCCAAAATTGGATACAAAAAGGGATGCAAAAATAGATGTAGTAGTTGATGAAAACCTAGACGCAAATGAGGATGCAAACGTGGATGCAAAATTATAATCAAAAGTGGGTGCAAAAGGAGGTGCCAAACTAGGCGCTAATTGTGGCACAAAAATATTAGATGCAATAGTGGGTACAATAATAGATGCAAAAGAGGATGTAAATATGGATGCCAAACAAGAGGGCAAAGTGGATGCAACAAAAGTAGATGCAAAATTTTATGCAAAACTAGACACAAAACACGATGTAAAACTTGGCGCAAAAGGGATGCACAAATGGATGAAAAAATGGATGCAAAAAATGATTTAAAAAAGGATGCAAAAAAGGATGCGAAAGTCGATGCAAAAGTTGATGCAAGTGTAGGTGCAAAAAGTGGATGCAAATGAGGATGCAAAAGTATGTCAAACAAAATTAGGTGCCAAACTTGATGCGAAACCTGGAACAAAACCTGGTGTAAAGGATGACACAAAACTTGGCATAAAATTTGGTGCAAAACGTGGTGCAAAACCTATTGAAATACCTGGTGCTAAACTTGGTGTAAGATTTGGTGCAAAACTTGATGCAAATTTTGTGTCAAGTTTTGCACCATATTTGATAAATGGATGCAAATAGCACCAAAAATGGGCTCTAGATGCAAAAAAAGAAGTAAAAAGGGACGCTAATCGCTGGTTTTGTTGTAGTGCGAGGTGAGGGAAGAAATGACAAAGGTTCAGATGGAGTTAAACCTTCAGATCGACGAGCTACAGTTAAAGGTGCAGCCATCCACTCCCCCAGAAGTCAGAGAACAACACACTAGCACTATCACATCGGGATTGGAGGAAATTGGCGGTGCAGTGCGAGACTGCACCAGTATGTTGGAAGAATCACTTAAGGTCCTCTCAAATCTGTAGGAGGACCCCAACATTGCGTGCTTAGAGATAGAGGCGCGAGAACTCCAACAGCAGTATAACAGTGTCCGAGAAACTGTGCAGACAGTGGTCCTCACTCAGAGGCTCACGCAGATACAACAAGCTAAAGTGCTAAAGGAGCAGGTGGATGCGGCATGACATAAGGAAGCAGTCCTAAAGGTGCGCGTTTAGCCTTGGATTGACGAGGCCTTCACCATCATGGCAGAAATCGAAGGCAAGCTCGTACACATATAGGGGATGCACACATTAATGTAGAGAAGCACTCCCGACATGGAGGTTTCAGAACAGCGTATGCAGCAGATCTAGCAAGCAACAGCTCAGTGTGTTGCTGACCTCTGCGCAGTTCGAGAACAGTTGGAGGGACTCTGCACAAAGATAGCTGCGCCGATAGAGTGACTCAAGGGCGAGTCACGATGTTTGTGTTGGGGGCCTGTTGGGCATGGAATCCCCCCAAGGCATGTTTTGGGGCTTAAAGCCCAAGTTTTGACCGAATCTTGTTGTGAAGCTATCTAAATTGCGGGTGCGGAGTGTGAAAGTATGATAGAGTCACAGGGTTGTCCGCCCTAGTTTGTAATGTAATTTCGGTTGGATAGACCTACCCATGGTCCGCGGACCATGGGATTGTATAAATAGAGTGAGGCTCTAAGTGTAAAGTAGCTCAGAAGAGAATAGAAGAGAAGGATGAGAAGTCTAAGTGATTGAGTTGTAGTGTAAAGTGTGTCTTTGGGTCATAGAGTAAGAGAAGGCTCTGCAGCTAAGTGTGCAGAAGCCTAGTAGTCCGCAGTTGAGTGCGCAGACCCCTGCAGCTGAGTGCGCAGGGCGAGTCGAGTCTATAACCATGGAAAGAATCAATAAAGAGAAGTTTGGTTATAATTCTGTGTATCTGTTCTTTGGTTAATGCATGATTGATATCATTTGCAAATATGCTGCTTATTTATTGCACGCCCTTATATGAATGTTTTATATTGTTAAGTATAATTTAAAACACCCAAGTAGGCAAAGATAATTAACATTGGAATATAAGAAAGGACTTGGTTAATAACGCAAAGCGCGATGCTCAACCCTTGGGTAGGGCTACGCGAAGGTGGTATATCAGGTCGTGAGGAACGGGAAAGTGCGTGAAGCAACCTGCATGCATGGACTGTTGGGCATGGAATCCCCCCGAGGCATGTTTTGGGGCTCAAAGCCCATATTTTGAGTGAATAATTTTGTAAAGCCCCGCGAATTGCGCGCGCAGAAGTATGTTAGAGTAATAGGGTTGTCCACCCAAGTTTTTAATGAAATGTCGGCCTACTCATGGTTCGTGGACCATGGGATTGTATAAATAGAGTGAGGCTCTAAGTGTAAACAAAGTGAACGAAGTATGGAATAGAAACAAGTCTAAGGGATTGAGTAGTAAGTGTCTAAGTGTGTCTTTGGGTCTTACAGTAGGAGAAGGCTCTGCAGCTGAGTGTGCAGAGGCCTAGTTGTCCGCAAATGAGTGCGCGGACCCCTGCAGCTGTGTGCGTAGGGCGGAGTGAGTCTATAACCGAAGAAGAGAATAATAAAGAGAAGTTTTATCGAAATTCTATGTATCTGTTCTTAAGTTATTACATGTTTGATATAAATTGCAAGTATACTATTTATTTACTGCACGCACTTGTATGAATGATTTATATTGCTAAGTATAACTTAACGCATGCAAGTAAGCTAAGTTAATCAACTAACAGTGGAATACTAGTTAGGACTTGGGCAATAACAGTGTTCGGCCCCCGAGTAGGGCTGCACGAAGGCAGTGTCTCAGGCTGCGAGGTATGGGTAAGTGCGCGTAGCGACGTGCACACAGGGTCGAACCGCGGACCATTTGAACTCATAAGACATCTCCAGGGTGCAGAAACCTGGTTCTAGCACCCTACCATACTACTTCAGGTGAGACCTCAGTTTGCGCTCCACAAACTATTGCTAAAAGGGCTAGTAGTACCGAGATTTGTTTGGCTAAATCACCTATGAACCTATGTTAGGCCCCAACAAGCCAACAAATGGTTCCGTTGTTGGGACCGAGATTTGCATAAGAGATGTCTGATGTCGTGTCACTGAAATCTGACAAAGAAAGAAATTGAAGAGTGACTGGACAAAAAAATTCACGAGTTCGCGGCGTAAGAAAACAAGAATCCACGAGTATCGAAGGAACAGTGGTTAGAGCACTACTTATATACGGAAATCCACAAAATTTTCTTTGCATCCTTCCCCTCTGAGTTGTATGAATGGATCACAAAGTGTTGGGTCTTGAAAATGTCATTCATTTCCATTACACTTTCACTATTATGTCCATTATATCACCTCCATTTCACTACTATGTCACTACATTCATTCCACTTTCATTATCATTGGGCCACATTTATGTTTTTCCAAACTTTATTAATTCTTAGCCCTTTTAAGTGAATTTGTGGTTAAAAATTAGAAAATAATGTGCACATGCTTATACCTAACAAGTGGGTTGAGATTGTTGACATGTGTAGGTCAAAAGGAGGCTTCTAGAAGACCTTTATGTGGCACCCTAAGGCCAAATTCGAATTTGAGTGGAGAGAATCATGGGGTCATGAGGATATGTGTCACATCTCCTAATTGTATTGAAACTCTAAGAAGACATGTGTCTTATCAGTTCCTATTTTGATTAAGACTCTAGAAGTGGAGGGAGAGATTCATGGACTCTCATTAATGAGATGGCTTCTCATCTTTTTGTATAAATAGGAGATCTCTCTCCTTCATTTGTTAGCTTAGCTTTTTAGTTTTTAAGCTTGTAGCTTTTTGGTAGCTCTTTAGCTTGGAGTTTGTAGTTTTTCTTTGATGGCTTTGGAAAGCTTTGGAGAGCTTTGTTGTACTTTTTAATTTTGAAGAATTTGAATAAAGCTTTGATGTTCTCAACATGGAAGGAGATGTGAAGTAGATGTCATGGAGCACATTAGAATGTAAGGTAGAGTAGATTTTGTTTTGAAGTTTTGCTTTGATTTCATTTAAGTATGTCATTTTATTGCTTTCAAGTTTGATATTTCAGATTTTCCATTCATGCAAGTGTGTTCAACCGATTGATTGTAGAATTATCTAACTGTGTAATTTATGCTTGACAAAATATTCCAAGAAAGTAGTCTTCCTATTTTCCAATTGGTGAATTGGAGCGTAGAGAACATAGTAGATTAGTAATGTGTTCAACTGGTTGATTGTAGATTTATCTAACTGTGTAATTTATGCTTGACAAAATATTCCAAGAAAGTAGTCTTCCAATTTTCTGATTGGTGAATTGGAGCATAGAGAACACAGTAGATTAGTTTTTCTTTACATGTTCTTGCTTTTTGCTTAGTAGGATACTCATTACATAAGTTCATGTCCCATTGAATCTTTTTAGTTCCTTAACAACGAAATTGTTGATATGTGAAGTTATGAATGGGATTTGATTTGTTTACATGTTCTTGCTTCTTGCTTAGTAGGATACTCATTACATAAGTTCATGTTTCATTGAGTCTTTTTAGTTCCTTAAGAATGAACTTGGCGATATGTGAAGTTATGAATGGGACTTTATTTGTTTCAAGTTTTAATTTTGGCTTTAGTTTAAATTGCAACAGTTTTATTTTTATTGCTTTCTTTTCTTAGATATTTTGTCGGCTTAGATTAATCTAACTATTCAAAGTTTTGATTTATTTCATTTTCTCTTATCTTTAGAAATTAGATTCTAACATAAGGAACAAAACCCCCAGAAACAACATAAACTATAAAACAATGAAGTAAGAAAAAGGGTTAACTAAGCACATATGGTACACCACACTTCATCAGTTTACGATACCCGGATTGATAATTCATGTAGAGCAATTTAAGACACTAAATTGACTAAACATTTTGGAGCCGTTTCCGGGGAAGTGTAATTAGGAGACCTTATTTCTTACATCTAAAAAAAATAATAATTTCTTGAAGTATTCTCTCCTCCTGCACTTTGTGTGATTTGGAGGATCAGAAAAAAGAATTATTATGTTAAAGAAAAAGAGAGAGAGAGAAAAAGGGGACAAAATAAACTTCATCATTTCATTTGATTCAATTAAAAAAAAAAAATCCAACTGCTTTGATAGGTTCAGCTGTCCAAGATTAATTGGTTATGGTTTGTAATGACCCTCAAAAAATTGTGTTCTGTTTTAATAAGGTTTTGAAAATTAGTTGCGAAATGCAGCCTGATTTTGCAGCTAACTGCGAATTCCGCAACTAATTCCAAGGTTTAGCAGGTTGCAGGCATCTAATGAAGAAACCGACCACATGGGCATCTTTGGAATTGTCCCAACATGGATCCTATCCTAGTCACCCAACCCATATTGATAAAAAAATCAGCTTAAGACCTCAGTCAAAGTCCTATTTTTAGCATATTTACCTTGAAGTCTTTGCTGTCTGAAATTGAAAATCATTAATCATTCTTATAAAATTTCACAATTTGATAGAAAAAAGGAAACAATCAATGGCTATCCCCAATTCCAGTTTCCACTGTGGCCTCAATAGAAAATCTGCATTCCTGTTTGAGCTTTGGCCTTGAAATAAACCTGCAATATGAACGCAGAACAGGTTAAAAAGTTGTCCCAGCTATTTTGACCAGTACCTGCTCATGACTCTCATGGTCCACAAGACAGTAGGCCTAGGAGTCTTGTTCATGATAATGCTATGGCACCAAGACGTGTACCATTTATTGATCAGATTCCTAAAGTTCCATTATATCAACCTGACACAATATTGCCTCAACATGCACCATTGCTTGATGCTTATGCTTTGCAAGAATCAGATCCATATGCCTCTGTGTATCACAGGCATGCCTTACTGTGAGGAATAGGTGTTATTTGATATTTATTATCATTGGGTAGATCCAGGGCTTGAATATTTACACCATCGAAGGATAAGAAAATGTGTTTTAAGAGCAGAATTATGTCGATGAGATTAACAGGCCTTATGTGCCAAGAGAGGCTGACTACGTTGATGTTGCCCTTCGTAGAGCTGAGTTCACATCTCCTCCTAGACATTCATATCCTTCACTCTTAAATTCATATTCAATGTTAGGGTCATCTTCACTATATCGGTACTGATTCGAAACTTTACAACCGAATGCAGCAATTCAAGAAAACGTAAAACACTGAAAAATTTCAAATTTCAATTGCACGATCTCGCCAAACAAGGATGAATTGTCGAAAAATAAAACATGGGTGTTTTTTGCAATAGGGTCAATTAGATAACCCAGAAATTGTTTTAAAAAAATTGAAGCGGTTTGGGAGAATTTTTCAGTTCCTTGAAGCCCATTTTTACATACCGCGAGAGAGAAAAGCAGAAATTGAAACATGAACAGGCTGATTGATTTAATTCGGCTGCTTGGAAAGGGTAATTCTAATTGATTATGTGTTAGAATTTACTCCACCACATCTCCCGCATTTTAATGCCACTCATCTATAACTCATTAGCACCTGTTAACAACAATCCCAATTGAATACGGTTCTGTTTAGTGATTAACTCCATTACGTGAACCGGTTGGATACGACTCTTCACAGCGGATTGATAGATGTGGCATGGAGCTTCTTGGCATTCAGTCTTGACTTTAATGACTAAAGATTTCTCTCCTGACTCGTACTTTAGTTACGACTGATTATATGTATCCAAAAATCACACGACTCTTCTCTTTATTTCCACATTGCAGAGTTTTAGATTTGGTGTGATTTTATGGGAGTTGGCTACTTTACGTATGCCACGAAGTGGAATGAATCCCATGCAGGTAGTTGGTGTTGTTAGTTTTCAGAATTTTCATCGTAATATTCCTGGGAGTTGTCTTAAACATGAGCTATGACTCAGCATATGCATCCCTGAACCAAATAGCTAAACTCTATTAAAGGAAATGTAGAAGACCATGGCTATCTCATTAAGCAACTATGAAATTTTGGGAAATGGTTTCTTGAGAATTGTCAAATCCAAAACAAGTTCGAGTGTTGTAGTAGTTGGTCTGCAGAATAATCCTCTGTACATACAAAAAAATTCAAAATTGATGGTTGGCTGTCTTTTAGCTGCTGAATGCAACTCTATTCCGCAGCTAATCGACAATTCCGCAGCCATTTTCATACTTTTGTATGTTACAAATGTAGAAAGACGAAACGAGCCACATGGGTAGCTGGGAAAATGTCAGTGCATGGATGGTGTCCTATCCATTTGATCCAAGTCGATGAAAAGACCCCAGTCAAATGGAAGTCAAGGTCTGTGTTATCACTAAGTCGCCGCATGTAAAAAAAAAAAAAAAAAAAACAATTTTGAATCAATGAAATGTATAAGTTATTTGCTCACTTTTCTGAATGTATTGATTAATTTTGGATTGATGATGAAAGATGAATGGCTAACTTTTTATTTAGGATTTTTAGCTACAAAAACTGTGCACATTCCACAACTAAAGTCTAATTCCACAGCTGATCTAATTCCGCAGCCAAACATCAATTTGTAGCTGAAAAACCTCATTGTTCAAATCAACCTAACTTTCTCATACAAAATCAGATTTTGATGATTCAAGTATCATTGGAAATATCTCAACAAGACCTACACAATGAGAAATCCATCATTAGAGTTTGAAATGGTAAATAATGAAATAACTTGTTGAAAAGAAGCAACATTCAACTTGAGGCACTAATTCCAAAGCAGGTATAAATTCTTTTGATTTTTCCTTTGAGAACTTGTCTCATTATTACAAATTCTTAGTTTTGTGTGTAAATATCATAACTAGAGAGATTGATCACCTCTCTCCTTTGATAATCTTACATTCCATTGCAGAAGAAGTATTAGTTTTTTGCAGGTTCCAGGAGGAAGGACAAATGACTACAAGAGAATGGTGTCTCTTTAAGAGACCAATTTGTTTCATAAGAGGATGATCAACAACAAAGAAGAAATATGTAAATGCAAAATTAGATCCAAATACTTGAAACACTTTCAGATACCATTGTCTCCATCACATCCATACCTCATAATAAACCATTCACCTCATTTCTCTTCATATTTTCCATTTACATTCACATACACTTTCCATTTCTTTTTCTCCATTCATAACCCACAAATAAAAGCAAGAGGCTGATTCACATGCTTATTGCCCATTGCCATTTCTACTCTCCATTGCCATTTTCCATTTTCATCTTCCCTTTCTTGTCATTTTCATTTCACAAATAAGCCCTGCTTCAATGAAAATTATTCAGTCCATAGTCCTTTGAGTCTAAGTTCCTTGTAAAGACACCTTGAGGCTTGCATGCCTTAATGGCAAGTTCTCATGCTGACAAACAATGGGAATACATTAATATCCCTTGTTCATCAAATCTTCTAGGTGACTCAACATCGGCAAAGCTATTCGTACCTAACAAAATGTGTTTGGGCATCTTGACTCTCATTGTCATCAATGGTGAGAGTTCTCATGTTGATTAGTGGTATCCATTAATGGCCACTAAGTCAACAATTTCCTACTATGTTCGACATCAGAACATTTTTCCACATAGTAGGAATTGTGCCAATGAGTTTTGAAGACATGAAGACTATTATTTTCAGCATTTTGGAGCAGATTCAACAAGTTTTAGTAGAAGCAATAAAAATTCATCTTAACTCTTTATCCATGACTCTTCTTGTTCAGCCACTTGAAGAAGAATATGATCAGAATTTTGCAGCCACCACACATACAACTCATCCATTCCAAAGGGTAAGTTAAGGTACGTCATTTTCTAACTTTTGACCATAGAATTCCATAAAAAGCTAGAATGATAATTGTTGGAAAAACATTTCTCTTCCTCATTTCATAAAATTTCTAATACCATCAGTTGGGGGGGGGGGGGAATACATTCATATTCATATCCTACCATGTCCATATCATATTCACCAGCCAACATACTTCCAAAATATATTAACTATTACATTGTTATTATGAGCATACAATGGCTTTTCAAAAAGTGCTTAAAGGATAAATTGGATACAAACACAATCATGGTTGTCACACAAGAACCAACCATCATGCAATCCAATAAAGATATACTTTGCAACAATAATCAAAATATCATTATGCAAAGTTCAAAGATCAAAATAGAATGCAACAACAAAATATGGTTGTTACACAAGAACCAACCATGTTGCAATTCAAGAAAAACACTTTGCGAAAGTATGAAGTTATCAAATGATATCATGCAAAGTTAAGCCAAAGCTCAAGGGTCAAAAGAATTAATGTAATATATATTGCATGAGGACATGCAATAGCTTCAGTTGGGGGGTATGTTGGGTCTTGAAAATGTCATTCATTTCCATTACACTTTCACTATTATGTCCATTATATAACCTCTATTTCACTACTATGTCACTACATTTATCCCACTTTCATTATCATTGGGCCACATTTATGTTTTTCCAAACTTTATTAATTCTTAGCCTTTTTAAGTGAATTTGTGGTTAAGATTAGAAAATAATGTGCACGTGCTTAAACCTAACAAGTGGGTTGAGATTGTTGACATGTGTAGGTCAAAAGGAGGATTCTAGAAGACCTTTATGTGGCACCCTAAGGCCAAATTCGAATTTGAGTGGAGAGAATCATGGGATCATGAGGATATGTGTCACATCTCCTAATTGTATTGAAACTCTAAGAAGATGTGTCTTATCAGTTCCTATTTTGATTAGGACTCTAGAGGTAGAGGGAGAGATTCATGGACTCTCATTAATGAGATAGCTTCTCATCTTTTTGTATAAATAGGAGATCTCTCTCCTTCATTTGTTAGCTTAGATTTTTAGTTCTTAAGCTTGTAGCTTTTTGGTAGCTCTTTAGCTTGGAGCTTGTAGTTTTTCTTTGATGGCTTTGGAAAGCTTTGGAGAGCTTTGTTGTACTTTGTAATTTTGAAGAATTTGAATAAAGCTTTGATGTTTTCAACATGGAAGGAGATGTGAAGTAGATGTCATGGAGCACATTAGAATGTAAGGTAGAGTAGATTTTTTTTGAAGTTTTGCTTTGATTTCATTTAAGTATGTCATTTTATTGCTTCCAAGTTTGATAGTTTGGATTTTCCATTGATACAATTTTAATTCATGCAAGTGTGTTCAACCGGTCGATTGTAGATTTATCTAACTGTGTAATTTATGCTTGACAAAATATTCCAAGAAAGTAGTCTTCCTATTTTCCGATTGGTGAATTGGAGCATAGAGAACACAATAGATTAGTAGTGTGTTCAACTGGTTGATTGTAGATTTATCTAACTATGTAATTTATGCTTGACAAAATATTCCAAGAAAGTAGTCTTCCTATTTTCCGATTGGTGAATTAGAGCATAGAGAACACAGTAGATTAGCTTTTCTTTACATGTTCTTGCTTTTTGCTTAGTAGGATACTCATTACATAAGTTCACATCTCATTGAGTCTTTTTAGTTCCTTAATAACGAAATTGGCGATATGTGAAGTTATGAATGGTATTTGATTTGTTTACATGTTCTTGCTTTTTTCTTAGTAGGATACGAATTACATAAGTTCATGTCTCATTGAGTCTTTTTAGTTACTTAAGAATGAAATTGGTGATATGTGAAGTTATGAATGGGACTTGATTTGTTTCAAGTTTTAGTTTTGCCTTTAGTTTAAATTGCAACAGTTTTATTTTTCTTGCTTTCTTTTCTTAGATATTTTGCCGGCTTAGATTAATCTAACTGTTCAAAGTTTTGATTTGTTTCATTTTCTCTTCTCTTTAGAAATTAGATTCTAACATAAGAAACAAAACCCCCAAAAACAACATAAACTATAAAACAACGAAGTAAGAAAAAGGGTTAACTAAGCACATATGGTGCACCACACTTCATCAATTTACGATACCCAGATTGATAATTGATGTAGAGAAATTGAGGACACTAAATTGACTAAACACGAAGCTAGCAGACATTCAAGGAAGGTGTAGGCTCGACAAACCGATTGTGTGGACTCCAAAGTGAGTGCACATATTAGAAGCATCGAAAGATAAGATCGTGCGCGCTGTATAGCATTGGCTCGATTGAATTATAGGAGGGTTTATCACCGAGTTCGTGGTAGATACTTCTGTTAGGTACAGCGAGGCAGAACGACACTCCTCAAAGGACCGTGAGGTAAGTACATTAAATATTTGAACACTTGGATTAAAATGCTACTGTGTGAAAAGAGGGCTATGCGACTAAATTTATGTTTGGGGCTACGCGAAGTGGGAGGATCTATAGAAACGAAGGTAGCGCAAAGATAGAAAATAGCCCTTTGATTTCGCCTTAGTGAGAAAGCCAGGAAGAGCTCACGAAAGTTTCACTAAGGAGTGCGATCACTCTGATAAGGCATCGAATTCCACGCATACCACCTCTGGCACCACCACAGTTCACTATGGCGAGCGCGATAAAATTGTCGGTGTTCAAAGGGGTAGGGAATGAAGATCCGGACCAATTTTGGTTTGTGGTAAAGGCTATATGGGAAGTGCAAGGAATCACAGATGATAACATAAAGAAGGCAACTCTAATAAGTGTGTTGCAGAATCACGCCCTGACATGGTACATTAAGCATTCTAATGACAATCCAAATGCAAGGATTGCAGATATCCAAGTTGCGCTGAAGAAGGAATTTAGCAGGACAAATTCAGAGACAGTCGATTATCGGGTTTAAGGAAATTGCGATGCTTCTAGGCGAGACCCCCTAGGAGCTGGATCAGAGACTGAAG
The DNA here is from genome assembly GCA_031772625.1 of Pinus tabuliformis. Classification (NCBI taxonomy): domain Eukaryota; kingdom Viridiplantae; phylum Streptophyta; class Pinopsida; order Pinales; family Pinaceae; genus Pinus; species Pinus tabuliformis. The sequence continues at coordinate 68,063,113 of CM062804.1, read as the reverse complement.
GGTATGATTCACGAAGGTAACATGACTTTGAAGGATGGGCAGCATGGTGCATGGTTTGTAGCATCACTAACACCACAACTAAGGATGGCGTTATCGCAACAGAAGTTGTCCACCTAGGCCGAAACTTTTGAGATTGCAATGAGACTGCACGAGACCCAAATACAAGATCCTGGCCTAACAGTCCAACAAATCCATGGGCAAATGAAAAATTTGTGTCTGGAGATGCAGAGTTTGAAACAGGACAGGACAACTTGCCTAGAAGCACATGAGGATGTATGGTAGATAAAATGCAAAGGCCAGGGGCATGATAAAGACCATTGTCCAGTCTTCGCGAACTACCTAGTAGGAGGAGGGTCGATGCCATTGAAACTAGAGGCACAAGAAGGATCGAGCATGATGCCTGCTTTATGGTGCGCGATTTGTCAGATATGAGGGAAGCATGCTACAAATAATTTTCACTATTATAAAAGTATACGCAAACATCCCAACAATTTTTCTATAATTTCTGCAGGTCAGTAGGCCAGGATGAACGTACTTGTAGAAGTTATGAACTGATGATGGATTGGACTCCTACCTACAGAGTTCAAGCTGAAATGTGAGCCCTCGATCAAAATGCAAGGATGGCGCGCACTAGATTTCAGGGGTGTAGATGAGGTCGAGGTGGAATGGGACCAAGAAGGGGTCACGGACTACTGATTTGTTACAATTGCGGAGGGCCAGGGCATTATGCTCGCGATTGTACAAATCCGATGAGAGCATCATGTTTATATTGTACCCAGTTTTATCATGAGATGGAGGACTGCCCCACACTAATAGTGAGGTTGCGCAATAAAGGAATACTCCAGCCTCCCCCAAATCAGAATCTGCAAGTGATGAGGTCTGAGATGCGCGAAGAGGACCCGAATGTAAACATCGTGCTTCGAAGTGAGATTATAATAGGATATGACAAGGGCAAGCAATCCAAAGAGAGTGCTTGGGTTCACAAGGCTCCTACAAAGGAACTAGAGTTTGATTTAGAGCGCGCAAAGGAGACATTCATGGAAGCTAAGAAGAGCTTCACGGAGGCCTCCATTTCAGGTAGTAAAGACAAACTAGAACCGGAGATGGACCCATCAATGCTTACTACCTTTCTAGAGACATGCATGAAGTTGTTGTGTGAAAACAAGGATGTGAAGGGACTGCAGGAACTCATCACTAGGTGCGTTGGGTCAGGGGAACCGCGTGTAGTCTGAAAACTTAAGAAGCACACAACACAAACAGGAAGGGAGATGAGATTGACTACACAAATCAGGGAATATGAAATGGATCAAGTGATTCTAGATCTAAGATAGGACACGAACGTACTACCAAAACAGACATGGGAGCACATGCGCAGACCCTCGTTGCAATGGTATCCTATTCAACTGTGAATGGCGAACTAGCAGAAGATCCTATCAATGGGATGATTGCAAGGAACAATGGTAGATATTGAAGGTGCAAGCGCGCTTGTATATTTTGAAGTGATAGAGATTGTCAATGACAGCAATCCCTAACCCACGCTACAAGGAATAGATTGGGCCACTGACATGAATGGAGTGATAAATCTAAAGAGCCGCAAGATGATTTTTGAGAAAAATGCACTACGTGTAGTGGTACCTTTAGACCCTGCAGAAGGATTGTGCTACACAGAGCCAGTGCACGATGACGAGAGCGACGACAATCTAGACTGTATTTACAAGATAACCGCTCAGGAACAGGATTCGGTGAATCCTACAGCGGATGACAGGATTTTGTGGGAGCGTGAAATCTCCCACACCTCAGATTTGGATGAGGAAATAGAAAGATGGTAGAACCAGTTACACGAGGTAACCACGCTCAATTGAACATGATGGTAAGATCACTGTGTTGTGTGACAAGAGAGGTAAGATATTTGCTTGTGTACGATGGGTTGAGTAAAGTGGATGATTTCCTAACCAAATTTGAAAGAGAGGTGTTGGAACAACAGTGTTTCGATGCTTTGCAATGGGTACTGCGCGCTACACCTGCAAAGTGGTCGGGTACACACCAGTGGAATTTAAAGGACTGGCAGGGATGCAGAAGGATGATGCGCCTACGCTTTGGGAATCCATAGATGTGGCTAACAGACATGTATGTCAGACAAGATGATCCACGTGCACACCTCTTGAAATGGACCAAGGTCTACCGGGAAGAGCCACAACCTGAATGGGTGCATTTGTTCTGTCATACCCTAGATGTCATACCCATGAATTGGTATACCGAGACAGAACTTTGCCATGTCATGAGCGAATGGGATATCTTGCGCGAAGGATTCTTGTTAACTTTCACATTTGAATATCATTGGTGGGATACTGTTGATGATGCGCTACAAGCAGTAAAAGCCGTTATCTTCAAAATACCCTAAGAGCCAATGGAAGTGCTTCAGTTGGAATGGGCAACTCAACTGAGCTGTGTGTTGGAGTGTTACAATGTAAATATTGAGGAGGATGATGAGGATCCATGGAATATTAATATTCCAGAAACTGAAGGTTGTCGCGAGGTTTGAGGACCATTTATAAAGGATCCTGACATCACCATGCCACTAAAAATGAAGCAGGTAAACATTGGGAGAGAGGTGGAGCCAAAGTATGAAATGCTCGGTGACCATTGGGATGATGCCACGGTGGATAAGGTCATTGAGTTACTCTGTGAGTACCAGGACTTATTCCCGATCAATATCACAGACTTAAAAGGGATTGTTAGTGACTTAGGGATGATGAAGATCACCCTAAAACTCGACACAAAGCCAGTTAAGCAGAGGCCTTACCACTTGAATCTGAAGTATAAGGAAAAGGTCTGCATATAACTAGACAAGATGCTCGCAGAGGAATTATTGAGTCGGTGGAAGAATGCGACTAGGTGAGCCCTATGGTAGTGTAGGAGAAAAAGCAAAATGGCGAAATAAGAATATGCTAGATCTGAGGAAGCTGAATGACACCTGTGTACATGACTCATTCTCGACACCATTCACAGATGAGGTATTGGAAAATGTTGGTGGACAAGAAGCATACTCGTTCATAGATGGGTTCTTAGGGTACCACCAAATCAAGATCGCGCTGGAAGACAGGAGCAAGACGACTTTCACAATGGAATGGGGCTGCTTTCATGCCATTTGGGTTGAAGAATGTGCCAACCATTTTTTCGTGCATCTTTGTTTTCGCATTCAAAGAATACATCCAAAAGTTCCTAGAGGTCTAGCTTGATGATTGGACTATCTTCGGACTGGTTAAGTACCACGTAGCAAGCTTATGCTTGATGCTAGATACTTGTCGATGACACCATATTGCACTAAACCTTAAGAAGTGCACATTCCTTGTTCCCTTTAGGAACCTGTTGAGACATGTGCTCTGCAAACAAGGACTGAGGTGGACCCTACGAAGATTGCAGTGTTTCTAATTTTGTAAGCACCAAGAAGTGTTAAACAGCTGTGCGCTACCTTGGGACACACGAGGTACTACAGGAAGTTCATCAAAAGCTATGCCCAAATCATCGTGCTGATGGAGAAATTACTGAAAAAGGATGTCACATTTTGCTGGAATGATAATTGCATGAAGAGCCTGGATTTCCTAAAGGGGAAATTGGCCTCCGCTCCAATCCTGGTCTTCCCGAAATGGGATGTGGAGTTTCGTGTCCATGTTGATGTGTCGTGTATCACGCTGGGAGTAGTGCTCACACATGAGGGCAGAGAGGGCTTGGATCACCCTTTCGTGTTTGCAAGTCGTAGACTATCCAAAACCGAGAAGAACTAAACCACAACCAAGCGCAAGGGGTTGGCGATGGTGTACGCGCTCCAAAAATACCGACATTATTTGTTAGGAGGAAATTTCAAAATGTATATAGACCATTCAACGCTAAAGTACTTGGTCAATAAGCTTGTGTTGGGGGGCGCATATGCAGGTGGCTCTTATTATTTCAAGAATATGACTTTTAGGTCATGGTCAAACCTGGACGCCTGAACGCAGGATCGGATCACTTGTCGCGTATTGAGACAGGCGAGGAACCTACTAGTTTGGAGGAAGTATTACCTAATGCACAAATCTTTGCCGTGCGCGTTGCGTACGGGCACTTTGAAAATATAATCCACTTTTTGACAACAATGACTACATCAAAGGAATACTCCGTCCAACAAAAGAAGGAATTGGTAGTGAGCACAGCGGATTTTTCTGTCATCACGAGGCACCTATACAAAATGGGAAATCATGAGATATTGCGAAGATACATACCTAAATTTGAAAGGAGTCAAATCCTCATGGAAGCACATGGGGGTGTTGTAGGAGGACACTATGTAGGACACACGTCTGCACAAAAGATTCTTCGTGTAGGGTTGTGGTGGCCAACCCTTCACCAAGATTCAAAAGCACACTGTAAGGCCTGCGATATATGTCAAAGGACTAGAAAACCATTGCGGAGGGATGAGATGACATTGAATCCACAGATGACACTGCAGCCGTTTGAGAAATGGGCAATTTACTTTTTGGGACCTATTAAACCTCAGGGAAAGATGGGTGCGCGCTACATCATCACCGCGACGTAGTACCTGATGCGATGGGGTGGAAGAGCAGCTAGTCAAAGACTACACGGCCGCTACGGCTGCCAAGTTTTTGTTTGAAAACATGTTGACCCAATTTGGCTGTCCGAAAATCTTAATGAGTGATTGCGGAATACATTTCCTGAACGAAACCATCAACAAGCTCATAGAATAATTCTAAGTGTATCATCAGAAAAGTACATCGTATCACCACAAGCCAATGAGACTGTAGAAGCATTCAACAAAATACTAGAGATTGCGCTGACTAAAGTGTGCAATGCGCAACGAAGCGACTGGGACCTGCATGTACCTGCAATGCTATGGGCTTACATGACAACGTGAAAGAAACTGACAGGACAAACACCTTTCCGGTTAGTTTATGGCGTGCAAGCTGTCATGCCGATGGAATATATCGTACCTAGTCTACACATAACAACGCTCACAGGGGTGATGGACCACAAAGCTCTGGAGGAAAGGCTCGCACAATTGGAAGAACTTGAGGAGGAATGGTTCTTGGCTGGTTTTTATCAGCAAGTACAAAAGCAACGTGAAAAGGCCTGGCACGATCGCCATATTAAGTTGCGCACCTTCAAGGTAAATGACTTAGCGCTGCTGTATGACAGTAAGTTTGAATTTTTTTTGGGAAAATTCAGAATGCATTGGCTGGGACCATACGTGGTTAAGGAGGTCACAGACGGAGTGTGATCTAGCTAGTCAAACTAAATAAAGAACCCTTCCCGGGCAAAGTGAATGACAGTCGCTTCAAGCCCTACACGGGTGGGCCAGCTATCTGATTAGCTGGCCGAAGCATAGTCTTCACACTTTGAGGAGTCGGACAAAGGCGCGGGACTATAAACACATGCAGCAAATACTATTACAAATACATGGAAACAATTCAGAGACAGAGGTCTCAGAACAACAGATGCAACAGATTCAGCAAGCAGCGGCTCAGTGCACTACCGACATCAGCACAGTTCGAGGACAATTGGAGGAACTCCATGCCAAGATCACCTCGTCGACAGAGTGACTCGATGGCAAGTCATAATGTTTGTGTTGGGGGCCTGTTGGGTATGGAATCCCCCCGAGGCATGTTTTGGGGCTCAAAGCCCATATTTTAACCAAATAATGTTGTAAAGCCCCACAAATTGTGGGCGTGGAAGTATGTTAGAGTCATACGGTTGTCTGCCCTAATTTGTAATGAAATGTCAGCCTACCCATGGTTCGCGGACCATGGGATTGTATAAATAGAGCAAGGCTCTAAGTGTAAAGAAAGTGAACAAAGTATGGAATAGAAAGAAGTCTAAGAGATTGAGTAGTAAGTGGCTAATTGTGTCTTTGGGTCGTAGAGTAGGAGAAGGCTCTGCAGCTGAGTGCAAAGAGGTCTAGTTGTCTGTAGCTAAGTGTGCGGACCCCTGCCACTGAGTGCGCAGGGCAGAGTCGAGTCTATAACCGAAGAAAAGAATAATAAAGAGAAGTTTTATCTGAATTCTATGTATCTATTCTTAAGTTATTACATGTTTGATATAAATTGCAAGTATATTGTTTATTTACAGCGCACACTTGTATGAATGATTTATATTGCTAAGTATAACTTAATCCATGCAAGTAAGCTAAGTTAATCAACTAATAGTGGAACACTAGTAAGGACTTGGGCAATAACAGCGTTCAACCCTCGAGTAGGGCTACACGAAGGCAGCATCTCAGGCTGCGAGGTATGAGTAAGTGTGCGTAGCGACATGTGCGCAGGGTCGAACTGCGGACCACTTGAATTCATCAGACATCTCCAGGGTGGGGAAACCTGGTTCTAACACCCTCCCATACTACTTCGGGTGAGACCTCAGTCCACACTCTGCAAACTGTTGCCGAAAGGGCTAGTAGTATCGGGATTTGTTTGGCTAAATCACCTCTGAACCTGGGTCAAGCTCCAACAATCCAACAGGGACAAACTGCAGACCAGTGGAACTCATCAGACATCTCCAGGGTGCGGAAACCTGGTTCTATCACCCTTCCATACTACTTCAGGTGAGACCTCAGTGCGCGCTCCGCAGACTATTGCCGAAAGGGCCAGTAGTACTGGGATTTGTTTGGCTAATTAACTCTGAACCTGGGTCAGGCCCCAACAAGCCAACAATATTTCCATATTGAATATAAGAAACCGAGAACTAGCTCTTTGCATACAATTTAATTTGTTATGTGTGGTTAATTTTTATTCTATCCCTTAGAAATAGTGGATCCCCCAATCAGTGCTTGTCAGTCTTTTTTTCCTAAGAGGATGAGAGATGAGATTAAACATTGGGCTAAGTAGCTTGTAAATGTCATAGAATACATACTACGCATGAATGTTGTGTTCTCGTAATCCAAAACCTATATGTATTTAAACTTCTTGTATGTGTGAATCATTTTGTATGTAAGACTCTTATTAATGTCTATCTCATTTTGTATGTAAAACTCTAATTAAGGTCTTTCTCATTTTGTATCTAGGATTTTTATTAAGGTTTGTCTCAGTATCCATACTTGTATGTATGCATTAATTCACTACAACTCTCTCAACACATAATAAATGCACAAAGCTTTCCAATATCTTTAAAAATTGATAAATATGAGGAATCTAATAGAAAATCGGGAAGACAAATAAACATTGACATTGTAGTAACTAACATTGTTATCATGATATTTAAGGACCCAAGAAATTATAAAAATCTTGCACTTCGCTCTCAAGGATTCACCAATTATGATGTTCTACCTTGCAATATGGTTTTCAAAATTTTAGTTGAATTATAAAAAAATATTAAATGGATAGTAGAGATTTAACCTCCACAAAATATGTGAGAATATTCTTAATAATAAATTTAGAATTGTAATAAAAATCTTAATTTATTTATTTATAGAAGTTATGGCCATTAAAATATTGATTTGTTTGTTGAGATTCTATTTTCAATTCAAACTTTGGATAAGGTTTATTGACCTATATTATTGGCTTTATGGGATAAATTTATTTATCACTCCAAGAAATAGTTTAATTATGTAATTTATCTTTGGATAAGGTTTATTGACCACACTTATATTTACGCCATAAGGAATTCCCTCTGATAAAAAGGTCCCTCTCCTGCCACCTGTGCAATCATAAAACATTGATTTTTGTGTTAGACGATTCGAATAACTTATCACATTAGATCCTATTGAAATCATATTGTCAGTTACAATTAGTTACAATTCGGTAGGGATAAGCCACTGCCCAGAAGATGATATCTCCACTGCACAAAGACTCTTGCTAAGACGTTTTTCCTTGCATTTTTAGTTTTTATAGTAGTTTTGTATGTTGGTTTGCTTTCTGTACATAAAACTATGATACTCTTGTTCCAGTTTTTTTAATATAGATTAGAATTATATTATTTCATTGGCTATTGCAGTTTTGTTTATTTTTAATTTTACATAATTCTTTTTTATTTGTCACAAACCAGGATAAGATTTCAGATTTTGAAATGAAGTTGATGGATATTGACATTGAGAATTTGGGTATTCCCGAGACTGAGTACCAATTCATTGTAAGGATGCTATCACCAAAGTTTGCTTGTATTTGCAAATATCTTAGCAGTATTGGTGACATAGTTATGAGAAAAAATATGAACACGGTTTTACGAGGAATGTGTGTGCGTATTGCAAAACAAGTTTTGAATTGTTTTTGACATGATACAAACACTGTCATCAAAGAAGCATTAGGATCTTAGTTTCATGTATATATATCATGAGTGGTTGCTACAAGATACCCATATGTTGTTAGGTTTCAGATAAAAATCAGACTTGAATTGAAAAAGGAGTTGCAGCTCACAGGTGAGTACTGCACCTGGAGACTACACTCAAACAAAGAGAACTCTCTCCGTACACTCTACATACATGAATGAAAGATTACATCATTAAGTACATCACTAGAACTCAAGAAGTTGCAACCAAACTCCTAAACTCTCTGAACAAATCCTAAACTAAGGAGATACGTTACAACTTGTGTAACCATTTCTCCATTAATACAAAATAATATTAATTATTTTCAACTCCCCCCCTTAATGGAGAAAGGAATATCCTGAACTCCTAGCATCCCTCTAAACAATTCAAAATTTACACGCCCAAGAGGCTTAGTAAAAATATCAGCCATGTTATCACAAGTTTTACAATATTCAACACATATCTCTTTTCACTGTTGTTTCTCTTGAACAAAATGAACTTGAGTATCGATATGCTTGGTATTTTTATGAAAGACTGGATTGTATGCAAGCTTGATGGTACTCTGGTTGTCGGTTTTAATAATAGTTGATTCTTTTTGCTCTTCTCCTGCATCGTTGAGAAGTCTTCTCAACCAGATAGCTTCACATGTCGCTGCACACAATGCTTGGTACTCAACTTCACATGAAGATAGAGCTACAGTGTGCTACTTTTTGCTGCTCCATGCTATGACCCCGGATCCAATGCTGAATGCTAGCCTGTGATAGATCTTCGATCATCCAAGTTACCTACCCAATCGGAATCTGAAAAACCTACTAGAATAACATCAGAAGTGATAGTGTACAAAATGCCATAATTACTAGTACCACTAAGATACCTCAACACACTTTTTGCTGTGACCCAGTGACTTTCGAGTGGTTTTGACATGAACTGGCTCAACACACTAACAGAATATGCCAAATTTGGTCTAGTTGTAGTCAGATATATCAAACTGCCAATTAGCTGTCTCTACATGGTAGCATCCACCTCTTTAGTATTGTCGTCACTGCTCAACTTTAAGTTCTGTTGTAATGGTGTTGCTGTTGATCTGCACTGCTCCATTCTGAATCTTTCCAACAAGATTCTGGCGTACTTCCCTTGAGTGAGAAAAGTTTGTCCAGAGTCTTTCCATACCTCCAATCCCAAGCAATAATGAAGGTTTCTGAGATCTTTCATCTCAAACACTTGTGACATCTGCTGTTTGATTTCTTTGATCATATTGTTAGCATTCCCTGTTATGATCATATCATCTACATACAAAGAAATAAAAATAATTTGCCTCTGTTTATTAAACTTGGTATACAGATTTGGATGATTCAAGCTCCTATGAAAGCCATGCTGAACAAAAAATGAGTCTATTTTCTCATACCACAACCTGGGTACCTGTTTTAAACCATAAAGTGCCTTTTTCAATTTACACACAAGATGTTCCTGCCCTTTTTCACAAAACCTTCAGGTTGTACTAAATAAATTTCTTCCTTCAAGTCACCATTCAGAAATGCAGACTTAACATCTAGTTGGTGTAGCTGCCATTTGTGTTTTGTTGCTAAGGAAATTAGCATTCTAATGGTGTTTAATTTGGCTACAGGAGCAAAGGTGTCATCGAAATCTATTCCCTCTTTCTTTGAGTAACCCTTTGCTACCAGTCTAGATTTAAGTTTCTCTATACTCCCATCTGCATTTATTTTTGGTTTATACTGCCATTTGCATCCTATGGGGGTTTTACCTTCAGGAAATTCAACCAAATCCCAAGTATGGTTTCTGTTTATTGATTCTATTTCCTCATACATTGCAGCCCTCCATGCATCAGATTTACTTGATTCCTCATAATTTGCAGGTTCTACAATGTTTAAAGTATTTGACATTAATGCATAGCCTTTCAATTTAGAAGATAATCGAGTCTTCCTACCTGATCTCCTTGGTAGGGGACTTACCTCAATTCTGTCTATTTCAGCCTTTTCTGGGCTTTCATCATCATTGATTACATTGTCTGTTACTTCTTCTTATTGTTTCTCCTCCTGCTCTTCATCTTCCTCACTGTTTTCTTCCAATAGCAATGGAATGCGCCAATCACTGTTAGAGTCATTCTTTCTTTCTTCAACCTGTTCCTGAAATATGACATCTCTGCTTGCAAAAACCTTGTGAGTCACAGGATTAAATAACTTATATGCCTTGAACTCAGTGCCATATCCAACAAATATACATTTTAAGGCTTTAGGATCTAACTTCTTCCTATCTGCCTTAGGTATATGAGCATAAGCTTTTGACCCAAATATTCTGAAGTGACTCACTGCTGGTTTGAATCCAAACGATGCTTCAAAAGGGGTTTGGAAGCCTAGACATCTAGTAGGACTCCTATTCTTTAAATACACGTAGTGTTAATAGCTTCTGCCCAAAGACCATTTGATAGACCCTCACCTTGAAGCATGCTCCTTGCGCACTCCACAAGAGTTCTGTTCTTCCGTTCTGCCACTCCATTCTGCTGTGGAGTGTGGGGCACTATAAACTGTTGCGCAATCCCATGATGCTTGCAGAAATCCATGAACTCTCCCAACCTGTATTCTCCCCCTTGATTTGAGCGGAGAATTTTTATCCTTTTTCCTGTCTGGTTTTCTACCATGGATTTAAACTCTTTAAAATACTGAAAAGCTTGACTCTTTTTACTCAGAAAGTATATCGATGAAAATCTAGTGAAATCATCTGTAAATAAGAGAAAGTAATATGCTCCTCCTAATGACCTGGTTTTCATAGGTCCACAGATGTCTGTGTGCACCAGTTCTAAAATGTCTCTTTCCTTTCTATTAACATGCAAAGGGAACTCTTCTCTATGCATTTTCCCTAATGCACATCCATCACAATCCAGCTTAACATTATGGAAAACAGGGAGTCCATCAACCATACCTTTTCTCTGAAGTAGGATGAGGTCTTTCAGATTTAGATGGTCTTTCAGATTGATTCAACTGCAACCATTGCTTGCTGTGGCATACTCTTTGCATCTAGTCTATACAGGCTCCCCACACGCACTCCTGTTGCAACTGTTTCCATTTGGCTATCCTTAATGACACAGTTATTCTTAAAGAATTGAACTTACATATCCTGATCAGTAATCATTGAGACAGAGACCAAATTTTTCTTAATTCCTGGAACATACAATACATTTTTAAGGTGTCTAATGTCACCGCTAGGTAACTTTACAGGAATGTCACCATGTCCTTTGATCTCATATCCACTATCATCTCCTAAATAGATTTTCAACCCACAAGAAGTTTCTTCAAGAAATTCAAACCAGTCCTTCTTACTAGTCATATGTGAGGATGCGCCAAAGTCGACATACCATATGTCGTCCTCATCTCCCTTTGAAGCTGAAAGAGCACAATCGACTGTAAATAGTCGAAGTTCGTGGCTATGGTCCTCTTCTTCCCCAACAAAGTAGCCCTTATGTTTTCTCTGTTTGTTTCTTCCTTCGTCTGCCTGCCTCTTATAACAATCTTTAATCTGATGACCAGGTTTTCCACAGTAAAAACATTTCTTGCTGGGAAAATTATTATCAGACATACCTTTAAACGGTCTCTTCTGAAATGTGTTGGCTCCTTTTTGTTGTTGCTACTGCGGTTGCTGATGTTGCTTCTAATTCCCTCTATACTGTCTCCTTTTTGCCATCAGAGCAAGGTCATTGCTCTTAGTTTTCAAATTTTGTTGTCGCTCTTCTTCCTATAGCAGGATCCCTGTCAGCTCTTCAAATGCAAGGGCTTTCTCCCTTGCTGATAGCCCTGTGATAAACATCTGGTATTCATCAGTCATTCTATTCAACGTGAGCATGACCAGATCTGAATCGGAAACTTTCTCTTCGATAGCTCCCAATCTGTCCTTCAGGTCTTTGACTCTAGCAATGAATCCAACAATGAAATCGTTCTCCTCCATTTTTAATGCAAACAGCTTGCCTTTCAGTGACAAGACACGATTTGTATTCTGTGTCTCGTATAGGTTTTTGATCATCGTCCAAATGTCAGCGGCCGATTTACAGTCTCTAATGTGCGGGATAACATTGTCCTTGATAGACATCTTTAATATAACCTTTGCTTTTGTCTCCCTTTTATCCCAATCTTGTTCTTGTGTAGCTGTTCCTGATCTCAGCTCATTTCCTGTAATGATCAACCACGCATTTTCACTTTCAAGTAAAGTCTGCATCTTGAATTTCCAGTTGGAGAAATTCGATCCATCGAGTTTGCCAGACTCGTGGAGATATGATTCTATACTGTTATTCATATTGGACAGATAAAATTTTCTGATCCTCTGATGAATAAGTCTATCTAGCTAAACACTTCAATGAGCCACCACCAGGCAAGTCCGATCTACTGCCACCGAACAGATCAGGAACTCCAATGCGCCACCACCGGGCAAGTACGATTTGCTGCCACCGAACAGATCAGGAAACTCCAATGCGCCACCACCAGACAAATCCGATCTGCTGCCACTGAACAGATCAAAAAACTCTAATGCGCCACCACCGGGCAAGTCTAATCTACTGCCACCAAGTAGATCAAAAAACTCTAATGTGCCACCACCCGGCAAGTCCGATCTACTGCCACCGAGCAGATCAAAGAACTCCAATGCGCCACCACCGGGCAAGTCCGATCTGCAAAAAATTGCAGATTTTTCAAAGAGAAAGAGGTTGGCACTTCCCGATGGCTAAGGATCTGCGCCAGAAACAAAATCGACGCGTCTTACAAAATTAACGCGATTAATCCTTTATTTTCCGCGCCAATAACACTTTCTGGCGCACTTATCACCCTCAAAACCGCACCAAGTGGCGCATCCGTTCCTTAATAAACCGCGCTAGCTGCTGCTTCTGCTAAAAAATGGCGCGACTGTTCGCGAAGATTCCGCGCCAACCCTTTCTTGCGCTCAGAGATGATCAGTCATCTGAGACCTATGCTTCAGGTGTTACTGCAATCCACCTGATTCTACAAATGCTTCTATTTACTCCATCGCCACTACAGTTCTGTAATCAATGATACATTCTTAAAAAAAATTAAGGTTGTCCCTACTCTCAGCTCTGATACCAAGATAAAAATCAGACTTGAATTGAAAAAGAAGGAGTTGCAGCTCACAGGTGAGTACTGCACCTGGAGACTACACTCAAACAAAGAGAACTCTCTCCGTACACTCTACATACATGAATGAAAGATTACATCATTAAGTACATCACTAGAACTCAGGAAGTTGCAACCAAACTCCTAAACTCTAGGAACAAATCCTAAACTAAGGAGATACGTTACAACTTGTGTAACCATTTCTCCATTAATACAAAATAATATTAATTATTTTCAACTGTTTCTGCTTCAACCTGTGCTTTTAAATTGCCCCCAAATTTTTATTTATTTTGGGAAGTATTCCCGAGTAGGGGATTCTAAAAAATCACTGGTGACCGCATATGATTTAGCCTGTTTGGTCTATTTTGATGACTATGTCAAAATAGTTTAATTTTATAAATATAATAAAAATCTATTTTTTGTGAAAGAGAATTTTTTAAAATAATAAAAATTTATATTATCATTACAATTTAAAATTTTATAAAAAAAATAGAAATCTATTTTTTGTCAAGGAAATTTTATAAAAATAATATAATTTTATTTTTTTAATCAAAATAATAAAATCTTATTTTTTTATTAAGGAAATTGTTTTCTTTTTAACATTTAGTTTCCTTCATTTAAAACCAATTATAAAATTGAATTTTCATTTATTTATTATCCTTTCAATTTAAAATTTTATAAAAATAATAAAAATCTGTTTTCTTTTGTGAAAGAAATTTTATTAAATTAATAAAAATCTATATTATCATTACAATTTGAAATTTTATTAAAATAATAAAAATCTATTTTTTTGTTAGGGGAAATTGTTTTCTTTTTAACATTTATTTTTTTCATATAAAACAAATTATAAAACCTATTGTTTTCTTTTTAACATTTACTTTTCCTTCATCTAAAACAAATTATAAAGTTGAATTGTTTTTTTCTTAATATTTAGTTTTCCTTCATTTAAAACAAATTATAAAATTGAATTTCCATTTGTGTATCCGTCAAAGCTATTGTTTTATTTTTAACATTTAGTTTTCCTTCATCTAAAACAAATTATAAAATTGAATTGTTTTCTTTTTAACATTTAGTTTTCCTTCATTTAAAACAAAGTATAAAATTGAATTTCCATTGGCCTATTATCACTGCAATTTAAAATTTTATTATTTGTACAAATTATAAAATTACTTTTAACATTTACTTTTCCTTGGGCTAAAACCAATTATAAAATTGAATTGTTTTCTTTTTAACATTTAGTTTTCCTTCATTTAAAACAAATTATAAAATCAATTTAAAATTTTATTATTTGTACACATTATAAAATTCCTTTTAACATTTACTTTTCCTTAATCTAAATCAAATTATAAAAATGAATTTTTTTCCTTTTAACATTTACTTTTCTCCTTCCTTGAAAACAAATTATAAAATTGAATTACAATTTAAAATTTTATTATTTGTACAAATTATAAAATTATTTTTAACATTTAGTTTTCCTTCATTTAAAAAAAATTATAAAATTGAATTTCCTTTTCATGCTGAAGGTAGGACAATATGTCAAATGCATAGAAATGTAATTAACAGAGTTCTCTTTATATGGTCGTAATGTTATGGAATACAATTGAACAATACAAACTAATCTAACCATTTCATGCTCAAGGCATGATAATATGTAATATATCATATGCATAGAAACGTACTTAACAGAGTTCTCTTTATATGGTCCTAATGTTATGGAATACAATAGAATAGTACAAACTAATCTAACCAGTTCTCTTTATATGGTCCTAATGTTATGGAATACAATAGAACAGTAGAAACTAATCTAACCATTTCACGCTTAAGGCATGATAATATGTCAAATGCATAGAAACGGTCCTAATGTTATGGAATACAATAGAACAGTACAAAATAATCTAATCTAACCATTTCATGCTCAAGGCAGGATAATATGTAAGATGCATAGAAACGTACAAACCGTGTTCTCTTTATATGGTCCTAATGCTATAGAATACAATAGAACAATACAAACTAATATGTCTTGGGTGGACCACACAAAAACAATCAAGATTGAAGGAAAAATGTATATTTTAACCATTTCATGCAGGATGCATAGAAACATACTTAACAGAGTTCTCTTAATATGGTCCTAATTTATGGAATACAATAGAATAGTACAAACTAATCTAGCCATGTCATGTTGAAGGCTAGACAATATGTCAAATGCATAGAAATGTACTAACTGTGTTCTATTTATATGGTCCTAATGTTATGGAATACAACAGAACAATACAAAATAATATGTCTCAGGTTGACCATGCAAAAACAATCAAGATTGAAGGAAAAAATGTATTGGGATGGCCATTAAACATGCAAAAATAGGACAAGATAGAACAAGCTAGTATCAATAATCGTAAGATATAGGTCATTCAAGCAAACAAGCTAAATGTGCAGCCCAATCAAAAAAGAAATAGAGTCAAATGTGGGGGCAAGAGATAACAATAATACAAAATTGTCTTTTTTTCACAGTTACTGTTAACAAGGCTATAGGCTAGAGATTATGTATGTTACACCTCATATTGTATGGATTTTCACATTAATTTTTATAACCCTGATGCAAATTTTTAGCTGGTCTCTTGGAGCATTAGAAAAAAACTAGGGGATACATCTTCATAGAACCCTTTCTCTTCATGGCGTTGGACCATTTGATGGATGTTCTTGGTTTCAGTGACTCTGGCTTCTCCTAGCACCTGCTTGGACATAAATATTTTTGAAATCAATGAGTTTCCTCTTTGAGGAAGGGACTGTAGAGCAGAGAAACAATACATGAAAACAATACAAAACAATACATGCCTGCCATCTATGTTACCAACATTGTTACATCAACATCAACTTGTAGGGACATGTTCTCGCATTATGATGCTTATTTTTGGTGAATTTGGTTGGCTAGAATTTCCTTAGAAAAGTTATGGAAGAGGTATTATACAATATTAAACGTGAAGAAACCGAATTGTAGATGGTGATTACCCATGTTCTTATTTAATGGGAATGCCCTCATTTCTGAATCACCATGTTCTTCTTTCTTCTTATAATGTTGTAGCTTGAAGTTGGATGGAAGTCAATGTTAAGTTCAGCCAATGGAGGTTTTCTATAGCTTTGTTGAAAGTTGTTAACTTGAGTAGCTTGATTCTCAAGGACAAGGCTATAGGCTGGAGATTATGTGTGTTACACCTCATATTGTATGGATTTTCACAGTGATTTTTATCATACTAATAAATTAAAGGAATTAGAAAGACATTTAATTGTAATTTAGGTTTTTTGGAATTGATTAATGTTGGACTATAAATGGATATGCCTCTAGAGAATACTCATAGATAAATTTGATCTAGAACCATTACCATATGAGGGCCAATGGTTTTGTTTGGTTGAGGCGATGAAAGACAAAGGTCCAACTTATGATGCAATTGTCAATGAAAATAAGCTCTTTGATTGAGCACTTGGGAAGGAAGTTGCACATGTCTATGTTTTGAGTAGATTGTTTGATTGTATTACATTTAACATTAACATTTTTTCCACTCAAATTGGGCTATAGTTAGATCACATAACATATCACATCTTTTTTCATCTCTGCTCTTCTTCCATATGTGCTACGACATTTTCTTTGCAACATCTGGTGCAAATGCTAGTTACACTTCTCTGTGAGAACAAGTCCCCTCTCATACCAAGGTGTGCAGTCGTGATCCATTCGATCATTGTGTTAGATGATTAAATTAATATCATCCATTGGATTATTAACAACTCTAGTGCTGCCAAATAATATTTTGTGTTATACAGTTAATTGCTCCCGTAAAAAGAGGAGGTTTGTTAGAGAAAGGTTCAGGATGGTTAACAAGAGAACAGAAAGATACGAGCAGTTATCATAAGATATGACACTCTTATATCCCTCCATGTCTACTTTCTCTTCTTTCAATCCCATCTCATATCATTGATCTTTCTCGCCATATTTTATCCTTGCCCACAATACCATACTTCTTCTAAATTTATCCCTGTGTAAAAACACTGACGCAACACTTTCGGTACAACTTTTTGAGCGAGAAGCTGAAGGGAACAACAAGGAATTACTATCCCTGGTGGAGGACATGGGTAGCCATTGCCATCCAACTGGCGTGGCGGTGCTACAAAGCGAGGTCAGTTGTCGCTGGCTCCTCTCTCGCCACCCTCTCCTTCGTCACCCTTTCCTTGTTCAGCTACGGAGACCACTAACCAAAATTTATTCTTCTTCCTGTGAAGAATATCACCTTCGAATCTATGTCGCTCTCATCTCCTCCCCCAAACCGAATGATGACGATTTGTTCTTGTGATATATGTTTCTGCTTCATTCGTTCATGATCCATGCTATCTAGGTATTTAGATTGAAATTTTTTTAACAACATATCCAGTGTAGTGTACTCATCAATACCTTTTTTTGTGCATTGCCAAGGTCTATACGGGATTTGCACTGCATTTGGCGGGTTCAAGGAGCAGGTTCGAAGACCCTCTTCTTTATTGGGTTGCTGCGCCACGGATTTCCAGAGGCTAAGAAACAAAGCTTGAAGGATTTGCAGTGTTCACATTATATGAGTGTGTATAAGAAAGAGGACAATGATGCTATTGAGGCATATAGAATTTGGCTCTACTTCTCTATTCCCAATGATAGGTTAAACCTCAAACTGTATTTTTAATATTCTAGTAATTAAAAAAAAACCTTAGGAGAATAAAGTTTTATTCATATATGAAAATAATAAATCGATATTTCTTCTTTTTCAAGTAAAATATATTTCAAGTGTAGTCCCAATCATTTCTTATTGTAGATATACCATGGGCCTCACTAAGTCTTATTTCCGGAACAATGCGATTTTATCCAGGCATAGATCACCGTTAAAGTCACGTACTCATCTTTCCTGCGTTGTCCTACCTGAGTTCAATTAAACCCACGATTTTACTGTGAAAATATTCTGAGTAAATAAATATTACAACATTTGGAAACAAAATTGGTTAGATGGTTACTAAATTTTTGCTGCTCTCGTTGATTGGCTTAGTTCCACTCAATAATAAGATAGCGCCAACGAACATGTTACTCACTCAATCTTCGAAATGAATCCCGTTATTTTAAAATTTAGAATTTTAAATATGATTACTCTAATATATTATTATTGATATTATATGATTTAATGTCTTTGGTATTTACATTTATCATCACATTGCATAATGAAATCATTGCATAATTGTAACGATACTTCAGTAACAAGTGATTTGAATCTGAAGTCGTTAAAAATAGGCCATGACTGTATCCAACATTGCTAGTCCAGTCGTGTGATGAAAGTAAAACAAAAAATATCAAAAGGCATTTTCCCATTTAACTGCAATCTTTTTATTATTATATTGAAATAATGATGTCACTTTGCTACTTATTAATTTTTTTTGGTTTAAGATAAAAGTAAAACAAAAAAAATACCAAGAAGGCATTTTTCCATTTAGCTGCAATATTTTTATTATTATATTGAAATAATGATGTTACTTTGCCACTTATTAAGTTTTTGTTTTGTTTAAGCTATGTCCCCTCACCGAACCTTTAAGTGAGGTTATGATACATGTATAGAGATAGCCACAAAGCGCCATGCATCAATGGGAGTAAAAGTAGCCGTTAGTAATGAAATGAGATAATGTTTATCAAAAAGTTATCCAAAGTGATACTAGTCACGAGGTTATGAGATTATTTCCTCAATATTTTAAAATCTGAAGTTTTGAAAATTTTGTATTGAATTGCAATTTTACAATCTAAAATGTTGTGATGACCCCGGGAAAAATGTAAATGTGGGAATGTTACTGTGGTAAGAAACTGATGTGAAGTTGTTGTTCATTTATTTTTTTAAAAAAGAAAACTATAATGACATTATCCTATTGGTAAAATTAAATATATTGGAAATATATATTTTTGAAATGTTGGCAGCCTCTGGGTGGAGGATTTTTAAAAGAAAAGAAATCAGTTATGAAACTGAAGAAACTACCCTTTCACACAGGAAAAGTCCTGGAAAGGGGGAACCCCTGGGCTGTTGGGACAGACAGGAGGAATTCCAAAGAGAAAGAAAAGAAAACAAGAAAAACGGGTTAAGTCTGGTAAGGACCAGATAACCCAAGCACGAAGTGCATGAATCTTGTTGAGGGCTGTAGACCTGCAAGATAGCTCGGGGGGAGAATCCAAAGTGATGATGGATCTCAAGGTTGGGTGGTCAAGAGCAAGTATGAAATGCAGGTGAACTTCAGGAGTACCTATTCATGTAACTGGTAGACCAGGTACAAGTTTATCACAAAGATTAACTAAAAATAAACTGTATACAGAATGGTATGGACAGTAGATATAGCCTGAGTCTGAATTTCTTTTAGCTATTAAAATGCTTAATAAAGTTATGACAGTAGAATATCCGTGAAGGAAAGGCAGTACGACATAGGTTAAGTAAATACCTAGAGACTACATGTCATAAATAAGTAAATGCTCAGAGACTAACTGTTATAAACAAGCAGCAGTATATATATGCACGAAAATACCAGTGCGGTCCAGAGAGACCAATAGAATTTCATTTAGAACATTAGAAATTCATTTAGAACAGTACATCATAGCGAGTATCTAAAGGGCTTAGCGCCCAGCAAGAAAAAAGGAAACAACTTGAGAAATACATTATTCATTCCGGTGTCGTGAACCAGTAATCGTTGAAAAGAAAACTAGTTTTATTCCAAGCTCAGGAAAGGGCTTAAATAATGATCACAGTAATATAAATACACAGCGAACCCCTGCATCGAGGGTTCAGATACCAAATTCGCATGATGTATCATGTATTACAGCGATTCACAAGATGTATCGTGTAACGCTGCGCCAGGGTTAACCGGCTAAGGCACACGATGAAACGATTAACAAACACCACAAATAACTGAACAATATACCATATCAGAGCGAACGCACCTAGCCGTTGGTATACGGCCGCATACCCTGCTGTAGGTACAGACAAACATCGTCAAGCAAAATATATGCATATACTATGTTGATAAAACCCTATATAAGATTTAGTTCAACTCTGTAACCGTTGGAAACAACAATCTACAACACTGCAAGCAAGAATAATGGCACATTAAAATAGAAGTCGACCATTAATGGAACAGACCCAACCGATTGTAGAAAACGAAGTAACATATTCACATTATTCAGTAAAAAGCATATAAACAGAGTTGTATGACTAACTCTTAACGGTCGCTGTAACCATTAGCACATCAAGCAAAACAATGTATTGTAAATGTCCGGTAGGCCGGTAAAATATATTACAGTTATCTAATAAGCAAAGATTAAGGTCTGAAGTGTAATTCTTAGACATTATATAAACATGAGAAGCGAAGGGGTGAGCGTTCAATCGCCAGAGTTAAACTCAGTTCAGTCAGGCCGACTTGGAGGCCGAAAAACCACTGTTCAAGTGTATATACAAACAACAACCGGGCATTAATGCCAGAAACTTCATTAAACAATAGCTTTAATAAACCAAAGTGCTGCACAGAACCAAGAATATCACGGACGGCCGCGAACCATAACCCAGCAGTATGGGTCGAACACAACCCTGGAAACAGGCGAAACAAGCGCCATGAGGAACTCCTCTGGCGAATTACCATTCGACACTCATATGTTCAGAACATTTACCATACGAAGCAAACCCCAAGTCTCGCTTCCGGTTAAGGGATGGTGTCATACCTGAGGATTCAATGGGAAAGGCTCGGTCATTCCGCGAACAGTAGGAAGGCTGTAGCAGTGACCCACCTGCACACCCACAGATAAGTCGGAAGTTAGCATATGAACATAACAATGTAACACAGTCAAACCCTGAGCTGAAACAAAACGCATAGTATATATATATATAACGGCAGAGCAAGACAGGTATGCGCAGTAGGCGGCAAATACGAGCATATACCTGAACAACTGTGGTTGCAGAACCTTAACATTCGGTGCGGAGGAGGAACCGGCCGAGCGTTGGAAGAATCATTCACAGGATGAGCAAGCAGAGTGCGCCGCGAGACTGTCTCGCATACCAAATGAACCAAAGGTGTGACCCGATGGATTATGAATAAACCCAAAACCCTTGAATACATTTGAGCCCTCGGATGTGGACGACAAATCTCCACCGTTGAAACGAGCGGGAGTCCAGGGTGGGAAGACCAACAGCGTAGCACCCAAGGAATCACGTGGCCTCACAGGTGCGCCAGGCCACCTGGCAAGGAGTTGGTAAGAACCATTAAAACTCCGTCACCCACCTGGCGCCGGAAAGGAGTCCGGATAAACTTTCCAACGGTTGAACCATACATGGCGAGCATTGACTTAAACATTAAATTTCATAGGCCAGGGTTCAAACATATACGTAACTGCTATAGTGTCATGCCAAGGGCTAAACATATATGGTATAAAGCTTTAGTGTGTGCCGACGTGTATATGCCAAGGAATAAACTCATAATATATATAATGTTAGTGTTGTGCCATCGTGCAGAGCGATTTGACTCGCTTAGTCGTGGTCACATTCATGTGTGGTTAGGAGTGTGGGCCGCAAAGTTTTAAATAAGTTTTTTTATTTTGATTGTCCATTTAATTCATATATATAAACATATTTTTGGGAACATGACAATGTGGTATTAGAGGGAGGTTCCAATACTGTGGCCTCTGGAGCAGTAAGATTCGGTTGTATGGATGATTATCTCATATACATATAAGAGAGAATTAATTCAACTGACTGACTCTTTTGTTCTATTAATTAGGGGGTAATACAGAAACAGTAATCAGCTAACAGTCAACAATAGAAAGTAGAAGAAATGCAGGGAGCTGGCAGCGTTCCTCGGGAAAACCTAGAGCTGTGGGTACAGCTTGGTGAAGAGACACGCAGTACAAACCTGGCGATATTAGAAACTGTTCAAGAGCTGAAAAAGGAGATGGCACGTCTGCGAGAAGATAATGCGCGATTGACGGTGGAGCAGGAAAGAATTCTTAAGAGTTTGTCGGACAGAAAAAACCCACCGTTAGCTAATCCCAGTGCAGAACAACAGAGGGTAACAGAAGAACGAAATTATCAAACTGCACCTGAAAATTTAGAGGAAAAGGAGGACCATTCTGATAATGTACTGGAACAACAGACCTCAAAACGACAGAAGATGGAATTGCAGGGAGAATTTCGAAAAATTAAACCTCCACATTTCGATGGGGAACAGGAAGAAGCGGCGGAGGCATGGTTAATTAACATGAACAAGTATTTTCAGCTGTATGAGTATGATCGTAATTTGAAGGCACGGCTGGCCATCTTCCAGCTACAGGGCAAAGCAACCCTGTGGTGGGAAGAAATTAAGATTGTTAAAGGAGTAAGTGAGCAGATCATAACATGGGAAAAGTTTCAGAAATACTTCAAGGAGAGATATCTGACCGAGCGTTTCTATGATGAGAAAGCACGAGAATTCCATGATTTATGACTAGGCCAGAAAACTATGGACGAGTTCATTAACCGCTTCACTTCCCTGCTTCACTATGTGCCATATATTAAGGAGGAGAAGGCCAAGGTGCAGAGATTTGTGAGTAGCTTACCTGTATATATAAGAGAATGAATTGAGTTTGACAATCCTAGAACAATGGATGAGGCTATCCGTAAAGCGAGAATCTGTTACCAGCAGAATAAACAAAAAGGAGACATTTCAAATAAAAGATGGAATGAAAGAAGGGGTAACATAACTGCTGGTAATAACAAAGGGAGTCGCGGAAACGGTAGTAAGGGTGATGGAAAAGGAAAAAATAGCAGAAATGTAACAAAGAGTACCTTCTGGGCTAAGCCAGCCAGTGAGACCAGAGTAAGCGAACAGTCTACCAGGTCGGATATTGAAGGTATGGCTAGACCTCCAGTCCAATGTTGGGGTTGTGGAGGACCGCACTATGTTAAGAACTGCCCGCAGCGGAAAGGAGTGGACCAGATATCTCAGATTCACGAAGCATCGACCGTTGGGGAGGTGGCACGCAGTGTACCAAGGATTAACGCAGCCTTGGATGATTGTCAAGCAGAATACCAGCCGACCATGGTGGAGTTTGAAGGTAAAATTTCAAATCTTTCTATAGCTATTCTTATTGATCCAGGAGCTACTTTAAGTTATGTTAGCCCAAAGATAGTAGAACAGTGTAAGCTACAATCTGAAAAGTTCAGAAATCCATGGCTGGTACAACTAGCTACGGGAGCCAAGAGACGAGTCTTGGCAAAAATTAATAACTGCTCTTTAACCGTAGCAGGACAGCCAATAACAGTGGACCTGAATGTACTTCCATTGGGTTCATACGACATCCTGATTGGGATGGATTGGCTGGAAAAACACTGGTCATTAGTAAATTTCAAGACCAAAACCACCTACTACAAAGATGACCTTGGAAAGCAGCAGGAGTTGCAGGGGATCAAGCACCCTGTGCAGATCCGACCCATTACGGCATCCCAGCTAGCTAGATGCCTCAGAAAGAAATGTCAAATTTACGCTATTCAAGTCGGCTATGCAAACCAGAAAGACAAAACATCTGCACTGGACAATATTCCAGTGGTACAGGAATTTGCGGGTGTTTTTCCAGAAGAGGTATCGGGACTGCCCCCTAAAATGGATATAGATTTTACTATAGAACTAACACCAGGGGCAGCACCAGTGTCATGGGCACCATACCGAATGAGCGTACTAGAATTAACAGAATTAAAAATGCAACTGCAAGAGCTGTTGGATAAGAATTACATTCGCCCCAGCGTATCACCATGGGGAGCTCCAGTGTTATTTGTTAAAAAGAAAGATGGAACTCTCCGGATGTGCATAGACTATCGTCAGCTGAACAAGCTCACGATCAAAAATAAATATCCCTTGCCTCGGATTGATGAATTTTTTGATCAAGTGAAGGGGGCAAAAGTGTTCTCTAAGATCGATTTGCGATCTGGTTATCATCAGATTAGGATTAAAGAAGAAGACATTGCCAAAACAACTTTTAGAACGCGCTACGGGCACTACGAGTTTGTGGTGCTACCTTTTGGTTTGACCAATGCACCTGCCACCTTTATGTGTTTGATGAACAGCGTGTTTCACAGGTTCTTGGACAAATTCGTGCTGATATTTATCGATGATATTCTGATATATTCTCATTCCCGGGAGGAACACGAGGAACACCTTAGGGTAGTGCTGCAAACTCTCCGAGATCATCAGCTATACGCTAAGTTTAGTAAGTGCGACTTCTTCAAGGAAGAAATCCAATATTTAGGCCATGTAATTACCAAAGAAGGGATTGCAGTGGACCCTGAGAAGATAAAGACTATAATGGAATGGCCCATACCCAAAGATGTAGCTGATATCAGGTCCTTTATGGGACTAGCTGGCTATTATAGAAGATTTGTGGAGGGTTTCTCGAGGATAGCATACCCTATCACTTCCTTACAGAAAAAAGGGAAGGTATTTAGGTGGACACCAGAGTGTTTACAGAGCTTTGAACGATTGAAACACTTACTTACCACCGCACCCATTTTGAGTATAGCTGATCCTAATAAGGATTACGTGGTATGTACTGACGCAAGTAAGGAGGGTGTGGGAGGAGTATTGATGCAGGAAGGGAAAGTAATTGCGTATGAATCAAGAAAACTAAAAGACCATGAGCAGAAATACTCTGCTTACGACTTAGAGTTAACAGCTGTTATTCATGCGCTGAAAATGTGGCGACATTATCTCCTGGGGAGAAGATTTCTGTTATTAACGGATCATCACAGCTTGACAAATTACTTCAGCCAACCTACCCTGAATACAAGACAAGCTCGTTGGGCAGATTTCCTAAGTGGATTCGATTTCGAGATTAAACACTTAAAAGGTAAAGAGAACCGGGTGGCTGATGCGTTAAGTCGAAAGGTACAGTGCTTGTGTGAACTTTCGATCAGCAAGTGGCGGAATTCTCTGTTTGAGCAAATAAAAACAGCAGCAGATCAAGATGTTGAATACCAACAAATAAAACAGCAGGTACAACAATCAGTTAATGGAAAAACACAGCAAGGATATACATTAGATGGTGCCGGAATGCTGTATTTTAATAAAAGGCTATATGTACCTGACCAGAATGGCCTTAGGAATCTGATTTTGGACGAATTTCACATCAGCCACTACACTGGCCACCCAGGATACCAAAAGATGGTCACTGCACTTATGAAATAATATTATTGGCCAGGAATAAAGAAGAATGTAGCCGAGTATTTGGCGTGGTGCTTGGAGTGCCAGCAGATTAAAGCAGAACATTTGCATCCGGCCGGGCTGTTACAACCTTTACCTATTCCGAAGTGGAAATGGGAAACCATTTCCATGGATTTTATAACCAGTTTTCCACGGACAAAGAAAAACAATGATTCCATTATGGTGGTGGTTGATAAGTTAAGTAAGGCGGCACACTTCATACCTGTGCAGTCCACTTATAAGGCTGTGCAAATTGCTCACCTTTTCATGTAGAACGTGTTTAGACTGCATGGACTGCCGAAAATAATCATATCAGATCGTGATGTAAAGTTCATGACCACTTTTTGGAGAACGTTGTTTGCTGAGTTAGGAACACAGCTGAACTTTAGCACGGCCTATCACCCGCAGACAGATGGTCAAACCGAACGAGTGAACCAGGTAGTGGAAGATATGTTGAGAGCATGTGTGATGCTGAAACCAAACCAATGGGAAGAGTATTTACACCTGGTTGAATTCGCATATAATAATGGATATCATACGTCGACACAGCTAAGTCCCTTTGAGGTCTTGTATGGGCGGAAATGCCGCACGCCCTCAAGTTGGGGTGGACCTGAGGATAAGCTGAGTTTGGGTCCGGAAATGCTTAAAGAAATGGAAGACATGGTGAAAAGAGTGCGTGCCAATTTAAAGGCTGCACAGGATAGACAAAAAAGTTTTGCGGACCGAAGGAGAAGATTCAAAGAATATCAGGTTGGTGACCATGTGTTTGTGAGGATCCAAGCCAAAAGGAGCACACTGCAATGGAGTGGGTGCGCCAAGCTGGCTCCTCGGTATTTTAGGACTTTCCAGATCTTGGCAAGAGTGGGGCCGGTGGCTTACCAACTCGCCCTGCCAAGTCATATTAAGATTCAAAATGTTTTCCACGTTTCTGTTCTAAAAAAATATGTGTACGATCCTAAACATGTGATCAGATGGCAAGATGTTCGGGTAAGAATTAATCTGGTTGTTTTAGTTAAGCAGTTATGCTCAACAGAAATTGACTGAAAGTGTTGTTGTCTGCAGGTCGAGCCGGAAGGCGAGGTTCTGGTCGAACCACAGAGCATTCTCGACCGGAGAGAAGTGCGGCTGCGGAAGCGAGTTATTACCCAAGTTAAAGTGTTGTGGCAGCACTACGGGCCTGATGAGGCTACTTGGGAAGACGAGGAACTCATTAGAAAAGTCTACCCGGACTTATTTAAGGGAAATAGACATCGGGACGATGTCCAATCCCAGGAGGGGGAGATGTGATGACCCCGGGAAAAATGTAAATGTGGGAATGTTACTGTGGTAAGAAACTGATGTGAAGTTGTTGTTCATTTATTTTTCTTAAAAAAGAAAACTATAATGACATTATCCTATTGGTAAAATTAAATATATTGGAAATATATATTTTTGAAATGCTGGCAGCCTCTGGGTGGAGGATTTTTAAAAGAAAAGAAATCAGTTATGAAACTGAAGAAACTACCCTTTCACACAGGAAAAGTCCTGGAAAGGGGGAACCCCTGGGCTGTTGGGACAGACAGGAGGAATTCCAAAGAGAAAGAAAAGAAAACAAGAAAACGGGTTAAGTCTGGTAAGGACCAGATAACCCAAGCACGAAGTGCATGAATCTTGTTGAGGGCTGTAGGCCTGCAAGATAGCTCGGGGGGAGAATCCAAAGTGATGATGGATCTCAAGGTTGGGTGGTCAAGAGCAAGCATGAAATGCAGGTGAACTTCTGGAGTACCTATTCATGTAACTGGTAGACCAGGTACGAGTTTATCACAAAGATTAACTAAAAATAAACTGTATACAGAATGGTATGGACAGTAGATATAGCCTGAGTCTGAATCTCTTTTAGCTGTTAAAATGCTTAATAAAGTTATGACAGTAGAATATCCGTGAAGGAAAGGCAGTACGACATAGGTTAAGTAAATACCTAGAGACTACATGTCATAAATAAGTAAATGCTCAGAGACTAACTGTTATAAACAAGCAGCAGTATATATATTCACGAAAATACCAGTGCGGTCCAGAGAGACCAATAGAATTTCATTTAGAACATTAGAAATTCATTTAGAACAGTACATCATAGCGAGTATCTAAAGGGCTTAGCGCCCAGCAAGAAAGAAAGGAAACAACTTGAGAAATACATTATTCATTCCAGTGCCGTGAACCAGTAATCGTTGAAAAGAAAACTAGTTTTATTCCAAGCTCAGGAAAGGGCTTAAATAATGATCACAGTAATATAAATACACAGCGAACCCCTGCATCGAGGGTTCAGATACCAGATTCGCATGATGTATCATGTATTACAGCGATTCGCAAGATGTATCGTGTAACGTTGCGCCAGGGTTAACCGGCTAAGGCACACGATGAAACGGTTAACAAACACCACAAATAACTGAACAATATACCATATCAGAGCGAACGCACCTAGCCGTTGGTATATGGTCGCATACCCTGCTGTAGGTACAGACAAACATCGTCAAGCAAAATATATGCATATACTATGTTGATAAAACCCTATATAAGATTTAGTTCAACTCTGTAACCGTTGGAAACAACAATCTACAACACTGCAAGCAAGAATAATGGCACATTAAAATAGAAGTCGACCATTAATGGAACAGACCCAACCGATTGTAGAAAACGAAGTAACATATTCACATTATTCAGGAAAAAGCATATAAACAGAGCTGTATGACTAACTCTTAACGGTCGCTGTAACCATTAGCACATCAAGCAAAACAATGTATTGTAAATGTCCGGTAGGCCGGTAAAATATATTACAGTTATCTAATAAGCAAAGATGAAGGTCTGAAGTGTAATTATTAGACATTATATAAACATGAGAAGTGAAGGGGTGAGCGTTCAATCGCCAGAGTTAAACTCAGTTCAGTCAGGCCGAATTGGAGGCCGAAAAACCACTGTTCAAGTGTATATACAAACAACAACCGGGCATAAATGCCAGAAACTTCATTAAACAATAGCTTTAATAAACCAAAGCGCTGCACAGAACCAAGCATATCACGGACGGCCGCGAACCATAACCCAGCAGTATGGGTCGAACACAAACCCTGGAAATAGGCGAAACAAGCGCCATGAGGAACTCCTCTGGCGAATTACCATTCGACACTCATATGTTTAGAACATTTACCATACGAAGCAAACCCCAAGTCTCGCTTCTGGTTAAGGGATGGTGTCATACCTGAGGATTCAATGGGAAAGGCTCGGTCATTCCGCGAACAGTAGGAAGGCTGTAGCAGTGACCCGCCTGCACACCCACAGATAAGTCGGAAGTTAGCATATGAACATAACAATGTAACACAGTCAAACCCTGAGCTGAAACAAAACGCATAGTATATATATATATAACGGCGGAGCAAGACAGGTATGCGCAGTAGGCGGAAAATACGAGCATATACCTGAACAATTGTGGTTGCAGAACCTTAAC
The DNA here is from genome assembly GCA_031772625.1 of Pinus tabuliformis. Lineage (NCBI taxonomy): Eukaryota > Viridiplantae > Streptophyta > Pinopsida > Pinales > Pinaceae > Pinus > Pinus tabuliformis. The sequence continues at coordinate 68,033,973 of CM062804.1, read as the reverse complement.
ATTCGGTGCGGAGGAGGAACCGGCCGAGCGTTGGAAGAATCGTTCACAGGATGAGCAAGCAGAGTGCGCCGCGAGACTGTCTCGCATACCAAATGAACCAAAGGTGTGACCCGATGGATTATGAATAAACCCCAAACCCTTGAATACATTTGAGCCCTCGGATGTGGATGGCAAATCTCCACCATTGAAATGAGCGGGAGTCCAGGGCGGGAAGACCAACAACATAGCACCCAAGGAATCACGTGGCCTCACAGGTGCGCCAGGCCACCTGGCAAGGAGTTGGTAAGAACCATTAAAACTCCGTCACCCACCTGGTGCCGGAAAGGAGTCCGGATAAACTTTCCGACGGTTGAACCATACATGGCGAGCATTGACTTAAACATTAAATTTCATAGGCCAGGGTTCAAACATATACGTAACAGCTATAGTGTCATGCCAAGGGCTAAACATATATGGTATAAAGCTTTAGTGTGTGCCGACGTGTATATGCCAAGGAATAAACTCATAATATATATAATGTTAGTGGTGTGCCATCGTGCAGAGCGATTTGACTCGCTTAGTCGTGGTCACATTCATGTGTGGTTAGGAGTGTGGGCCGCAAAGTTTTAAATAAGTTTTTTTATTTTGATTGTCCATTTAATTCATATATATAAACATATTTTTGGGAACATGACAAATCTGAAGTTTTGAAAATTTTGTATTGAATTGGAATTTTACAATCTAATTAGACACTATAGATCTAATTTATTAATTTTATTAGATTTCTTGTGATCTTTTAACTAGTGATTTGTTTACCAGTATGTGCACTTTGTAATATTAATCTAAATAAAATAAAACAATTAAAAAAAAAAACTAAAGTGATGAAGCATTTCATAATACTAAAATATAATGAAAATGATTAATAGAATTTGACACTCATAAATAAAAATAAAACTATAAACATTAAAAATAAATAAATGTCATTACATTTTCATTTTCGTTTAACAAGAAAAATAAATTTGAAATTGAAAACTCAATCTAAACAATAACATGCTATTGAATTTGGAAATAATAACTAGGTAGAACATACTATACTACTATACATATGTTATTCTTGATTGATAGTGAGAAAATTTATTAACAATGCAACTATTATAATATGAAAATATAAAATCACTGATGTAAAATAAAATTTTGATTTAATATAAATAGAACAAAAGCAACATAAATAGAAACCAAGCTTCCACAAAGAATAAGAATGAAATATAATATCAATATAAGCAAACAATGAATGAATGAATACATGTTTATCAAAATTAAGTTAAATGATATGATTAAAGTATGTGTATGGTTTCTCTTGATATGATTCAAGTATGTGTATGGTTTTCGAAGAGAAAGGAACGCAGTAGATTAAAAAAAGAAAAGGAACACAATTAGAAAAAGAAGAAAATGAACGGCACACAATTAGAAAAAGAAGAAAAGGAATGGTATATTATTAAAAAAAGATTTAAAAAAAATGTATCTAAAGATTTTTTAACTGAATTTACCTCAAAAATTAATGATAAATTAACTTAATTTAAAGAATTAAAAAAATAATAATTCAATATTACCAAAATATAACAACACACTATATCATGATATCATGGATGAAAAGAAATTTACATAAACATATTCCAAATTTTATTTTCTTTTAAAATAAACTACAACTTTTTTTCCAAATTTTATTTTCTTTTAAAATAAACTACAATTTTTTTTTAGTTTTTCCATTTTTTTATTTTATTTTTTTTTTTTTATTGAAAATCAATATAGACTAGAAGGTACAATTTATGTTATAGGATAATATCATACATAAAAGGGAAAAAAATCAAAATATTATTAATGAAAAAGTGACATATTAAAGAAAATGTAGAGTCATTATAGTTATAATAAAAATGCAAACATAATGAAAATTTTCAATAATTTTCAAATTCTTTTGAAAGAGTAATGATCCACTAACTATTAAAATCAAAATGGTATTAGCAATGGTGTTAGCTATTCGATTTCAAATAAATTTGAATATTAAAAATATATATCAAATAAGAAGTATCTATATATCTATATACTTTCTTATGGCTGTCTAGCAAAATTAGATATCTATTGTTATGAAAATTTCTAAACATAGAAATAAAGAAACTTAACACCTCAAAGTAACTTATGAAATAGTTGGTGGAGCTAGCAAAATTAGATATCTATTGTTGTGAAAATTTCTAAACATAGAAATAAAGAAACTTAACACCTCAAAGTAACTTATGAAATAGTTGGTGGAGATCGTTTGGAATTATATACTTCTACTCATGTTAATCCTACTAAATTACTTCCTTTGTCTACCTTCTAAGTTCTTATCACTAGTCAGCACAATGCATATGATTAATCTATATTCTTTCTCCAAAGAAAAATTTACAATGGAGTATATACACTTAAAGAAACTTAACACCTCAAAGTAACTTATTAAATATTTGATGAAGATCATTTGGAATTATATACTTCTACTCATGTTCATCCTACTAAATTACTTCCTTTGTCCACCTTCTCACTCATCTTAAATATTAAAAATATATATCAAAATAAAGAAATGGAAGTATCTATATGTTTAACTACTTTTTTATGGCCATCTAGCAAAATTACATATTTATTGTTGTGAAAATTTCTAAACATAGAAATAAAGAAACTTAACACCTCAAAGTAACTTATTAAATAGTTGATGGAGATCCTTTGGAATTATATACTTCTACTCATGTTCATCCTACTAAATTACTTCCTTTGTCCACCTTCTCATGATTAATCTATATTCTTTCTCCACAGGAAATTTATAATGGAGTATAGTCTAGATCCATTTGACTTCTGGATCCTTATATACTTCTACTCATGTTCATCCTACTAAATTACTTCCTTTGTCCACCTTCTCACTCATCACTAGTCAGCACAATGCATATGATTAATCTATATTCTTTCTCCACAAGAAATTTACAATGGAGTATAAGGCTTTTAAATAGATCAGTCTAGATCCATTTGAATTCTAGATCTGCTAAGCCCCGAGAGGGATCAAATCTCTTAAATTCTCTTAAAATAGATTTGATCCCTCTCGGGACTATCCAAAGTTAAGATATATGTAGGATGGTCTAATTCCCCCCTTTAAATAGGTTATACTCCACATGAATACTATGGGTCAATACCATGGGTTCTCCATACCATGGACCAATACCACAGATCATTTTTGTTTTTATTATTATTCTATTTATATAGGTTTTTTAATTTTTATTTATTTATTTTGTTAATTTTATTTTTTTTAAATTTGACTGAGCTAAAATGTTTACATTACATTAATCATTTATTTAATTTAATTTAAACATCATACCATGGCAAAAATCGGGGTTATCAAAATCGAGAGGCCAAAAACTACCAATGATAAAAGGCTACATTAAAAATTAAAACCATGGATAAAAGCATGGAAACTTGGAGCCCCAAAACCACCAACTATAAGTTTTGCTACAACTACTCCAATATATAGTAAAAGAGAGAACATATATATATTAAAAAATAAAACTTGAGCCAAGCACTCTCCACCCAAGTATGGTAGCCATGCACAATGCCAAAACATAGACATTATGGTAGCCATGCACAATGCCAAAACATAGACATTATTACTTGGTAAAAAAAATAAAAATAAAAATAAAAATCTGTATAATTAAAATTATAAAAAATAAAATAAAAAAATCGTTATAATTTTAACTATAGTAAAATCATCAAATTAATAACTAGGTATTAGTTCTGACTTTGACCAAAAAGTTATGACGTTTATCCATAGTTTAATATTAGGAATTCAATTTTTGTTATTTTTTATTATTATTTAAATTTATTTATTTATAAGGTAAGTGGTTGGGGTCTTATTATGAGTTGTTTAGTAATTTCCATTTCTATTAGCTGCTAATATTTTGTTTTTTGTTTTATTTTATTTTTATTTAACTTTTTGATTTTTGTATTATTTCTATTTTCACGACTTATTATTATATTAAAAACATATTTTAATAGATTTAATTATAGAAAATTATATATATTTACATCATAAGAGAATAAGTCCCCTCTCATGCCATGGTGTGCAGTCGTGAACCATTGGACCATTGTGTTGGACGATTAAAATAATACCATCCCTTGTATTATTATCATCTCTAGTGTCGCCGAACAATATTTTGTGTTATGTAGTTAATTTCTCCAGCAAAAAGAGAAGGTTCATTAGAGAAAGGGCCAGGACGGTTAACAAGAAAACATAAAGATACGAATGAGCAGTTATCAGAAGATATGACAATCTCATATCCCTCCATGTCTACTTTCTCTTCTCTCAATACCATCTGATATCATTTATATTTCTCGTCACATTCTCTCCTTCCCCCACACCCGAAAATACCATTCTTCTTCTCAATTGATCCTGGAAGTATTATGAGTTGTTTAAGAACAACGATGTAGCACTTCAGGCACACATTTTTTAGCAAGAAATTGAAGGGAGAAATTAGGAATTACTATCCCGGGTGGAGGACATGGGCGGTCGTTTCCATCCAACTGGTGTGGCGGTGCTACAAAGCGAGGTCAGTTGTCACTGGCTCCTTTCTCACTGCCATCTCCTTGTTCAGCTACGAAGAACACTGACCAAAATTTATTGTTCATCTTGCGAATAAGATCGCCTTTGACTATATGTTTCTCCCATTGCCTCCCCCAAACCGAATGATGACGATTTATTCTTGTGATATTGCGTTTTGATTCATTCATTCATGATCCATGTTATCTAGGTATTTAGATTGAAAGTCTTTTTAGCCACATATCCAGTGTATTGTACTCACCAATACCTTTTTTGTGCATTTCCAGGATCTGTCTGGGATTTTCCCTGCATTTGATGGGCTGAGGGAGCAGGTTCGAAGCTCCTCTTCCTTGCTGGGTCGCTGCACCATGGATTTACAAAGGCTGGGAAATGGAGCTTGAAGGATTTGTAGTGTTCGCATTATATGAGTGTGTATAAGAAAGAGGACAATGACGCTATTCAAGCATATGGAATTTGGATCTCCTTCTCTGTTGAGCACGTTCGAAGCTCCTCTTCCTTGCTGGGTTGCTGCGCCATGGATTTACAGAGGCTGGGAAACGGAGCTTGAAGGATTTGTAGTGTTCGCATTATATGAGTGTGTATAAGAAATAGGACTCCTCTTCCTTGTTGGGTTGCTACGCCATGGATTTCCAGAGGCTGGGAAACAAAGCTTGAAGGATTTGCAGTGTTCACATTATATGAGTGTGTATAAGAAAGAGGACAATGATGCTATTCAGGCATATGGAATTTGGATCTCCTTCTCTGTTCAGCACGTTTGAAGCTCCTCTTCCTCGTTGGGTTGCTGCACCATGGATTTACGGAGACTGGGAAACAGCGCTTGAAGGATTTGCAGTGTTCGCATTATATGAGTGTGTATAAGAAAGAGGACTCCTCTTCCTTGCTGGGTTGCTATGCCATGGATTTCCAGAGGCTAGGAAACAAAGCTTAAAGGATTTACAGTGTTCGCATTATATGAGTATGTATAAGAAAGAGGACAATAACGCTATTTAGGCATATGGAATTTGGATCTCCTTCTTTGTTCCCGATTGTACATTGGACCTCAGACTTTTTATTTTTAATATTCTAGTAATTAAAAGAAAATGTTAGAAGAATTAGATTTTATCCATGTATAAAAATAGTAGCGTAGTGTTTTTTATTTTTCAAGTAAAGTGTGTAAGTGTAGTCCCAATCATTTCTTCTTATAGACATACGATGGGCCTCACTAAGTCTTATTTCTAGACCAATGTCATTTGATAGAGGCATAGATCATTGTTCAAGTCACGTACTCATTGTATGAAGAAAATGTGAACAAATTTTTCTATCATGTACTGTTTGTCTCAGTATGAGATTTGTCCCGTGCGTAGAACATTACCTTCATCTACCAAATTTGACATTTGGGTTGATATCATGTTAATAATTCATGTAATGATTACAGAGACTATAGTATGTGACATTTTTATATTGATTAAAATGGTTCTAACTAGTGGCATAGTTCTAAGATTGGATTTAGAAGTGGAAAGAAGTTGGGAGTTTGAAATTGTTGAGAGCTAGAAATTGCAGAAAAATTAAAAATGATGCCTTCTTTCCATTAATAAATTTGGTACAATTATGGTTTCAAAATGACTAAAGGAAAAAGAAAGATAAGAAAAAGAAAGACATGAATGAACAATTATCAAAAGATTGATTTAAAAAATTTAGATCAAACTCACTGCAATATCCTTTAAGAAATCACCAAGCAAAATCCAATCCAATTAGGATGTTGCCATCAACATAATTAGGCTCTTACCATCAACCTTACCTCTTTCTTAGTTAGAAAATTTGATGCCATGAATAGTGAAAATGAGAACACCCATTAAAATGACCACACCCATTTTTTCGAAGTATGTTGATAGAAACTTAACACAATTAGACCATTAACATCTACCTAGCCCCTTTGTTAACTAGAAATTTTGATGCCATAGAAAGTGAAAATGAGAACATCCATTTCCTTTGCATATTCTGAAGCTTTGTCAATGCATTTTTACATATATCTTGGAACAGAAAGGAGTAATACATTAACTGCTTTCTTGTAAGAAAAAGTAGGGATCTATAGTGAAATATAATGGATAGCTCTATGCTTCTTATGTAGAATGTGGTTTCATTTATCTATGCATAAATTGAGCCTACTAATAATTTGGGAGTAAAAGTGTGAATGATAGAGAGGTGATCAACAACAAAACAAGTACAGTAATAACAATCTAACGCAACACCCTTCCTTTACTTGAATGTGTAACAAGTACATTGTTAACAATCTAATAACAATCTAACACAACACCCTTCCTTTACTTGAATGTGTAACAAGTACATTATTAACAATCTCAAATAACGTAATTCTCATAAATGAATTAGTGTATTATAATGGGTTATGTTGCATGTGTTTATAAGGGTCTATAACATATCTCATCATCTTCATCTATGCTCTTTTTTCATATGCTATTGCTATTTCCTTTGCAACATTTAGTGTAATTGCTAGTATTGGCTTTATGGGATAAATTTATTTACTACTCCAATAAATTGTTTAATTGTATATTTACCTTTGGATAAGGTTTATGAATTATATCTATATTATTGGCTTTATGGAATAATTATTTATCACTCCAATGAAGAGTTTAATTATAAAATTTATCTTTGGATAAGGTTTATTGACCATACTTATATTATTGGCTTTATGGGATACATTTATTTTTCACTCCAATAAATAGTTTAATTGTAAAATTTATTTTTGGATAAGGTTTATTAACCATACCTATATTATTGGCTTTATAAGATAAATTTATTTATGACTTCACTAAAAAGATTAATTGTAAAATTTATCTTTCAATAAAATTTATTGAACCTATCTATATTATTGGCTTTGAATAAAATTTATCGGCAATTTATTGACCGTACTTATATTATTGGTTTCAAATAAAATTTATTCATCATACTTATTATTGGCTTTGAATAAAATTTATCGGCAATTTATTGACCGTACTTATATTATTGGTTTCAAATAAAATTTATTCATCATACTTATATTATTGGTTTTATAGGATAAATTATTTATCACTCCCATAAATAATTTAGTTATAAAATTGATAGTGATAAGGTTCATTGGCAATGACCATAAATTTGTTTATCACTTCCATAAATAATTTGATAGAGTTCATTGACAATACCGATAAATTTGTCTAGGGACGTAAATCTAAAAACCAAGAACATCAAATTTATCAAAAAGACCTGGATAAAACAATTCTTTCGTACATAATCGAACCACCATAACTTCAAGGGAATTTGAAAGTAAGTGCACATTATACAGCTTCAAGGGAATTTGAAAGTAAAGTGCACATATATTGAACCGCTAGGCAAACGGTAACGGGGAACAGACGTTATTTTTAACACTAACAACTTTTGGATGGTGCAGGCATATCGGTAATTAGTAGAGATGGAGAGAAAGGCGAGGAGTGGCCTTGGCGACGAGGGGCACGGCCTTCTGGAGGGCCAGGCCGAATGCTTCGTCCATATTGAGCCCCTCCTGGTTTGGAGGCACATCCCAGTTGAAGGCATGGATTAAGGACCCCAGATTGTACTCCACCATCGTAATCCCCATGCGAGTGCCTGCACAGATGCGCCTGCCTGCCCCGAACGGGATGAGCTCGAAGTCATTGCCACGAGGATCGATCTTGGAACCCACAAACCTGTCAGGATTGAACTCCTCCGGCTTCTCCCACACCTCCGGATCTCTCCCGATTCCCCAGATGTTCACCATTAGCCGAGTGTTCTTCGGAATGTAGTAACCGTCGACCTCGCACGCTTCGGTGGAGACGCGCGGGAGGCTGAGCGGTGTGGACGGGTGCTTCCGAAATCCCTCTTTGCAGACGGCAACAAAGTAGGGCAGGTTCGCAAGGTCCGACTCCTTCAGTCGCCTCTCACGCCCGATCACCGTGTCCATCTCCTGATGCACCCGCTTCAGTAACTTGGGGTTGTTGATTACTTCCGCCAATGTCCATTCAATCACGCTGCTGGACGTGTCGGTTCCTGCTGTGAATAAATTCTGCAAAACCAAGAATGTATGGATTAATGCTATGAGACAAATGCACCGATGAACAATAATTTATAATTTTTACACAATATTTACCAAGGTGTAAAGTATAAAACTCATCAGTCTAGAAGATTTCCCAAATATCATTGTGTAAGAGATTTCCTTATTATCATGATCTTATCTAATCATCCTAATGCTAAACCATGGTGGCAAAAACTGGATTAGCGAAATGCTTCTAAAGCATACTTTAAGCGAAATCCTGGCCTATCATCTAAACGTTATCAATATTCAAAACATTACCAGCAGTAGAGCTTTGATATGAACATCTGAGAGCTTCCCGCCTTGGCCATCGCAGTTGTCTCTCTGAGACATCACAACGTCTAGGAAATCGGGCTTAGACGCTCGTTGCTTGGCTGTGGACTGGTGTTCCTCTATCATCCTCTGTATGAGTGCATCCCATTTCTTGTGGAGCTTCTTCATACCCCGCTGGATGCCCTGCAAGTCCATCCACGCCACCGATGGAATGAAGTCTCCGATATTGAAGTATCCAGCGCAGGTCATGAGTTCCACCACCATGTCCTTGAACTCGTTGGCCTCGTCCCCTTCCGTCTCGAACACCCGTTTGCTCAGAATGATCTGCCCGATCATGTTGGCGGCGCAGATGTTCAGGAGGTCCGGCACATTCACCGTCTCTCCGCGCTGCGAGTGACTGAGAATATTCCGGAGCATGAAGCCCATCTCCGCGTCTCTTACAGGCTGCCAATCCTCCAACGCCTTTCCTCCCAACATGTGCATGTTGCACACCTTGCGCTCCATCTTCCACCGTCCTCCATACGCTGCCCACACCATGTCCTGAAAGGGAAAATAAAAATTAAGAAAGAAAGAAAATGATTTAAGAGGCGCACATTCCGAAAAAATTTTACAATCTAATCCATCAAAGGCAGCTGCTGAAGGAAAATTTAACTGAAATGACATTTTTGAAAGAGCATTTTCAAGCATTCCACAAGCAAGAATTTCCACGGAAACGGGAAGAATTCAATAAAAAAACCGTACAACCAGGGTACAATGAGCACCTGAGAATCGTAGGCGATGTACGTGGCTCCTGCATTTCCCGGCCGGTTGGAGAAGTTTATATCCAAAGTCTTCAGAAACGCCTTAGCTGCAGCGGGCGTGGAGGCCACAACCATGTCGGACGTCCCCAGTTTGAGATAGACAATGGGGCCGTATTTCTTATACATGTTGTAGAGAGTAACGTGAGGCATCGCTCCCAGCAATGGCAGACTTCCCACCACTGGCCATCCCGATGGCCCCGAAGGGAGGCGCCTCTTCTTGAGCTTCAAGTTCGATCTCAAAACATAACGAAATCCAATGTAGAGAGCAAGCCAAGAGAGAAACCACAACATAAACTCGTTCAAATTCAAATTCAAGGAATCCATTTCTCGACGACTGCTTCAGTGCGTCTGCGTACCTGCGAGTGTTATCTATATAGAGAATTTCCAGTTTCTCATTAGTTGGGTGGACGACCATCACGTGCACGTTAGCTGTGCACCTCATGCTCAGCTACCTCCCAATGGCCATTTTTTCCGTCTACCGATCCCCACCATTTTGTTGATAGGATCCACGACAGTTGGACAAAATCTTCTCCTGCAAAAAGAATCCACGGCATTTGTCCACGCAATAGGGCTCTTTTTAGGGTTTTTTCGTAGTTGTTTTTGAATTTTAGAAATTACACTAAAGTTTTCAAATTCATTTAGAAATTGAGTAAAGTTTTCAAATTTATTAGAAATTGAAAAACATTACTATTTTAGAATTTGTTAAAATGTAAAATAATTTTTTATATTTAAAAATATAATTTAAATAATAAAATTATTTTATTGTGATTTAAAAATTATATATCAACTAGAATGGTGTTCTTAATTCATAAAAAAATAAAGAGCATTTTGTCCTCTCAATAGGCTATTGCTTTTAGCCATTGCTTAGGCTTTTTAAAAAGATGTTTTTGAATTTTTATTTATAATTTAATTAGTAATTAATAAGATTTTCAAATTTATTTAGAAAGTGAATAAAAATTAATGGTTATAAGTTTGTTAAAATTGTATATTTCAAAATATAATTTAAATAATAAATAATATAATTTTTAAATTTTATAAATAAATATTAGTTAAAATTGTAGAATTGTGTGTTTACAAAAATTTCAAATTGAAATAGTCATTTAAATAAGAGTTGTCTTTACTGAGATTTTTTCTTTTTGGAAGTTTTTCTGATGGGTCTAATTTCTCTAAAATTGAAATCAAAACTTGATGGGTAACCGTCAAAATGCCTTAAATTTTTCAAAGTACCACATCTATATAGAGTAAAAAACAATTTAAATAATACAAATCAAAATTTCATATCAAATTTTTCCACTATATTTTAACACCAAAAAATCTAAAAAATCACGCTTAAAACAATTCCATTCAAATATAATTAATTTATAATAATTAATAATCTTTACAAATTATTAACATTGGCTAATCAAAATCTATCCTGGACACCAGTATATCGTCAGACCCCACACGATACCGATAAAAAAGAAAATTTGGAGAGTCACGACTCCTTTCTGAGGTCCCACATCTTCCATAAAGTGCCGTCTTAGGTATCTAGGAGATAATGCAGTATTTACTATTGCAGTATATTATTGATTAAATTGTGTTTTTAATATAAATAGATTCAATTTCCGATCAACCATAGTGATTAAGTTTGAATTCGAATTTAATTCAAAAATAATTAAATTTTATATATTTTAAAGACTTTTTTCTTTATCAAAACAATATTTTTTATTCAATTTTTTTTAATTTATTTTGAATTAAAATTAAACTTAACATTTTTTTCAAAACTTTTATTCTTTTCAATATTAAATATATAATAATTTTCTAATTTTAAAACTTATTTATTTAGAATCTTTCTTAATAAATACAGAGATATTTAGAAATCAATCACTCTTTTTATAATTAGTACTCTATTACAAATTAACACACTGCCACATATTTTTCCCTTTCCTATTTTCTAGGCTTTTAGGTTCCAAAAATGAAATTGGAAAATGGAGAAACAGTAAACTTTTGATTCTTTTCTATTTTTTAAAATAAAATTAAAAAATGATAAACTTTCTTATTCCACTCTAATTTTCTAATTTCTTTCCTTCTGCATAGACTCCATCCCTCCATCCCAATACTATCCTTTTGTGTAGATACTGTCATTTGCTTGCTATGTTCTTGAATGAATAATCTATCCATCTAGGTAAACTGCCAAGATTTTGGGAGTAATATTTCATTGTTGTGGTTGTTATTCCCTTCCTCTATTCTTTTGTGTAGATACTGTCATTTGCTTGCTATGTTCTTGAATGAATAATCTATCCATCTAGGTAAACTGCCAAGATTTTGGGAGTAATATTTCATTGTTGTGGTTGTTATTCCCTTCCTCTGTTATAGAATGAACAATCTGTCAGGTAAATTGCCAATAATTTGAGTAATATTTTATCAATTGACCATTTATCCTAAAAGTGACTCGAATTTCAATAAATAGTATAGTATTCATATGCAATTGACAAAGCTAACTTGGTAACTATGGTATAAACATTATAAATATTTTTATGTGATATAGTAATTTTTTTGAATAAATTGCTAATAATTTGAGTATATGGTATTCATATCAAATTGACAAATTTTCATATATTTTTTCTTTATTGGGATGAACTTGGTAACTATGGTATAAACACTATAATTATTTTTACATGATATAGTAAATTTTATTGAATAAATGGTAAATACTCAACCACTTACAATTATAATTTCTCTAATAAGATTTCTATTAAGATTTACTATAAATTATACCTTAAAAAAGAGGTAAAAAATTGCTATACTAAACTACTCTATCAATAAAATCCACAACAAGTATGTTGGTTGAAAAAAATATATTTTTACAAATTATATAATTTCTATATAATGATGTCTTTATAACTCAATTCATTATTATTAATCTTTTAATGTTTTCTTTTGATGAAAAAATTTGTTAAAAACTTAATTATATGGTCCAAAACTTTTATTTTCATCATTTTTTGTTGGCAATAATTCCTTCAAATTTAACTACAATGACTTGACCAATTTATTTTTACTATAATTAATATAAATCTCTTGAATTAAAGTCTTTTAGTAATTTCATTTTAAATAAGAGTATTAGATCATAGCATAGCCAAATTCATCAAACACTAAGATAATGTGAATGCCACAATAAGCTAGTATAGGCCACACCCATTGTAAATGCCTTAATTATATTTATATGAAAATGGTTACAATGTAAACGAGGGAAACATGGATTTTTTTCAATAAAATAATGTGAATGCCACAATAGGCTAGTATAGGTGTAATATCCCTAAATAACTCGGTGAAAACTAGACAGTAAGTAGTAATTCTTTTAAAAAGATTACGAATTAGTTTAAAAACTAATTCCTGTTATTCATAAAACTAATTATGGAGAATATTTTGGCGCATTGTGCGTGGAACCCTTCATCCTTTACACGGGTAATAACTGGTTCTTGATAACTGATTTGGGGATGAATTTTCCGAATATTGGAGATCCGGATGCCGGAGAAAGGGGTAGCAGTTTGTAAAATTTCCGTTTGTCTGGTATGCATGGAAAAGCTCTCTAGTTGTTATTCGTGCCTGGGGTTAAGGCGTGATCAACCCTCTGGACTACGCATTAAATGTCTCGCTCGTAATAGGCGGTACGAGAGGACGGCGTGGGATTCGATCCTAAGCTTCGGCTGTGAAGCAAAACTTGAGTTGTTAGACTCAAGCAGCCTCACCAGATTCTCAGATAAGGCAGTGTCGATAGCAGCATGAACATTATTATTAATGGCCAGAGCCGAACTGCCAGGTCCCGTTTGATTCTTTGGGGTTCCAGCCCTCGCGCAATGCAACCCCGATGACCCTGCTCTCTGAACGATGAGAATGATATTGCCAGGGAAGAATCCATTGAATAACGATGACGATGATATTGCTGGAGAAGAATCTATTGAATACTTAAATTATCTTTTGGAGTGAACAATGGCCACGAGCTTCTGCCTTCGGCTATTGTGTGCCCCTCTGGTGGAGGCTGGAGACGAAGTTCCGGTGCGCATCTGGGGATTCGAACCCTGGTCAGCACCGTGGGAGGAATGTTGCAGGCCTTATTGCAGGTTTGAGGGTGCTGCGTATATGCTAGCCTTGCCTGCTATCGTTGAGGACAACTAGTTGGAGGTGGAGATTGGGTACAAGTATGTGTCCATTAAAGTGGAGCCTCCTGCAACTAAATTCTGCAGTATAACCATTGACATCGACGTCCGGAAATGGTTGTTGCCCAATCGATAGGAACGACCTACAGAGAAACAAGGATTCCACCTGCAATTCCAATCATCAGTGTCAGGGCTGCTGGTCATCCACAACATGCCTCGAGAGATTGGCACTGAAACATTTGCTGGTTAATCAAATTTCTTAGAGGTTGGTTCTTGGGCGGAGGCTGGAGTTTTTCATGCGGTCCAGTCCCCTGTCAGCGCTTGTTTCAAGCTGCATTGCTGCAGCTGTTGTGCGCTCCATGTCTACAGCAGCTTCAGCTTGACGGTGATACAACTGAAGAGATAAGTATTTATGACAATCTTGGAAAACATAAGAGTTTATGCTAGTATTGTAAAATGAGTATGTGTTATTTGTTTATAGACATAGCTATTTGGGTAAGGAAGTGAATATGTGTTGTTTTGTTTAATAGCTATTGCATTTTTGGAAAAGGAAAATGCATATTAAAGGAATAGAAGTTAATATTGCATCTTGGAAAAGAGAATGCATATTAAAGGAATAGAAGTTAAAGTTTGGTCCTCTACGAATACGTGCTTGAGCGAGGGGAAAATGCTAAATAATATGATTATTTATAAATGAAATCATGATGTCAATGTTGATAATGATAACATGGACTTGTAAAAACTAATGGTTAGATCTCTTAGAGAGAAATATGCATTAGTGTGAATAAGCATTGTGAAAAGTAGAACAAGAATTTACTTGAATATATGTACTAGTTAACTAGTATATTATGCGTGCTCATGCATATGAGTAGATATTAAAAGATCTCTTTAGAGGTTGATCATTGTTTGAATAATATTGTAACTAATCTTGTTGCCAAGATTGTTGATGACTGCATTGACAGGAAACGATGGCAGATGGTGCCAAGGAAAGTGATGCTTAACATTATGGCAGGAAAAGGATTATTCGTCCATGCAGATGAGTTCAAGCTGCAGTATTGTCCATTGCTAGAACAATGATGCCACAAGGAATGTTGCATGTGGCGGTATGTAAATAAAAGATTACATGTAAATTGTATTAGCTTTTAGCTAGTTATGTGACAGCTTATGGATAATTCATTGTAAAGATTTTAATAACAATGGTTAAGGGATGGAATCCCTTATAAGCCATTGAGTGAGGGGTGAAAACCCTCACGAGCGTTTAATAATAAGATTAAACGTTTGCTGGTTTTCACCCTACGGGGTTTCCAGGGTAAATTGGTGTTCAAATGGTGTGATTGCCTTTTGTGTCCATTGATAATGATGAGTCCTTGATGATGATGGTTCTTTATTTGATGTGACAACTATAATGTCTTAGTACATGATTATCTAATATGTTTAAGGATATCAAGAAATGGATGCAAGGATTCATGAGACAGTTTATGTTATTACAGTGGTGGCGAAAGGTTATGCAATGGTTATGAAACTTACTGTCTTTGATGGCAATTTACTTGATGTAATAATGAATAGTATATCTACGGTTAATGATGATTTGTGGAGTTGTGAATTGATTAATTACTTGTGGTAATTGTATAAAAACTTCTAACTCCCTACTTTTACATGCGAGGTTATCGGGGTATGTGACAATAGGCTACACCCATTGTGAATGCCTTAATTATTTTTATATGAAAATTGTTACAATGTAAACGAGGGAAACATGTTTTTTTTTACAATGTAGATGAAAAAAATATGGGCAATTACTTCTGGTTTATTTCTAAACTACAATTAGACAAAGAACAATTTTCTACCAGATTCTCTATCCAAGATTTTCGAGGGCCTACCTTCTATCGGTATTATCTTCTTCTTACACAACCAATCCAAATTTGCTCCATTGTACCTAATCTTTGAACCTAAAGAAAATGTTAAAGGAAATTGCAAAGCTCTTTTAAGCTTGTTTGAATAACCTTTTGAAGCTTCTTTCATTCTTGAAAATTGCAAAGCTCTTTTAAACTTGTTTGAATGACCTTTTGAATCTTCTTTCATCCTTGGTACCTTTGACCCTGGGTACTTTTGACGCATTATGCTTTTATATGAGTGCAAATCTCTTGAAGCTAAGGTGAACTCAAACTTTATTGATCAACTTTATTTCATTTATTCATATTCAAAAAAATATCTTTAACATATACATTCAATTAGCTTATTCTTTTTTAATTTTCCCATTAAAAAATTATAGCATATAAAAAAGGAAAATAGTATATTATTTCATATTCAAAAAATATCTTTAACATATACATTCAATTAGCTTATTCTTTTTAATTTTCCCATTCAAAAAAATATAGCATATAAAAAAGGAAAATAGTATATTTATTCATATTCAAAAAATATCTTTAACATATACATTCAATTAGCTTATTATTTTTACGCCGTAAGGCGTTCCCTCTGAGAGGAACTCCCCTCCATGCCGCGGTGTCTCATTATGGGCCCTTAGATCGATTGTTAGACGATGGAACAAACTCTAGCCAATAGATCGTCTTCCATCCTTAAGACAGTTGTCTCTCGTTATGGGCCTTTAGATCGATTGTTAGACGATGGAATAAACTCCAGCCATTAGATCGTCTTCCATCCTTAAGACAGTTGTCACTCAATGATGGACCTTCTCCCACCACATCGCCAAGGGCCTCTTCACCTACGCCGATCTGCAAAAGCTGCCCAACGGAACAAACTTGGAAGCCATTGCCGCCCACTGCAGCCTCGTCGTCACAGGTAATTCTCACGGAGGTGGCCGCCAAGATTCCATCTCTCCCTCCACTCAGATGCCGGCCGAGTATCATCCAGTGTACATTAATGGAGTTCTTGTCTCGCATCCTGACATTCTCAATGAGGGCTGTTAGCGATCCATGGCGTCGACAAGCTGCTTCTTGATCTTGATCTTGATCACAGTAATTATGACACAACTACGGGAGCCCCTGTTCCTGCAATGATGTCACCATCACCATCATCATCAGCTAGTCCTGGTCCTGATCATCCCCTGAATGTCATAACGCCCTTCATGCTGCAAGATGTAGCGCTCAATCTTAGAGATCGCGGTTACAACATCCTCGCCTCGGCCATGCGCATAAGTCCCCTGAGCTTCTGCACCTGCAAAACCTCACCATCTTTACTCTCAGCGACGATTCCGTTTTCTCAAGCGAAGGCCAAGAATTTTCGAACAATGTGAGGTACCATGTGGTTCCCAACATGAGGCTGCCTTTGGCAGATCTGGTGCAGCTTCCGGCGGGCACAAGACTGAAGACTCTCCTCCACGGGCAATCGCTGGTTGTGAGCGACAGCAAACCCTTCTTTGTCAATTATGTGGGTATAAAGATTGCAGATGTTTTCAGCAACAGATGGATAGTCGTGCATGAGATTCTTCGGCCGCTCATAAGCTCTGTGGATCCGATGGAGTGGGCTTCCAGCGACAGCAACGAGATTCTTGGGTCCCTCTTGATGAGCTCAGAGGATCAGATGGGGTTTTACAGAAACATCAGCACTGGTGATCATCATGAGTAGTAGTAGGTCAATAAGGAGCTAAAGATTCTTTTATTTTAGTTGTTGTCTGTGTATTTGTGATGTATTTTGCCTTTGCAATTTGAGTACAATGGTATCCATGAGAAATCATGTCCAGGAAGCAAGCAATTAAATGTCTATGAATGCAGCATGTTATGTTCCTCTATCAAGAAGCCACATTTTGCTTGAACTGTAATGGAACAATGGAAATTTATATAATGGTTCTGATTCCTTTAATTCTTTTCTTTCATGGTTTCTTAATTTTCTGTATGTCAAGTATGACTTCGCGCTTTCATTTCTTTTCTCTGTCATGAGAATCTCCTTAAGCCATGGATTTTCTTTATCGATGGGAAACAACCATAGAGCTGAGATGGTTCAAAGAGAAACTAAAATGGAATGCCAATAAACGAGTAGAATTCACAGAAGAGGCCAGATCGCCATAGATACTTCATTGCCAGTAATAATAATAAACATGCCATTTCATCCAGATCCTTCAAAGAAATGTGAGGGTGCAATCTTCTGATCGAAACTAGCAAAGTCTGCTGAGCGTTGTTAAGAGCACACGTAATGAAATTCAAGATTGCAGAATATTAAGGAAATTTGATTACTAAAATGTTTTGGAATCTGCAAATCAAATTAAATTGCCTGAAAGTTATATCGTAATTCAATCACCTGAAATTTATCATAATTACAAGGATGCTGAACACCATTTAGCACTGATATTTGCCATGCATGAAGAAGTCTGCAATTTTTTGTGTCGAAGAATAGCATACAAGTCTAATGGGCTCAGAGAAGTAAATCTAGGATTATGGCACGAATGCTTATGCAACTGCGTGAGTGAACTCTCTGAATTCTGGCATGGGGTTGTGGTTCATAAAGCCTTACACCATCTGCAAAATAGTTTTAAGAGTGGATAGGTATTCAAAAATATTTGTTCCCTCTGAAAGGAACTCCCCTCCATGCCGCGTTGTCTCGTTATGGCCCTTTAGATCGATTGTTAGATGATGGAATAAACTCCAGCCATTAGATCGTCGGTGAAAAATGTTGTAGGCGGTTCAGATTATTGGAATGTCGTAGGCAGTTGAGAATATTGCGCTTTTTAGAAACCATTTTCGTGATGTTTTCCATCCTTAAGACAGTTGTCACTCAATGATGGGCCTTCCCCTCAATTTTTCCATCCCCTTCTTCATTTCCATTCCCCCTCTCCTTCCATTAATTCCCTCGCCGCTCTTTCCACTTCCTCTCTCTTCACCAATGCATCTGCACCCTTCTACGCTTCAATCCCCACCTTCATCTCCTTCACTAGAAGGAAGGCATTCATTCTCTGTTCAGCAAAGAGAGGCCAAGCGATCATCGGCACTCCATGTAAGATGCTTTCGATCGTTGAATTCCAACCGCAATGAAAAAGGAAACCGTCTGTGGATGGATGAGAGAGGATAGCAATCTGAGGCGCCCATGAATCCACCACAAATCCACGGTCCTGGATTCGAGTCTCGAAACCCTCAGGTAGAACCTCCCT
Source organism: Pinus tabuliformis (assembly GCA_031772625.1). Classification (NCBI taxonomy): domain Eukaryota; kingdom Viridiplantae; phylum Streptophyta; class Pinopsida; order Pinales; family Pinaceae; genus Pinus; species Pinus tabuliformis. Next base: position 68,014,976 of record CM062804.1, on the reverse strand, counting down.
CATATCTGCTTCGGTAGTCATCGTGGATTCAGTTGGAGGAGGAGGCTCCTTACGCAACACCCAAAGGAACCGCTGCACGCTTGCTTCTAGCCCCAAAGCTAGTTCCTGAATCTGATTCTCCGACAAGGTGCCGCGGCTCCCAAAAGAAACGAACAAAACTGTCGAGGCGGGCTGGTGGTCCAGCCATTTGAGGCAGCCCTCCTTCTCAAACTTCTCTTCAGATTCTGAAAGAGACAAAGCTATTAGCAGCCCAACGGGATAAATACAAGGGGTCATTTCAACAGCGCTCAGAACCTTCCTTCCTTGAGAGCTTTTATTTGTGCTGGTTCCATTTCTTGGCATGTATTTATCAGAATTCCATGAGCTTCCTGAAGCCGAAGGGAATGTTGAATGAACCAGTTGAATGAAATATCAGATCTGTCTAGAAGAGGGTCTGGCAAATCTATTCCGAGAATCGGCAGAAGGCCCATCAGAAAGAAATTATAATTAAAGTGGATGTAGTGTATATGTGATGTGGCAATGTCATGGCCTAGATTGTCAATCATATCAACTCTCTGATTAGGACGTGGTTTAATATGGGGATATGTGTTCCAACTTTTTGAATGCATGTGAAACTAAGCTGCCATGTTGTAGTCTTCTAGACTTGTGTAACTGGTTCTGTTTCCTTGGTTAAGTGCAGGTTTCAGTTGATCAAATAAAAACTGCAAATAAGTACACTGATGACACCATCTATGCTGGAGAAAAACTTATAATTCCTTGAGAGGGATATGGGAGCTCAGATTATATTTGAAAGTTTGTAGTACAGGTTGTCATGGAATGTGTATGCAGTAATTTGCACAATAGCCTCAAGTCCCCAGTCTTGATTAGATATAAGAGGTCGTCCAGTCCAGTTTGAGTTTTGGATTGTTTATGGTAGGTTATCTATCACAAATTTTAAGGAAATATGTGATAAGCCAGTTGGAAATGTATTTGTTTTGTTTATACAGGTTTCTTTTAGATTTGTTACTCAGGGGCATGATGTCATGTTCTAGAGATACCCTGTCCATGTATCTTTACTATCTCGTAAAATGCAAGTTGAATGCTAATCATGCCAGAGTCCAGTGATTCTTTGGAAACTCATGTAGCAAATGGGTGATTGGTGTTCCCTGCATGACAATGCTACCCTGCATTTATTAATAAGCTTTATCGTTGTATGGAACTCTTGTATTTTGGTGAGTGGTCTGACTCTATTTATCAAGTATCTTTATTCTTTGTTCCACCTTATTGTAGAGCATTTCTTAGCGTAGTCGCTGTTCAGCTTTTTGAATGCATGTGAAACTAAAGTTGCCATCTTGTTCCCTTCTATCCATTGTATAAGACTTGTGTAATTGGTTATGTTTCCTTGGTTGAGTGCAGGTTTCAGTTGATCAAATAAAATCTGCAAATAAGTACACTGATGACACCATCTATGCTGGAGAAAAACTTATAATTCCTTGAGAGGGATATGGGAGCTCAGATTATATTTGAAAGTTTGTAGTACAGGTTGTCATGGAATGTGTATGCAGTAATTTGCACAATAGCCTCAAGTCCCCAGTCTTGTTTAGATATAAGAGATCGTCCAGTCCAGTTTGAGTTTTGGATTGTTTATGGTAGGTTATCTATCACAAATTTTAAGGAAATATGTGATAAGCCAGTTGGAAATGTATTTGTTTTGTTTATGCAGATTTCTTTTAGATTTGTTACTCAGGGGCACATTGTCATGTTCTAGAGATACCCTGTCCATGTATCTTTACTATCTCGTAAAATGCAAGTTGAATGTTAATCATGCCAGAGTCCAGTGATGCTTTGGAAACTCATGTAGCAAATGGGTGATTGGTGTGCCCTGCATGAAAATGCTACCCTGCGTTTATTAATAAGCTTTATCGTTGTATTGAACTCTTGTATTTGGTGCCTCCAGAATTATTAATTTCCAACCCATATTGCGATGTGAATGATTAGTATTTGTCATTTGGTATGCATAACAAGCTTTAACTTCTTTTGATAATAAAAAATGCAGGCTGCATACTGGCATTTGCCTCTCAATTGGACTATTTAATGGTTATTTTCCACAAGTAAATAAACAGTGTTCATTTCATGCATGTGAAACTAAGCTGCCATGTTGTTCCCTTCTATCCATTGTATAAGACTTCTGTAACTGGTTCTGTTTCCTTGGTTAAGTGCAGGTTTCAGTTGATCAAATAAAAGCTACAAATAAGTACACTGATGACACCATCTATGCTGGAGAAAAACTTATAATTCCTTGAGAGGGATATGGGAGCTCAGATTATATTTGAAAGTTTGTAGTACAGGTTGTCATGGAATGTGTATGAAGTAATTTGCACAACAGCCTCAAGTCCCCAGTCTTGATTAGATATAAGAGGTCGGCCAGTCCAGTTTGAGTTTTGGATTGTTTATGGTAGGTTATCTATCACAAATTTTAAGGAAATATGTGATAAGCCAGTTGGAAATGTATTTGTTTTGTTTATACAAGTTTCTTTTAGATTTGTTACTCAGGGGCATGATGTCATGTTCTAGAGATACCCTGTCCATGTATCTTTACTATCTCGTAAAATGCAAGTTGAATGCTAATCATGCCAGAGTCCAGTGATTCTTTGGAAACTCATGTAGCAAATGGGTGATTGGTGTGCCCTGCATGACAATGCTACCCTACGTTTATTTATAAGCTTTATCGTTGTATTGAACTCTTGTATTTTGGTGAGTGGTCTGACTCTATTTATCAAGTATCTTTATTCTTTGTTCCACCTTATTGTAGAGCATTTCTCAGCGTAGTTGCTATTTAGCTTTTTGAATGCATGTGAAACTAAAGTTGTCATCTTGTTCCCTTCTATCCATTGTATAAGTCTTGTGTAACTGGTTCTGTTTCCTTGGTTGAGTGCAGGTTTCAGTTGATCAAATAAAATCTGCAAATAAGTACACTGATGACACCATCTATGCTGGAGAAATCCTTATAATTCCTTGAGAGGGATATGGGAGCTCAGATTATATTTGAAAGTTTGTAGTACAGGTTGTCATGGAATGTGTATGCAGTAATTTTCACAACAGCCTCAAGTCCTGAGTCTTGTTTAGATATAAGAGATCGTCCAGTCCAGTTTGAGTTTGGGATTGTTTATGGTAGGTTATCTATCACAAATTTTAAGGAAATATGTGATAAGCCAGTTGGAAATGTATTTGTTTTGTTTATACAGATTTCTTTTAGATTTGTTACTCAGGAGCATGATGTCATGTTCTAGAGATACCCTATCCATGTATCTTTACTATCTCGTAAAATGCAAGTTGAATGCTAATCATGCCAGAGTCCAGTGATGAGTTTTACTATCTCGCAAAATGCAAGTTGAATGCTAATCATGCCAGAGTCCAGTGATGCTTTGGAAACTCATGTAGCAAATGGGTGATTGGTGTGCCCTGCATGACAATGCTACCCTATGTTTATTAATAAGCTTTATCGTTGTATTGAACTCTTGTATTTGGTGCCTCCAGAATTATTAATTTCCAACCCTTATTGCGATGTGAATGATTAGTATTTGTCATTTGGTATGCATAACAAGCTTTAACTTCTTTTGATAATAAAAAATGCAGGCTGCATACTGGCATTTGCCTC